>VZTA01007518.1:0-28328 GCA_013398855.1 Mohoua ochrocephala | reverse complement strand
AACCCCAGGGTGTTTCAGCTCACGCCCCATGAGCAACACAAGTATCACGAAGAATTTAAGCAACTCCAGACTTAACCAACAGCAGAGCTAGGGTTTTTCAGATTTTAATGACGGGTTTGTGTGTCTGTGGAGGCAGTTAGGGACTTAAGCTGCTTTAGGCTTAAAATATTTAGACTGTAGTTATGTTGACACACTTTATCTAGTGACACCCACATTTGGTATTATGCTCCTTATTCACTGCTTGCCCAGTCCAGGGCAACCAAGAGATGCTGTGACTACCCTGTCCCACTGCAGTGTTTTACAGATCTCCTGCCACCTGGTAGTTTCAGATGCTATGGCAAATTGCTAAAGATGCAGCACTGTGACAAAGCAGTCGAGATCCATGTTGATGAAATATGTTACTTAGTCAATGAATTTTACATGAAGTGATTCAGCCTGCTATCAGCTAAAGGAAAGGAGAGGCCAAGGGATGATGATACCTGTTTGATAGGACATTTTTAAGGTATCAGTTAGCTAAATCTCTAGGAAATACCAGTGGAACCAGAGGCCACAATATCATGTTTACTCTTTTACTACTCTGTTTGACACTCTCGACTTTTGGTTAATAAACTGGTCTCATTTGTGATGATTGTATGGTTTAATTTCCACCATGCTTTGAATATCACATTCAGTGAAAGCAAGTAGAAGCAGCTGTTTAGTCTGGCAAGTTTATGGGAGGATGGCTAAAGCTGGAACTGCATAAAGAACAATGCTAAAACTGATATAAGATGTTATATTCCTCCATCACCTCCATTTAAATCATTGCCAGGAAATCTCACTTTGCTCTGCTGACCTTCTTTCTGTTTCAGGTACGCTCCTAAGTGTCAGTGCAAGTCTTTTAGGTAGTCGCTTCCTCTAGAAGAATGGATTTGGGATTTAGACAAATGTCTTTTCAGAGGTGCATTGAGAATAATTAAAAATACAGTGAGCCTGAGTTAATTAATCAAAAGAATTATTATATTAAGTATGTCTGAGATCTTCAGCCTTCCAACACAGAGCACTTTCTTCCAACACACAGTATCCGAGAAGCCCCAGAGAAGAGTTAGGCATGTTTGGAAGTGACATGGCTGCTTTCTAAACAGCGCTTATCTTGAAGATACATTTTACTCTGAAAAGACACGGTCGTACTAAGACAGTCTTTACCACATGGTATTCTTTACCAGTCTGCTCCCTTGATTTCTGCACTGTGGGAACAATCTACTTCGGCAGTGCATAATTTCTAAAATAATGTCTTAATCTCATAAATTTGGCCAATTAAAAGTTTGGTTTCTATTCTATTCTATTCTATTCTATTCTATTCATCACAACACTAATACCATTTCTAGCATGATTGCGTTTCAGGTGAAAGATTTCAAGGCTGGAATTTATTTCACCTAGTTTTAATTGTCTATAGTTATGGGAATAGCCTCAGCCTGAGCCAGGAACCCTCTTCAGTCAACTCAGATCAAGATGAAAATTCATCCTTTCCCAGTTCAGGTGTACCAATTGACCCTGAACCTCCCTGTGTGAGGCATTAAAGCTCATAATGGTACCCAAATGTCAGCCACGGAAAAAAGATGTTGAATAGATGTCACTGTGGGGATAACCACATACACGTATCTATGGGTAGTGGCCATTGTGGTTGTTTGTTCATCAGACACTCAGCTACTTAATGCGACTGAAGCTTTAAAATTGCTCTTAGGACAGTTTTTATATGGTATTCTTGGATGGGCATAATATGCTTACACACCATTACTCACAGCAAAGGCCTAACACGACTGAAGTCTTTAGGCATCGTTGTAATCCTCAGTATTATTATCAAAGTTCTTACTGGCCATATTTTTTCCTAACATTTAAGCAAAAATTTCCTTTGGTCATTGAGCTGAATTGCTTTCTCCTTACTACAGTAAATTAATATTTCAATAAGTTAACAGTCTTTTGATATTTCTAATGTGTATCCTGATGCCCTTTGTTTAGCATACCCTGAGCTGTCTTGGCAAAAAAATTACAAAACTTTATATAACATTTAATTTTCCCCTTTTTTCATTTTTTTCTTGTTGTTTTCTTTTGCGTGATTTTCCTTTCACTCCACCTTTGCCTTAAGTTCTGATCCGGTGACTCTTCTCCAGCAGTATTGTGGGGCAGACCAGACTGCCCTCCTGCCTGTGTGCCCTGCCTGCTGCGTCCCTGCCCCAGCTCTGGGCCCACCCTGGGAACCTCATGATGTCTAGACTGAGACAGACAAGAGATCAATAGTAAAAAGAGACATTCTTCTCCCTTTCAGATGGCACATAGTCATTAGAGGCAGATGGAAGTAAGGAGGCTTTTTTAGAGTGTCTGGATAATTGGCACAGAGGGGATCTGCTAGTAGTAAGTATTTCTAGACATGAAAATTTAAAAATAGATATTGCAACCAAAGTGGACTGTGAGAGGATGATTTTTTTTTTTTTTTGTAATAATTTCCTCCTCCCACACAACACACCATCCATCTCCACATACCCTCAATGACTTTTTGGTTGGATGTTTTCCTCTCTTTATGAGTCTTTCAAGATGACTAAGTAGTGGAGCTATCTCCAGCTACCAAAACCTGCAGTTCATGATCCATGCCCTGGGCTCAGGCCTAAGACTCAGTAACTGATCTGTGAGAGAGAAGCTACTTCTATTTCCTTCTTACCAGTCTCATCCCCCTGCAGTTTGAGACTTCCTAAAATACTTCTGGTAGGGAGATGCCAATTAAGTAGAGCATGTCTATCTCTTTCCATTGGACCCTATAATGGAGAAGGGGACTTATTCCACAGGATTTGATGAGAACATTTATTCCTCAGAAATAGCTACATTTTGTCCTTATGCTCCCATGCTCAGTTACATGCTTTTCCACATGGCAAGGTACTCATTTGCACTTGCAGCCAGCCTAGGCTTAATTGCAAGGCTCCATGAACAAGAAGGAATCCTGCAAAGCCACAGCCTGAAGACCAGTCAGTAGCCATATGACAAGAAAAGTACTGTTGGTTTGAGTTGCTTTCACAGTGTCTTAGTTGACAGCTGAAGTGACCCTCTCTTAGTGGCAGTGTCCTTCTCAACTGTATTTCTTGTCCCATCCAGTGTGCCAATTACGATGGAACGACGCTCAGTGTTGTAGCTCTTGCAGTTTACTCCCAGTTACGGTATTGCTCTCCAGGGCTCTTTAGCATCACAAGTGTAGGTGGCCTTTCCTTTCCAAGAGAAACTCTGAACAACAGAGCACAGCGCATCACCACAGCCAGATACAGAATGCTTTTAAACCCTTCTATAATGGGACCGCTATTCTTATGGAGAGGGAAGGAGAGAGAGGAGGTAATTTGACATTTCATCCGCTTCCACCAGAGGCTCCTGAGGATACTGTTATTACTAATGTCTACTGCTTTCCGCAGCCCAGAATAATGCCCACCCTCCAGTACAATTTGTGCCTGCTTTAAGGTGCTGCCATCCGTCCCTCTGGAACAAACACAGGAAATGCATCAGGAGGCCTCGGCTGCAGATGGAAAGCACATCACTGAGCAGCACTTACGCTGCGAGATCCCCTAGATGAAAGTCTATTTCAATGAGCATTGTGTTTCAAGGTCCACTTCCTCCGAATCTGGAAAGCTTAAGAAGGAACATCCCACTTGTGTCTGCCGACACAAAGGGCTGCTGTGGCTTGGGAGATGTTATCGACCTTCCCGTGCCACGGCAGCAGCCTTCCAGTGGCGTCTCCCAAGAATTACTCATTGTTCCCGGGGAGGCTTGACTCCTCTGGGTGGGATCCCATGGCATCCAGTTCAGATGGAAGTAGGTGTTGCTGGGAGGCCAGCCAGACTCATGACAAAGATCTCTGGCTATTGGGGGAGTTACATTGGGGGACCAAGCTAACAAAGTCCATAGTGATCAGAGACGCAAATACTGATTCATAAAATGCGTCCCTTTTTGTTGGTTGTAGTTAGTAAGTCCCAAATAGAGCAATCAGATGTGTCTTGACTCCTGGGCTGAGCTTTAGAAACTGAGATGTCTTTGTCCTTTTTTTTTTTTTTTTTTATGTACTCAGGCACTGTTGATTTCTAAATACTCTTTCCCATAGTTGTCAACTTGGAGCTCCGTTATGTCCTGGCCACCTTAAATGAGGAAATAAGGAGTGCTCCATGCTTTTAAAGATCATCACTTGAAATCCAGGGCTTCTGGGAGACACACATGACCCTTGAAAGGCTCTAGTCGTGTTCAGTTTGCAGAAGCCTCTTGCAAGGTGGATGCACTCTCACATTATCCTAACATCTTGTCTCTAAAATTAGAGCGGAAGTATAAAAAGCAACTTCCCTGGGAGACTTCCTAGAACTGGTGCTTCTGGTGCCAACTGAAGATACTGGGAATGGCCACTTTTTTCACAATGATTTGGCTTTGTCTTCCAGACTGCACCTCGAAGTACAAAAGAGGAAAAGGAAAAATGACCTGAACATTTCCGGAATTTAGCAAATTTTTGATTTGCAGTCTGGCAGGCTCACATTTGAACTGAGGAATTTATTCTTTTTATTTCCTCATCTCTCTTCTGTCACACCAGTAAATCCATCTCTGGTTTCTCTTCCTTATCTCTTATTTTTCAGGAGGTCAGTAGAAGATAAACTGCAAAGGAAAAATGACTGTTGGCAGTGATTTCTTGTATATAAATGAAAAAGATTGAAAACATATGTTTTGGAGAGGTACGGGAGAAAGGCAGCAGAGAGAAAGAGATACAGCCTTTCTAAAAAGAAAACTTTTAGTCTGCCTTGCAAGCAATGGAAATTCCAATTTTAGAAATTGTGCTACAGGCTAATAGCGTACAACATTGTTGGCTATAGCACATGGAAAAAAAGAAAAAAAAACCTTTTGTAATTCTGTCTCTCTCGCCAGAGGAATGACATGAAGCCAGTCAAGCACATGGGGGGAGACATTAATTTTCCACAGATACGGCCTAAGAACATTTAGCTAATACGGGTCATGCATAACTATGCCTTGCACCCATGCCATAGAGGTGTATCCTGTTGTCTGGTAAAACGTGAACTTCTGAGTTTTCCAACAATGGCAAACCTGCAAGCTCCAGTTAGTTAGTATCCCAGCAATCAGCACGTAGGGAGCCCGGTGGACTAAGGACAGAAGTTCGTTGCATAGTTTTCCTAAAATAACGTTGTTATTTTGTGTAGCATATGCTACAACTCCATGGCAACGCAGCCAGGGAAAATGGTGACTGAATGGTGACAGTGATGTTGAATTACCTTCTGATAACCTCACTCACCCCATTTCTGGACCAAGTGTCGTGCCAGTCAGCTGCTGGTGGCGTGTTGCCACCAGTCTCCTCCAGACTGAAGCAGAGAGGTTTTGAAAGAACTGCTGACAAATAAGGCCAAATGTATGCCTGGAATAACTTTTTAGTTTAGCGGTTACCACATGAGTGGATTTGGCCTATGGCTGTGTTTAAACCACTTTCTCAAGGATGCTGTGCTGTTTCTGTGGAGGCAGGAGAAAGCGCCTCTGACCCATGAGCACAGTCATCAGTGCAGGTGCAACCTCTGTGGCTCCTGGAGTATGCCATAGGGCTCCTGGAGAGAGAGAATGATACTATTAACAGCTGATTAACATGATGGCAGAAGGATGAACAAAAAAGAAATCATTACAAATGCATGGAACTGAGAAATTTAAGGTATCCCTGCATGAAATCTCCAGTTCACTTACAGCCTGAGCTGTAAATATTTGGCACAGTTTAACAAAAGAGAAAAGAATAAATCCATAACTGTTTTTCCATGTTACAGATCAATTTGTCATGGGTAATTCCTAATGCATGTCAGAGCAGCCTGTAGAATGTCAGTGAGTACTGTTTCCTTGGGCCATGACGGGTCAATTCAGTAGTTAAGGCTCTACAGGGCTCGAGGCAGCTCTGCGTGTACCCACTAGAAGCTGGATACACTGTGAGATAGACATAAAAGTCCAACAACATACTCTGCTCAGCTGTGCAACTATGGAGCTGTTTCTGAGCATCTCCAAAGACGGAGACTCCCATTTTACAAGGAGTCATGTGGAAAAGACAAGAGGTATTTGGTACAAGTCACTTCTGGGGAGATTCCAACTGGACACAGGACGAAAATTTTTCACAATGAGAGCGAACAATCAGCCATTGGAATAATCTCCCTAGGGAAGCTGTGGATTCCCCAGCATTGGTCACTTTTAGGATTTGGCTGGACAGGGTGCTGGACCATTTTGTCTAGATTGTGCTTTTGCCAAGAAAAGTCGAATCAGATGATCCTTGGAGTCCCTTCCAAACTAGTATTCTATGATCTCTCAGTGACGGGACTTGCTGCTCACTGCTACAGGTGGTAGCTGGCTGGAGCCTCTGAGGCTTATGGGATCATATTAAAGTGCCTCAAAATAGAGGTTGGATAAAAGTTAAATATCTAAACTTTGCGTGCCTGGACTGCCTGACTCCCACTGATTTGTGAGCTGCAGAGTGATGCACTTTGGAGACTCTCGATCAGTGCCTATCTCCACGTTCAGGCATTGACACCTTCAGCTGGCAATGGAAAAAAGCTTTGTCCCTTGTGCCTTTGTGCCAAAGATGAGACTAAAGCAAATGGAGTTAAAAATAAAACCAACATGCTTGGAAGGAGTGTCAGGAAGGGGTCTCCCCAGTTAACCAGAATAGCAAGCCCTTCATCTTCTGGAAAAACACGATCTTTATTGTGTAGCACCCAGGCCTCCTGGAACCACTTCCAGGGGATATGAGCTGCTCACTTTGGACTTACTGATATTGAAGGAGTGACAGCTCTGCTGCACAAAAACAAAGAGCTCCTTTGGAAGAAGTACAACTCTTCCGTGAGATGGTGATAAATAGAGATAGCTTTTGGACTAGGCTAGAGGGATGCCAGCAAAAGTGACTTGCTGAAAAAATTTATGTATTTTTGTCGCTTTCATAATCTACAAGTTGAAAGTGACTTCAAGGCAATTCCAGACAGGGTAGGTCTGACGAGAGAAACAGACAGACATGGCACAAGTCATCAGCAGAATTGGAAAACAAATACTAAAATCAATGAGCATGATAGATACCATTTTCTTGGCTGTGTACTCCTTTTCTTCCCCACTCAAAATCATGTCTCTAACAACATGAATATTTCTTAGACTGTTCTCATTCAGTATTTCTGGTATTAAATAGAAAAAAAAAAAAAGAAAAAGTGGGAATTTTTTTATCTGACTGCCTACCTCTTTCCTAGCTGTTCCATTTGTTGGAGTTTCAAGGAATTTGTTTCAAAGAATACAGTAGCTGTGATACTGCACGCATTGTCCTTGCCTAGATGTCACTTCAGTGACCAGTTGGCATCTACCACTGAGGCTGTTTAAACTGGTTGAGCATTAAAAACATTTGCAGTCTTAAAGAGATGCATCAGGTCCAAGGAGCAAAACTAAGGTGGTGATTCCCCTTCGTTAATGCCATCCATTTCTGCCTGCAAGCTACATCTTCACATCGTTTCCAGGCAGTTTTTGTAGTCAGGAAAAAAATATTGAAGAACAGTTTGTCATTGATATTCCCTTAGGATAAGTACAAGTTCAGGAATGCATGAGCCTGGTTTTCTACTCTGATAGAAAGCTATTAACACAAGAAAGAAAAGGAAACTGCTGGCTACTTTTTGCTGCTTCTCAGCTGATACACCTTAGTTGGCTCTGATCTATGACTCTGGACAATGACTCTCGTGGCCACATGCAATGGACATGTCAGGATCTGTCAGATGAGTAGGAGGTCTGGCACACACTCATTCTTCTCATTTGATCAATAAATCTCCCACCAGCTCTATTTGCTCAGCTTTGCTCCCAGATGACTCGCTGCAATCATGACACCGTAACTTACCTGAGAGCAAACTTTACACCTTGTTCCAAGAGTTTGAGTGTCTGTTGTTTTCCACGTGGACAGTCCAGGCTTTCGGTGGTATTTTTAGAATACTGTGGTGTTGGAAAGTCCAGTAGTCCCAACCACCATAATCAGCCTAAGGTTAATGTGTAAAAAAACCCCCCTCTTGGTGCCAGATTTTAGAACAGCAAAGTACTATATATAGCTATATATAGCTTTGCAGGAGATAAGGGTAATTCAGCCTGATACTTGAAAGCACAAGGTCATCAGCAGTGAGAGCTGGAAAGAAATGCTTCACGCCATGTGTAGCAATGTCTGATTGGGTCAGGACAGCACGCTTTGTCTGTAATTCCATTTCATCGCCACGTGCTACTTGTTACTACACGGGCTAAATACCAGATAGGGTTGACTAATAACTTCACCCACTGGGCCAAATCTGTGTTCTGAAATTACGGTTATTTTTAGGAATGCAAATCAGCCCAGTGACTTACTGAATCAAATTTACTCTACTTGTTACCTCAGAAAACCTTCTCAACTTTTTTATTTCTATAATAAATTTGCCATAAAGCATCTTTTTCTTTGATCAGTATCGAAACTTAGGACCTCATCATCTTCTCTTTCTGTAGCACAAACTTGCCACTTCTAGCACAATCTAACACCAGAACTCCCTCTTGGAGCAGATCTCACTCTTGTCTGTAAATTCCCCTTCCAAAGACTGTATCTTCATTCAAGGTTCTAGGCAACACAAGAGAGCAGCTTAACTGAGCATTAAATGCAAAAGTCCTGGGCTTGGTTCTGAGCTAGCCCATCACCTAATTTTGACCTCATTTCCATGATTTGTAAATGAAACTGGCAACAGTTCTTAGACTTAGTAATGATCAGAGAACAGCAAGAACCACCTACTCCAGCATGACGTCAAGGCTGGGGTGGGTCTATGTGGCTGTGACTATACCATGGACTGAACAAAGTGGCTCCTGGACACAAAGGTGGCAGAATGTCCTCCACCCAGCCACTGCTCCATCCCAGTGTTTCCAGAGCAGACTGGCTACATGCATATGTTGTAGCCGTTGGCCCTGAATTTGTTTAGGTCTCGTGGGTTATGTCTCAGGCATTAAGACATAATGGTTATCTTTTCTGTGGGGTAATTTTTTTGAGTTCAAAGTGATTTGAATAACGATAGGATTGCTTTGCATCCCACCCAGACAGTGTTTTTGTGTTCTGACACTGAGGACGTGCATGCTATGGCTTGAGGCTAGAGGCCATGAACTACTGCAGAGGACGAGGCCTACTGTATAGCTATGTAAGCCAGGGGAGACAACTCAAAAGCATCCATTAAAACTTTTGAGACTGGCCTGCTGAGTGACCCGTCACTCAAACTGCTCTGAGAAATCTTGTTGCAGTGATTCAAACCGGATAAGTGATGTAGACACTTGTATGTGTAATGCTCAGCTGGATCTCCTCCATTTAGCATAAATCTCTCACAGGCACCAGTGTGCCAGGGATCTAAAGCTAAAGCACAGGCTTACAGCAGGAACCTCTCCAGGCTTATAGTCACAGTGACAAGGCAGGAAAAACCCTCTAAACCCCACTCACTTTTGAAGTATATCTCTGGTTGCACAAGAAGGTAGACTTTCTCAGAAGACTGTCTGGAGAAAACCCTGGCATGTCTCCTTCCCCATTTCTCTTGATACCTGCCTTGCACTGGAGAGGGGGAATCCAGACGCTTGCCTGAGATACAGATGCAGCAGTGGGGTGTTTGACGAGGGCAATATTCTGCTGGGTTACTCACCAGCTGGTGCCAAGCTGCTCCTACGACACAGTGGCATGAAAAAACTGACTTGAGAATAGTGCTCAAAACTTCTGCAGTTGCCTTCCCTTTCTCCCTCCCTGCTTACCTCACCTTTGCCTCAGACTCTTCCACAAAGATCTGCCAGCTCTGAAGCTCAGGTCGATAGATATAAACAAGTCCTTTCAGCCTGCCTTTAATCCATCCTGGCTTATGTTGAGCTGCAGAAAGATTTGCCTTTCTCCCCTTGGCATTTGTTACTACTTATGCCAAGGGCTGTTGACACAAGTCTGGGGACCAGGCACATAAAAGTTTGGAGCAGAGGGTCAAAAACTGAGGTTCCTTTGTCCTTGATCTGCCTCTGACATCCAATGGAGTGATATGCTGGTTCTGATTTATGTGTATATCAACAGCGAATACTCACACCACCCCCTTGGGCCTCCTCCACTTCCCCAGTCTTCTCTGCAGAGTCTCTGGGTGTATTAATTCCAGCTGGGCACACAAGTTCAGAGAGCCCCCGTGGAAGGAAAACAGCGAAACAAAAGGAAGAGAGAGACACTTTCAGTGCTGTCTTGTTTTGCTGCAGGAAGCTGAGAGACAGCTGTTCAGACAGCAGAAACTACAGGTCACAGAGTGGGCGCTTCCTACGAGACGGGAAGCCGCGGCTCCCTGTACATGGGGCTGTGGCGGGATGCAGGCTCCATTCCCTCCTTTGGACTTTTATTGCCGCAGCCGGCGCCGGCGCGGCTCAAAGGCACGGCTGCGAAGGGCCAGGCACCCTGCTGCCCCGGGAGCTGTTCAAACAGCTCCGTGCTCAGAGCCGTGCGCTGCCATCCTCCAGCACAAGTCTGCGGCTGAGTTATCAAGAGCCGCACAATACCAGGAGCACTGGGAGAACAATCACTGGGTACCAGAGGCACGTGGCTGAGTATGCGTGGATCTTGAATGGTGTTCCTATGGCACGTTTATGAGGAGAGAAAGGCAGATGTCAGAATAACTACCTAAAACTTGTCTTTAATGTATTTAACGAGTTATGTCATACCTTAAATGTCTAGTAAAGTTACCAATGTGAAGGGGTATCTGAGGAAAGTATAACTGTTTTTTAAATAAAATTGATTTTAAAAGAAATTTCAGCTATACCTTCCAGCATTAGTTTGTATGTCATATCCTGTATTTATTACTCTTAGTGTAAAAGTTGTTGTTTACATTTCACTAATGCAATGGAAGCTCTGGATATTTACTGTAATGGTAGGCCATGTGGAAACACAACAGGCTTAAGGCTCCTCCAAACATTGATGAATTACAGTCTAAAGAATCATAGAATCCCACTATATTCTGAGTTGGAAGGGACCCACAAGGATCAACAAGTCCCGCTCCTAAGTGAATGGCCCACATGGGGATTGAACCCCTGTGTGTGTGTGAGAGAGAGAGAGACAGGGACAGACACAGAGAGAGAAAATTAGTACCCAGAAGAGGAAAATCTAGCTCCTGGCAGAAAATGTATGCAAATATAAATGTGTACATATACTTATGAATGTATATATTCTGTTTCTACCGTCTTTGTTGAAGGGAAAGCACAACAGAGTCATCTATGACTAATCTTCCCAAGACTAAATATGCTAACATTTCAAATAACTAAAAGTGTGAAGCTAAAACATGCAAATTAGTATATGAAGAGACCAAATTATGGAAAGACCACAACCTACTTTATCTATAACCAGCGAGTGTGGCGATGCAACAAAAACAGAGAGGTGAATGACCTCTGAAAGCCTCTAGGTTTTCCAATTGTTCCAAAATTGTTGAGCTGTTGCACAGCAGATAGAAGTCTGCTTTGATCTTGTGGTTTGTGCTGGGAAGTGTATAACTGTCAGCAAGAAGTAATGTGGCCCAGTGGAGTGCTGAGATTCCTGCACACCAGTAAGAACCAGCTACAAATGGAACTGGCATGATTTCCAGGGCTGTGGGAAGAAGACAAAAACAGCATGGAGAGTTATGTAGGGAAATTACAGGAAATTTGTTAATTACAGGAGTTATGGAGAGTGATTTTATGTGAGGATTCATGTATACATTTAACTACTGAACTGTGTTTCCAAATGGATGAATACTTATGAAAAAAATGTGACCTTTTTTTTCAGTTAAGCTGAGGTGACTGGAACAGCTCATGTTATTTTTCATGTAAGTCCATTCAGCTCTTGTTAAGCCCGAGGGGTTACTTCATTACACAGTAAAAGAACATACAGACTGTTCAGAATAGCAGCCTAAATTTGTTTCAAGTTTGAGTAGGTTCACTTAAAGAAATAAAAAATGAAAAATCATTTCAGAAAACAATTATTTTAGGAATTGCTTAGAAAAGGTTCCTGCTAAAAAGATTACATCTTTTAAGTTGCTAAAAGATTTCAAATTGGGAAAGATTCAAGTAATTTCTGACTTATCAGAATTTTTCAAGAGCTGTTTTACTTTAAAAAAAAAAAAAAAGCCACCAAACCACTCCACTAATTTATTGTATTTGGAAAGGACTACACAAGTACATCACTCTGTTTTCGTCTTGCCCATAAGCACTACGTTTCTATATCAGTTTTGCATTTTATAGAGTTGCAAAGGAGCTGGGGAAATCCAAGTGAATTATTTCACCTACAGAGCAGGAAACACACTGGAAAAATTCCTATGACATATCCAAGCTGCTGTCCAGTGTCCAGTCCCTTGTTCTCACTGCTGCAAGTGGCTCCACCTACAGAAAAGCTTTAAAGGTCGTGACCCTCCCTTAAAAAGACTGTGCTGGGTAGATCATGCCACCCTGCCCATTCCCCTTTGTAGCCATTTATACCTGGTTCAAATACGTTTCAAGTGGTCCCTTAAATTCACAACTGGTTTGTGCTGCCAGACTGTCACAGAGCAGCAGCAGCAGATAGATCAATTTGATTCCAGGCCATTGGACTCAAAGGAGAGTTGGACAGAGTCCATCCACACGATGCTTGCATTTTAAGTGGGCCATCTGCTTCAATAAACAATGTTCTGTGTTTGCTAAATAGGCTGGGTTTCAGCTCAGGTGCCCTGACTGAAGTGTAGTCTGAATTCAGCTCCACCTGGGGTAGGAGGGCTTCAGCACAGAGACTGGCCTTTGGCTTGAACAGGCAGTTTCTGCAAGAGATGAGAACTCTGCTCTTCACTGAAGCAGCAGCGGGTCTGATCCAAAGGTCATTGAGGCTGATGGAAGAGCTCCAGATAAATTTAATAGCCCTAGAACAGGCTGTAATTTATACTTTGCTCTCCTTTCTTTTCTTTTTTTTTTTTTTTGTAAAATTTTTAGATATCCACTTTTCTGTATACAGCCACACCTTTCCTATTTCTTATTTTTTGTTTGTGTTTGCCTGTTTAAGAGCCCTTCACAGACTGGACAGGAGTGAGACAGAGTAGAAGTGACCAGAGTTATTAGTCAGCCTGGGGATATTTCTCAAGTCCTGGAGTGAAAAAAAATTCCATTTTGTATTTGTTGTTCCATACTTCTGATCTATTGTCATCAAGCTGAAATATTTGCCTTCTATTGCTAAACAGAAAGATATTCAGAAAGCTTTGCAGTTTGTTAGTCACTGTTTCATGAACTATCTGAACATGAGAAAAGCTAGCTTGCGTTCGCTTGTATTAAAAATGCAGAACATTTTCTTCCAAGGGACTTTTACATGCTAATTAAATGGATATTTCTGTGTTTTCTTCAAATCTTTCCAGTGGCTTCTTCGTCATCTAGAACGTCTTTCCTTGGACAAACCTAGAAATTTTCCACAGCCTTTTAATCTGCAGAAGTGCTGTTTCTAGGCCTGACAATTGTTTCCCTTATTGATAAAATTTATCAAAGAAAATACAAAAAGCATTAACCATTTCACAAAAACATGATGAAGAATAGATAAAACAGTATATTATTGAAAGATTAGCAGTAACATAGTGTATACCAATCAATTGTAGTACATTTATGACCTATTAAATGAAATGTCAAAAACAGTAATTCAGTTTCGGGGGATTATATTTTGCTGAGCAAGCACAGAACCAGAGGAGTGAGACTGAAAACATGGGCAGAGATTCTGTCTTCATCCCTTCCCAATGAGATTATTTGAAGTGTTGGTTGTAGGGCACAGGAGAGCAGTGGGTAGAATATTGCATGGTGTGGGGAAAATGAGATTGACAGGAATGAAAGGCTTCGAGATTCAAATGGGTGTTTTTGTTCCCTGCTAGCAGTTCCTGGTTCCAACCAAACAGTGTGACTCGGCTTGGGTAAGATGGACTGTGGTCTCAGTGACTTCGATCTCTCCTATCTCCTAAGGTCTTACACAACCTTGAGATGAGGAGAAAAAGGGCCTGCTGTTATCGAGGGGAGTTACCCCCCTACTAATGATGAAAAAAAGTAGAATTTGATAAAATGAAGGGTTTTGCTTCAGTTCCTGAAACAATTCTTTCTTTGTGGTGGTTGAAGATATGTGCTGCCAAGAAATTGTTTTTCTTTATATATACAAGAAATCTTTCAGACTCTAGGTCATCTGATACTTAGATAACAAAAAGCCAGATGTAGCTTCGATTAAAGCAAACTTTCCTCTGATAGCATTTAAAACTAAAGAAAAATGACCACTATTTGCCCAACTCTTTCAATTTCTGAAGGGAATCAGAGTGCTTTTCTAACATAAGGAACTGATCTTGTGGCAAAAGGGCAATCCTTACAGAGGGGTTTTCTTTTAGGCTGGTTTCCTCAAACAGGTGTAAAAGACATCAGCATTGGGACTACCTTTTGTCCTTATCTTCTAATATATATGTACTTTTTAGTTAGTTTGAAAAAAAATGGTTTCAGAGGGAAGCAATTTCTAATTATAGTTAACATTTGTGTCAGTTTAATGGACAGTAAGTCTCTTATTCTTGTTTAAGTGCCACTAAGTGAATACACGCAGGTACTCCTTTCATAGGCAGAACTGCAGTCATCCATCAACAGTTGTTCAATGAGGAGGCAATAAATCTTTTTTTGAGTGTAGCTATTTAATTTTTAAACTTTTTCCTCCCGATCAAATGAAAACATATTTTGAAATCTATGTCTGTTTTCTTGTTATTCCCACTGGCAGGCTTAGCATTGAATAATTTAGCAGACTGAGTAGCCTATGCCAAGTATAACCTCAAATCCCCAGACTTACTAAACTCAATTTCAAGTTTCTCACTTTAAGCAATACATTTAATAAATTATGTATTTTCCTTTCAAATATGCATTTTCCAACGGATTGCAAGTAGCCGAGACACCATCCCTTGATACTATTCATTTTCATATTAAAGGAAGAAAAAAAGATGAATATGGTGTAAATATTCCCCTAACCAAAAGCCTTACTGTTGGTTTTGCTGTTTTGGTTTGGGTTTTTTTGTCAATGAAATCTAACCCTGGGAAAATGTGACCATACAAGAAAAATTATTCTGAGTTCCTGTAATCTGTACTACATACTATTGCATGAAGAAAATGAGAGGTAAACATCTAATTAAGTGTATAATCATCTCCTTGTGTAATTTGCCAAAGATATAATTTATTCTAAAATTGCTGAGAAAAGTACAGAAGAAGGAATAATCAGCACAGCCTGGTAATTAGGTATGTGTCCTCTGGCACGTGGCCTGTCATATTTTAGGCCAAAAGTGGATCTGAGCTGCACATTTCTGATGCAGATCTTGACTGATTATGATCTCTCCAAAACTCAGGGTGTTTGGCTTACGGTGTTGGCAGAACCCAGCGGAAAGGGTACAGCTGTGTCCCGCATCGCGATCAGATTCCTACATCTGTAAACACTTATGGGATTTCAGATTGAATTTTAGCCTTATCACGCTCTCACGGATACATACCACAGAAAGCAATTAAGATGTTGGGAAATCTAAGTGATTGTAAAGCTTCAGGGCTCATTAAAACTGCTTGTTATCCTCCTCAGGCGAAGGAAACATGGGGAAAAATAGAACCATAAAGAGCTACTCTGACCTCTTCCGACCTCTCATCTTTAGCTTCTGAAAGAGCAACATTAGAAAGATATTAAGCTATTAAAGACCCTCCAAAGGAGGGCAACAAAGACAGTGAAGGGCCTTGAGGGGAAGCTGTATGAGGAGCAGCTGAGGTCACTTGGTCTATTCATCCTGGAGGAGACTGAGAGGAGATCTCATTGCAGTTACAGCTTCCTTGTGAGGGGAAGAGGAGGGGCAGGCACTGATCTCTTCTCTGTGGTGCCCAGTGACAGGGCCTGAGGGAGTGGCCTGAAACTGTGTCAGGGGAG
The DNA here is from genome assembly GCA_013398855.1 of Mohoua ochrocephala. Classification (NCBI taxonomy): domain Eukaryota; kingdom Metazoa; phylum Chordata; class Aves; order Passeriformes; family Acanthizidae; genus Mohoua; species Mohoua ochrocephala. The sequence continues at coordinate 12,376 of VZTA01007518.1, read as the reverse complement.
ATTTAGATTGGATGTTAGAAAAAAGGTTCTTCACCCAGAGGGTGGCTGGGCACTGGAACAGACTCCTTAGGGAAGTGGTCACAGCACCAAGCGTGGTAGAGTTCAAGAAGCATTTGGGCAATGCTCTCAGGCACATGGAGTGACTCTTGGGGATGGTCCTGTGCGGGGCTGGGGGTTGGACTTGATGATCCTTGTCAGTCCCTTCCAACTCAGGATATTCTATGATTCTGTAATTCTGTGATACAAGTGACTGTGTTAGTAACAGGCAGATGCCCTTGTGCGTGGATCAATTCATTGCCATTTGCACAAGTGGAAGTAGAGCAGTGATCTAATCCACAGACGCTTTTATCAAACAGCTTGCCTTAGTCCTCTCCACTGAGCTTTCTGCTTTATTCCCTTGCCAAATTAACTTTGAAGGTATGACTTGACATTCTAGACCCGGCCCAATGTCTGCAAAGGAGTTGTTTTCCATTTTGAAATGCTCTAGCAGTGGGAGTCAAGGGCAACAACATTTTGACATCATTAGGTAGATAACACCTTGTTCTTCCTTAGAATAATCCTCAGATAAACAAAGATCTGATCATTATGCTGTGTGCTCGGTGGTCATATCTACACAATGAGTAGAAATGATAGCAGCTGGCTTGATGTTCTACAAGGGACATGTTCTCTCACTTATTCTGAGCACTACTTACTACGCAGCACAGCAAGATCACTGACAAGGCAAAATACTACCCTGCATCTACCCTAAATCTCTGTGGTGAGAAATGACCCCCAGCGAGATTACTAGGACCAATTGTACAGGAGACACCTTTCCAAAGGACAAGAGATCATTGTCTTGACAAGTGAGAGAAGAGGTTTTGGAATCTGTCTCTTGAGGCAATGTGATTGGAAACGTGCCTTTGGCAAAGGGGATAAAAGAAATCTAGAAACAGTAAAAGCTAGAGAAAAAGTCAGAAGTTCTCCAAGGGGGGAAATATTCTCTAGAAACAGAAAGAGCAAAGCTGCATTATATCAGCTATTTGACAGATTGGCTGGATGTTGCATCTGGAAAATATTGTAGGAATTTGCATAAAAACTTTAATTTTCCATGAAAGCCATTTTTATTTTAGACTCTCATGTTCGGTTTGTTTTACAGCACTAACAATTGCAACTTTGTCCCATCTGAAGAAAAAAAAAAAGAAGAAAACTCTTCATTGTCCTTTGTCTTTATTTATAACTTTCAGGTACATTTGAGAAACACTTTATGTGGTAATGGGAAACAAGTGGCCACTTATCTTTTCTGAGAAGAGCCACTTGAGTTGACTCAGCTGATTCAGTCCTGTGGTGTTTAATGAAATATGAAAGAAATTTTTCAATCTAGCGCAACCATTATAATTTGCTGCTTGTTTGGAAATAGCTGCTATCTTTCTTAAGCCTCTTTGTAGTATCATAAGACCTTCTCTACTCTCTTGAGAAATATGTTTCTAAAATCATATAAACTGAAAAACAAAAGACTGCATGAACCCCATTTTGGAGGAGGAAACCCTATGTCTGGAATAACAAATGTTTTCATAACCTGAAGACAGGCAATATTCAGAAATAGAAAAAGACAGTAGAAGAAGAAAGGGGGAAAAAGGGATCAGAAGCCACTGAGGTTTTTACTGCCTACATATAGTGACATGGGTCTTCATTCCACAAGTCCTCCTCTCTCTTTTTTTAATCTGTTTTTATCAAACTGAAATAACTACTAAACCTTCCAGATGAAGTGGCTGGTACACAGCTCTGTGGGGATGCTGCTCTGAACAAATCCTCCCTTCACAGGCCCCTGATGCAAGTCACTACCTCCACAGGGCAGGGTGCCTGTGAGACTTCTGAAATCTCATTAAAATGTTATCTGCTCCTCCTACTTCTTATCAATATGTGATTTTTATTGCTTTCAGAAGTAGCTGTCACATAAAAGAAAATACAATTCTTTTCCAGGTTGCTCTACTGTTCAGATAGACTAATAAATACACATTTTAGTTACCATACCTGATGCACCAAACAATGTATGAAAAGTGAAGGAGTATTAGAGGATAAATAAATGCATCCTCATCTCTGGAGACACTGTTAGAGCATTGCTCTGGCTCGGCCTTGAGACTAAATAGAGCTCTTTCAATTAAGCAAATTGCAGCTAAAGAATCCGCTGCAACTAAGTCAACACTAATTACTTGATCGTAAAACGTTAAAAAGGAAATAGGCAAGGTGAAAAGGGGAAAAAAGGTAAACAAGGAACGTGCTGATCTGCTGCATTTCTCCTTTGCATACCTCCAGAGCTACATGAAGCCCTCGAGGAAACTGCTGGCATGTGGAGCAGGAGCATCTGTTATACATCCAGCCACTCACTTGAATGGCTACCTTTCAAATTCAGAGAGCAGCCTAGCTAATTAACAGATATAACTATATACAATTAGCTCTCAGGACTTGGTGCATGTTGCTATGAAGTCTGAATGTGTAGGCACAGATGAACTACACTCACATTTAGATTTCCCAACAGAGGGGATTTGAGGAAAGCTTTAAAACCCACTCCATTATCTCTGCTACAACTCAGCTGAGCACCAGGAGCCAACTTGCATCTGCCTCCTCCACCCCCGGGCAGCGCTGCACCTTCTTTCCATCGGCTTCAGAGCCACTGGGGAATTGCAACAGTGGGGAAAGCCTCCGTCTTCCCCTGGCCCCAGGGTGTGAGCGAGGATGCACTCCCTGATCTAGAGGGGCTGGCATGGAGGCATCATCTCACTGGGAAGAGGCAGTTCCCTCCCGTTCTCCCCTTTATGGGAGCTGTGCCTTTCGTTAGAGCTGGCTGAGCCCCCTGGGAGTCATGCTGGGATACCAAGTGTCAGAGTGGGCAAGTGAGAGGCTGAGCACATCAGGACTTCCCTGAGGCAATAAAAACACACAACATGAGCACCCATCAGCAGCCCCTGAGACTCCAGAGAGTCTCCCCCTCCAGAGAGTCTCGCCCCCTTCCAAACTCAGAGATTGGAAACCTGGAGGCGTGTAAGAAGCTAGAGAGTGCACAACAGCCTAATTAATGTCATCACTGAGCTTTAGTTAATATGTAAATACATAAGTTATTGGTCCAAGAAAGATGTGCAAACAGTTTAAATCCAGTTGAAAGAGAAAGTAAGAATTATAATCTGACCCTCTTGTCTCCACAGCTTGAGGGCAGCAAGGAAAGATGGAGGAAGGTGGAGGACTCTGGCAGAAGTGGATGGAGAGGCCTTCACCTGCAGAAGCTAGAAGATACAGGATTGTGTGACAGAAATAATAAATTTCTGTTTTTAATTCACAAACGAGTTGAAAGAAATAACTGTAAGGGCAGAGACATGTAGGAAAAAAGAAGAGGGCCAGCAGAAGGATTTCAGAAGGAGGCAAGCAAAGGGAGCATGTCCCCAAGCCAGGGAGAAGGAGCAGTGTGCCCAGCACGTGTGGGAAGCTGCACATGCATGGAGGACAGATACTGCAAAGGGGAAAACCTCTCCCCAGGCCAAGTGTTGGAGATATGAGCAGTCCTGTTGACAGGCAATTGAAGAGGAGCCAGTGCTTATCTTCCCCACTTAGACTACTGCGACTTTGTTTGTTACACTTTGGCTTCCTTTTTGAACGTTTGCATCTGTTTGTTTTCTCCTCCTGTGTGCCAAATGTATAGTGACATTTCACACAACGCTGTTCTCCACTGGGAAAATGCCTGAGAAGCCCTGCACAGAGCCCAGGCCCAGTTCTGGTACGTCCGTAGGGGTTGACACCTGGGTCATGCCTAATCTGGGACTCTTTCAGCCCAGGACAGTCACTTTTCTCCACGAAAGCATAATAGTGTCAGATTTTATGGTGCTATGGGAATAGTAATCCAGATGTTTCAGGAGCTGCTTGAAACTTCTAGGAATTTCATAAAATAACTGGATAAAAACCAAGCAAGAAGACTGGTCAGTTCACTGTAAGTCTGTTGCTTTTACTCATTATGCTAACAGATGACTGAAAAATTACTGCAAAATAATGAAAATTGTAGTGATTTTTCAAAATGACTGATTTCACTCACAACTCATCCAGATGTGCTGAGAATATAAAATTGCATAGGGACTGTTTCTGCAATGGTGAGCTGTATGAAACATAAATTGTTGCCATAGTCTTTCCTCTTACACAGTGAGTTAAACTGAAATAATAGCTGAAGACAACTGAAAAGCAGACAGCACATCAGTGCCTTCTTTCTCATCTTGGACTGGCTCAACATTCGACTTCACATTTTGAAGGAATTTTTACGCTACTCTAGATCTGCTATGACACAGAAAGCTGTTGCTGCAATGTCCTGAAACTCCCCCTGAACTCTCAGGTCAAACCCCAGAAGGCTGGGAACAGCCAAAAGCTTGGGTGGAGGGGAAAAAATGGGGAAAGAGAGTGTTTCTAGTGTGTAATGTTCTGCTTCAGCAGATGTACAACTATAAGATACTAAATTATTCTTCACTCTGTAGCTTGTGAGGAAGAAGAAACGCCCACTCTCAGCTGGCTTTCTTCTCACTGAAGGAGAACAAGAGGAGGGCTTTTTGCATCCCCTGCACTTTCTTCAGCCATTTCCCCCTCTGCACTCCACCACCGTTCTGCTCCAGCCCTCCTGGCTCAGCAGCTGGGTGAGATAAAAGGTTTGCCTTGCAGTAAGTAGAAGCTTGTCTGCTATTCCTCAGTGGGCCAGGCTTTGTGTCATGAACTTGCACGTTACTGCAACGGATAAAAAAAAGCCAAGAAATTCACGAAAATAATTGAAGAAGGGACTTACGTAGTAGTCAAGTACGCATTATAAAAGGAAGTACTTGGATAAATATTTAAGTAAAGTTCAGAACTCCTGCTCACCTCCTGTCAAATCCTGAAAGTACCTAAGCTCCTTGACAGGCTTGCAAGTCTGGTTTTCTAAGGAAAAAGTCCGTGAGCTTGAACTTTGACTATGATGTCACCTTATTGTAGCTTTTTCACATCATGCTTGGAAAATGACTGGAGCTTCAGAGATAGTTGTGTTCCTATGCATTTTGGGAAATTTAAAGACAATGTAACACTCAATCCTAACAGAAAGCCAGAGGCAAGAGGCTTAGCTATTCAAAACATCTCTGATGATTTGGTAGTTATCACCAGTTTATGTGGGAATCCCAACTCTACACTACAGTTCCTGCTCAGCTAAATCCCACCATGTATATTCTTCCACCACATCTTCCGGTGATGATCCAGCCTCCAAGTATTTTCAGAGTATGCCTTGGACAACAACAGATTAACAAACTCCTTCCTAGGACAGCTGTGATATTGATCAAGAAGTATGGCCAAATGAGGACTGCTGCCATAGCCCACTTTCAATCAATCACACTAGCTTAGTATCACCACCTTTGCCCAGCAAGTGATGGACAAGCAGGGATGCATTTTAGGAAGTGGTTTGGTTTCCCGACTTTCCTATTAGATGGTTTTAAGTGGCAGTTCATTGAGCAAATGTCACCGAAACGAAGAAAGTCCTAGGAGACTGCAGGAAACTCCTCTGCTTGCTGACTGCCTTGAAGGCCACTTTGAAGCAGCTGTTTGTCAGAGACTGAGAGCGATACCACAAACAGTCAGCTAGGTCAAATAACATAAAGCTGGAGTCACTAGGAAAGTGTCAGAAAGCAGCATCTCAGCTGGTTGTTGTAGTCCCACTGTTTCTGTGTCTTAATGTCAGCTGAAAAGAAGGTTCTTGGTGATGTAGAAGTGGTCGATGCCCATTTCTTTTCATATTCTTGGTAGAAAGGTCAGGCAGAGCTCTTGAAGCCTGGCCTTGAAATTTTTACAGTGATGTTCTGGCAAGTGGCAACTTCATTACTAACCAGTGTTGTTTTATTAGCTGTTGTGTTATTACACAGACACACAACATGCATTATACCTTTGTACATAGATTTAGCATAGAAACAGACAGCTTTAAATACAAAATTTTCTGTGTTTTTTTTATAAATGGAAACATTAATTACATACCTCTGTACTCTGTCTGTTGCTCTGACATTAAGGTCACAGACAGCTTCGAAAGCGTGTAAAGTACATTAAGAATTTTCCCAGACAGATTAGGTATATACTTAAGTTTTATAAACCTACTCTTAACCCTCTTTTTCAAATCTCCTTTTCCAGGAACTCAATTACAGCATGAATAATAGCTTGATTATAACTGCTGTGACACAAAGACCTGTGTTACATCTTGGTTTTGTGTTGCTTTCAGTGAGCTCTAGAGTAGACAACAGATTTGATTCAGAACCTTAGGGGCAAATTTTGTCAGGTGACTAGGAAGATGCCTCTAAATGCACGCACTCACTCACTCACCACAGAACTGTATGTATGGCATGATTTTTTAAAAAACAAGTATCCCTGTTCCTGACAGGCCATGTGCTCTGGCAGGGAACAAAGCTACCTGCTGTGTAGAAAAGCAGGAGGATGTCTGTAGGCAAGCCTGACCTTTCTGTATCATCTCCTTCATAGCAAAAGCCCTAAACTACTAAGTTTCTGAGGCCCTCTGAAAAAGCAAGTGTGGTTTTGCTGACATTCTGACTTATCCTGGTTGTTCCCAGACTGTGCTTTTGTTGGGTTTGCATGGCAGTGGACTGGGAACAAAAGAGGAAGCTTTAATTCGCTGATCCCCCTCCTACTGCACAGAATTACAGGCTAATGAGACGCAATCTGTAACACCCTGGAAAGGCCCTCCTGCACACACTGGTGTTACATTTACTTATGTAAGCAGGTGCCCACCCCAGATACACTGGAAAAAGATTAAGTATTGCTTAAGACAAATAGCTTATTTGCAAAGGGTGTAATGGAGATGAATACTGTCTCAACAGAACTGAAACCTGTCAAGCATGACTTTAGGTCAGTGGTTTTTTATGCTATTTTGTGATTCTTGTACTTCTGAATTCCCTCCGACATAGTAAGCTATGTCTACACTGCTGGAGAGGGAGACACAGAAAGGCCACAGATGCATGGCTAGTCATCTCAGGAGCCTGATAAACCAGCCTGTCTGAACTCTCTGCTACCATGACTACTTTTCAGTTGTTTTGCCGGTTAAAGAACTTCAATGCAAAGCTCACTCCAAAATCTTTTGATTGTGTTACTGTCTGTGCTGTCAGCATAACCCCATATACCATCCGGATTTTGCTCCTAAATGGAGCAGAACTGATCCTCTGAGGCTATGGCTAAGAGATGAAAGCAGATATCATGTCACAGCAACACATGAAGATTACATTAAATGTGTGCAATTTAACAGTAGAAAACTTGCCATGGGAAAATAATAAAAAAGAAAAAGGAAAAGTTACGTTTTTTGCATGCTGCATATCCAGTAGTAGATATCTGAGTTTTGCATGCAGTTTCCCGAGAGGCTGTCACGCATCACCTTCAAGATCAAATTTCTCATCTGTATATACTACACAGAAATTTGGACACAACTGTCACATTGTCATTTGATTCAGCCATTCTTATGACCTGGAAAAGTACAAACAAAGGAGGACATGTAAAATTAGTTGTAGTCGCAGCACAACACAGTTTCAATAACTCTATTTAATTGTTCTGGAACCACAGGAACGATATGATATGGCCTACCTTAGAGACTGTCTGTCTGCATAATCTGGTGATCTGATGTGCTGATGTTGTAAAATTCATTGCATTTTTGTGTTACGCTGTTTCTTGTTGGTTGCTTGTCCATATAATTGTGGGTATTCTTTTTGCAGTTGACTAGGACATCATAGAATCATGCAATGGTTTGGCTTGGAAGGGACCTTAAAGATCATCTAGTTCCAAACCCCCTGCCACTAGACCATGTTGCTCAAAGCCCCATCCTTGAACACTTCCAAGTGCCTCACCACCCTCATATTGAAGAAATTTCCCCATTTGCCATGTTAAACTGAAAATTTGAAACTCTCTTCACTGCCTCTCCATTTCTGTGAACAATTTTTCAAGAGTCTCTAATGAGTATTTGGGGTGGCAGTGACTGCTCACAAACCTACTCATCTGTCTATTGGTTTGCAAGGAATTATGTTCATTCTGTGAAAAATATGAACATTTCAAATTTTGGTTTTTAGCCCCAATATGGCAAAATATGGCCCACAAAGTATCAAAAGTGCCTTGCAAAGTTGCTTTGTCAGAATGTTTCATTTTGACTCCTTGTTCATACACAAGTCCATCAGATGCTGCACAAGTATGTTTATGAAATCCGAGAGAAAGGGTCCAACAGTTATTTACATTCCTGTGAAATGTTTTGATTTCCTTAAATCACTGCTTCCTAACACAGTAGTTTTCTAACAGAAAGTTTTCAACAACTTTTACTCTTGGTTCCCAAACAACCTTTATCAATGTCTGTTGAACTTTTTACTCCTATACTTTTTTGAAAATCCCATTATTTTTCTTAGTCTAGTGCTTGGTTATGATTTAGGATGTTTTTCTAGTTGACATGGCTTATCAAATCAAATATTGTGAAAAAAAAATTATTCGAGCTTGTCTGTACCTTAGGATTTCTAATCCTCTTAGTTAATGAGTGCACTGCACTTTCTTTCTCTAAACATCTCTCACCCTCTGTTTGGAAGCAAGGCAATGGTGCTGGTTTTTTTTAAGGATTAGAAATTCATCTCAAAAGTGCGTATACTCGTCGGTTAATTACCTGTTGGTGCCAACAAGAGCCAGTTCTGACAATATTTGGTCAGAAAGCTGCATATTAGAGTGAACAGGGCAGAATAAAGTATACTCCTGCTGTTCTGTGGTCTTTGATTTGTCCAACCTTTGCTTTCAAGTATTTTCCAAAACCAAGTCATGGTTGTTATGTAAAGACCAGACTTGGCTCTTTGCTAAATAGGTTGGAGCTTGTTGTTTCGTTTCCTGCTCCTGCACTGTAATTTATAATTGAATTGAAGGAAGGTTTGCCAAACAGCAGTCACATGGAGAAGATTTGCATGCTTCAACTGATCTTTGGGTCTAGCAGGTTCTCAGAGATGTTGAACTGTCTGCGCAAACATGACTAAGGGACAGAAAACTTGCATTGCTGTAATCCCTCCTCCACAAGATGGGCACACAGTGTGGCTCTTGGATCCCCTGTGAGGACTTCCCTCCTTACAAGTTTCTGAGTTTCAGCCCTGAAGCGGCCCATTGTCCCCTGGCACAGCACCACATACATCTGGGAAGTAGGGGGTGGGTCTGCAGGGTAGCAGGATCGCCTCCCCCAGTGCATCCTCAGAGCCTGCAGTACCAAGCTTTCCCTGTGGCCTGCTGCACTGGCTGCGTGGGACCAGTGAGAAAGTCCTGATGCTCTGCTGGCACCACCAAGCTTCATCAGCTGCAGCAGGACACAAGGAGGCAGAAGTTAAAGTTTCTATGGTTGCTGTCAGAAATGAAACACATGGGAATTTCTCAATGCCAGTTACTTCTGGGCAGAATACAACTGTGGCAAAAGCAGGGAGGAAAAGCCCCTCTCAGTCATCAAATAAATCGTTGTTCCACTCATGAAGGCACATAAGAACCACCCTTCCTAAGTTTTCCAATCTGAATGAATTTAGAATAAAAATAATTCAAGATTCCTTACCTCCTCCACAACTTTATGCAGCTTTGTTCCTTCTTTGTGTTTTGCTACCGTTTATGTGATGTGCTCATACACTTTGCTTTCGAGAGTGATGATGCTGAAATGTTTGGAGCCGACAGAGCTGCAAGGAATTGTTTTGCCAGAAAGTGCATTCAGGGAGAATGGAAACTATTCGCAAAGTTGGATCTAAATCAGTAAATGGTTTCAAGAAAGCCAGCAGTTTGCATTTGAATCAATCAGCTGAAGTCAAAGAGTTGTGTTACACAAAGCCAAATTGAAACATGTTTATGGATACATTTTCCAAGATTTTCAGCTTCTGGTTTTGAAACAGATCTGATTTTACTGGTTAAAGTATCTCCCAAAAAAACCCCTTAAATATTTCATTTTCAATTGATCAGTGTTTTAACTTAGCAGAAAATGAGGTTAGGCAGCTATATCATTAAAAAAAAAAAAAAAAAGTCCGGTGTGAACAGCCGGAACCACTTGGGATTTTTCAGTCTTAGCTTGGCTTCCTGGAGAAATACAAGCTTACATGAGTGCTCTGTATAACTGTGTGCCCCTTGACTAATCACCATCAATACTTTTTGTGATCACTTTCTGACTTGAGGCTGCCTTGTCTGGACTGCAGATATGCTGCAAAGATACTTAACTTTCTGTAAATTTCATAAATAATGGAAGATGAGAAAGAGACTTAGGGTCATTACAACAGAAGATAGTTCAGAAAGGAGGAGTAAGCATCATGATGACCTCAACTGAAACCCTGTTTTGGGCAGCTGCACAGATTTAATAAGGCAGCAAAGATGAGAGCTGTAAGACCTGCCCTTCGTGAGCTGCCATGGCTCCTGCTGCGATATGGCATCCATACATTAATGCCATCCACACCCTTTGCGTGCACAAGATACCAAACAATGTGCTTTGATTCCTCCAGCACAGCATGTGAGTGTCACTCCATGGAGTATTGTGATTTACAGATGAGGGAAAGCATGCCATTAGGAACAGGAACTGAGATAGATCCTTGATTCCCCTGTACTGACGCTCCCAAAACCATTTACTGTGCTTCTTTGGTTAGATTTTATTAATTCAAAACAATCTGGTTCAGCTACTTGGAGGAAAGGGTGATTTGCTTGTATGAGTTGGTGAAAAGACAAACATGAATAGAATTCTTTTAAAATGTCAGTAATCTTCAAGGCAAAATCCAGACAGACAGCTTTTGATGACTTTCCCAAAACCCCGATCTTCAAACAGCTCTGGAGTCCACATCATGCATAAAATCCTCCATGTCAAGCAAGAGTTGAGGCTATTGTTTTGGCTGCATAAAAAGAAAAAGTAACCACATGGCATTCCATGCTTGCATGGAAGTGCGGCCACATGTTTGCTTTCGTGACGGAAAATTGCTTTCCTAATCAGCACAACCATTTCCATCATGGAACCATTGTGCTATTTTCCATTCAAAGGAATCAAGTCACACTGACTCTTTTCTAACAGCTTAAAGATCAGCAGAAACAATGAAGTGAATTGACCTTACGTAATCCTAAACTGATGCCTGGGATTGAACTCTTGCCCAGTGCTCCCATGCCAACTTCAGCAAAACAAGCTCTTTCAGGAGGCTACACTTCTATCCTTTTTCCAGATGTAGTTTTGAGGCAGGTGACAGTGACTCAAGAAGGGGGAGGGGGAGGAGCCACTAGAATTTTATTGAAATGCCTTTTGCAGCTCTTGGGTTACATATGATTTTATTATTATTCCGTATTTATTCATGGTTTAAATAAAAAGACAAAATACCCTTCCTTTAATTTGGCTGACATTACGCAGGAAGAATAATCCTTTCTCTCATGTTCAGTGGAAATATGTTCACAAATAAACTGTGCTCTTTAGCCTTGGGCTGTTATCACATTTCAAACTGTTTGTTGGCATGGATTAACTGACAGAACTACACCCATAAGCCCTTTTCTGTCCTAGTGGCAGGTAGATTTAGCTTTGTCAACATGAAGGAATTTTTGCTGAAGCTTTGTGGCTCAGCTGTGCTTGTTAAAAATTATTCTTATGTCCGTATTCCTTACCAGGTATTGAGAATTCTGTGAAGGGCTGGGTTTGGGTTGAGTTAAATACCAGTGAACTTCTGTATTGTGCGGATGGAGTCATCCCCATCACGTTCATTCACCAGAGAACAGTGAACTGCAACCACGTGCAGTTTGACTGCCACTAGAGCAAATTTTATTTGTGAGTAGAGCTGGATGCCTTGTGGAAAAAGCAAATGAAAATTGAATAATTTCTCAGATTAATGTGATCTATCACTATTTTTTTTTCTACTATCAACACACCTGCAGACCATCTAAACTTTTATTTGGATGGAATTGCCATTATTTAGGCTGCAGTTACTGTATCCACAAATGTGGGTGTTCGCTGTGTTTGCTGCTGTCCAAGCAGAATAGAAGGACAATGAATTTACAACCTGTTGTGTTGGGTTTGCATGGCCAAGCTTTGGTAGCAGGGGGCCTACAGGGTGGCTTCTGTGGGCAGCTGCCAGAAGCTTCCTCCGTGTCCAGCAGAGACAATGCCAGATGGCTCCAAGATGGACACACTGCTGGTCGAGGCTAGGCCAATCAGAAATAGTGGGAACACCTCTGGGATAACAGATCTAAGAAAAAGAAGTAAAAAGAAGGTTATTGGGCAGATGTAATTGCAGCCAGTGAAGAGCAATGAGAATATGGAAGAGGAACAGCTATTCAGACCCCAAGGTCAGTGGAGAAGGAGGGGAAGAAGGTGCTTCAGGTACTGGAGTTGAGATTCCTTTGCAGCCTGTGGTGA
>VZTA01007517.1:399533-438638 GCA_013398855.1 Mohoua ochrocephala | reverse complement strand
CTTGACTTGCTTATGTCGTTCCATTTCCCTCTGCTTTTCCTCATGCTTACTGGGATCACCCTCACTGTTTTCCAAAAATATGAACAGTAGGATACTCTTTACCTTGTTAATTTACTTTCTTATGCAACAGAGTTTGAGCCGAGTTTTGCTGCCATTCTCTCAGCTGGTTGTCTGCTGCAAACTTGTTCCTCTGTATCTAGAAATAGCTTAAGGAAGAATTTGGTTCAATCCTTTTAAGGTCCTCAGGCCCCAAACTCACAGAAGGTGCCAAGAGTGACATGGACAGAGCCTGAGAGTCCTGAGCTCGAAAGGGAACCCCTTCCCCCGGTCCTGTTCTCTGAAATCTTGCCAAGCTGTTGGCATATTTCTGTTATCAGCAAGCCTACAACTGCATGTGACGTGTGGTCACAGCCGCAGGGATGGACCAACAGTTTCCAGTCACTAACCCGCGGCAGTGCGGAGTTCACAGGCTTGGTTTTGGATGTTGTTGCAAACTCTTACTCTGTTTCACATCCAGATAGCCCCTGACACCTGTTATCTCATAATTCTGTCTCAAAATCACTCGTCTGCATTTTATCAGCCTCAAAGTCATTATATTTTCAGTTCATAGAATCGTTTAGGTTGGAAAAGATCTTTAAGATCATCAAGTCCTATCATAAACCCAGCATTGCCAACTCCACCTGTAAACCATGTCTCTAAGCACCACATATACATGTCTTTTAAATACCTTCAGGGATGGTAGCTCAACCACTTCCCTGGGCAGGTTGCTCCAGTACTTGACAACCCTTTCAGTGAAGAAATTTTTCCTAAGCTCCAATTTAAACCTCCCCTGTTGCAACTTGAGGCCATTTTCTTTTGTCCTGGCACTTGTTACCTGGGTGTAGAAACTGACCCCCACCTCACCACAGCTTCCTTTCAGGTAGTGGTAGAGAGCAATAAGGCCTCCCCGAGCCTCCTTTTCTCCAGGCTAAACACCCCCAGTTCCCTAATTGGCCCCTCACAGGACTTACTCTCTAGATCCTTCGCCAGCTTCACTGCCCTTCTCTGGACACACTCCAGCACCTCAATGTCTTTCTTTTAGTTAACTTCTCTAGGTATCCTTCTACCATTTCACTTTCTTCACTTGTGTTTGCCAAAACTCCCAAGTCAATAGAAGGTGGACGCATTTGAGATTCAGTTCTGCCCCAGAGGCAGTGCACTCAGCAGTAAGAAGACACTTAGGGATCCAGGAAATACAGGAGGGCCACGATCAGTTCGACATCACCCAACCTGTACAGAACAGAGGCAGAGGTTCACATGAGTGGCAGCTCTGCGCTGGCTCACACCAACATTCCCGGGCACAGACTTGCCAGCAGTTCACATTCTGTGCAAGAATCAGGCTCCAGTAACCAAAGGCTCCTTGCGCTTGTGACCTCCAGTGCACTTATGTACTCTAGATCTTCATTTGACATACCTGCTAAGCAATTCTGGGGATCTGTAAACCTTCACTGGAATTCTGCTGTTTGTAACATAATGTCCTAAAATCACCAGGCTGGTTTTCAGTCCGTGTACCAATGTGTACATTCAAACTGTGCCATGCGAGACCCTACTGAGCTAAGCTGATAGGACACTCCCTCTCCCAGTAAGTACCATATTCTTTATTTCCACTAAACACAAATCCAAACTAGTACTCTCCTTTCTCTGTGTTACACAGTTCTTTCCTGGGATTTATGCAGATAACTCTCTAAAAAGGAAAGCACTGGGGGTACAGGTGACTGAAAAGCAGGGCTTTTCGATTCACGGGTTAGTTCTTTTTTTCTTTTTTTTTTTTTTTAATTTTACATTGGTCTAAATCAGACCACAACCCATGATTTGCGAATTCCAAAAGTTATATCAGTTCCAGGACTGCTCAATGAACCTGGCAGTCTTACAGACTTTTCCAAGGATGGAAACCTGCAACATCTAACATCCCTTTCCTGGGACATGCACCCATGAAAGGAAATTGCCCTTAGCAAAGATTCATGAGATCTCAGATGTTGTGAACAAAACAGCTGTGGTTCAACAGAACACTATCTCCTGACAGAGCCTTGCTACCTGGAATGCCCTGGACCCCACTGACATGGACTACAATCACAGCCGCAGGATTGAGGAGTAGTAAATTAAAAGGTTGAAAGCAGTTTATTAGCATAATTATTCTTGTTGATTAACTGTGGGATGTTGCCTGTGTGCCTAAAGCAGGAGGACCCTTCCTTGTTGAAAATACTGCCCACAGAAAGCTGTAGTGGGCAAGAATAAGAAACACAGAATGTCTGAGTCCATTTAAAAACCAGCCAGTCCCAGACAAAGGCAGTGGGCGTGATTCTGCCCTGCTGTAAACTGATGCATGCAGTTTGTATCAGGCTCTGGATTTCTCCACTGGTTAGAAGCGATTTGTCTTTCACATTCCTCTCCATTTGCCCTGCCTCAGAGTTTACATTTAAAAATAAACCCACAAATGACTAAAGTAGTAATTTGTCATGTGGGGTTATGGTTTGGTATTCCCTGGTTTTTTCCCACAAAGGACAAAATTGCTACAGCTGATATTGGCTGTTAGATTGAAAATTTTTATGCTATCTAAGAGGAATAAAAGCCAAATACCAATTAAGTCGCTTTGGAAGCACACAAATGTGTCTAAGCTTCTGTGCTGATGAAGCTGACCAGACAGTTCTGCAGATCTGTCTCTCTGTGTCATAGTCCTGCTGCTGCCCAGCAGTGAGTTGAAGTGGCAAAACCTGTACTGTTGACCAACAGACCAAATACTTGTTACACCACTATGTTGAAGATTTACAGTCTAAGAAAACTAGGCCATAATAAATTGATGTCTTGCTGTAGTTAGGTAGGAGGAGAGGTTTGAATCCTGAAAATATCAGAATACCAGAGGGACATAAACGTAGTGATCTCAGAGGAAAATCTCATTAGTGGTCTCTACTGCCAATCAGAAAATACTTGCAGAGAAAACATTGGATTAAGGTGCATTAGGGTAAAAAATATTATACTTTATATATACTTAAATAAAGAGGTTATTTCTCAGACTAATCTGAACACTGATTCCATCCAGACTATGAATAAACAGTTACAGAAAAAAGACAGGCCTTTCTTAAACTGCATATATACAAAAAAAAAGGGAAAAACTTTAAACTCTTCTTTACAGATTTTGAAAATACAAAATATGGGAACTTACAGTTAATCAAAAACTATTTCAGTTCTAGAATCACAGCCACTCATAGCAGAAATGCATCTCACTGGTGATCTTATTCCTGTAGACACAGGATGGGCTTCTGCTCATCGGCTTTTCACTGCCAAGGTAGGAATGTTGTGTAAGGTGTCCTTCTAGGCTGCCTTTACAGTAATGGCCAGCACCTCTAGATCTTTACATCTGTTAATGTCTTCCAACATATAGTCATCTAATATCTATTAATATGTGGAAAGAATTCCTCAGGGACATCTCTTTCTTCATTTACAGCAGAGGGAATCAAGTCTCAGCTGAGAGCAGATGCTTGCCTGTTAAATTGTTGCGACGGAGTGTGGCGGTTGCTATCCGTGACATCTTTCATCCCTTGAAAGGATGAAATGTGGGAAGGGACTGTACTGGGCTGTTTGCAGAGATAATGGCTGTGTCTACACGAGTATTTTAGCTCACAGTGGGACTGTATTTCTCCTTCAAATCAGCCCCATTTACTATGTCATGTTTCACATCCTAGAGCGGTCTTAAGGCGTACAAAGTGGGTATCTTTCTGATGACGTTAAGTGGAAGATACACTCCGAGATAGCATCTAAACCACAATTTACAGCTAGTCCAAAATTGCCCCCCCCAGCGTGTGTACAGTGAATGTCGGGGCCTCAGCACCAACTGTTTTGCTCTGCAGAACCATTCCTGTCAGGCTGCACTGCTTGCCAACACATACAGAGACACCTGATTCAAATCAACTCCGTGTTTCAAACTTGCCTCTTAAAAATACAAAGTAACTATGATGGAGATTTTATGTAAGTATGAAGGGGAAAATAACAAAACTGTACACCATGGAATTAAAGGTTGGAGTCATGCTGTTCGGGTTGCAGCTGAGTAAAATGAAGGGGCTGTTGATCCCGAATTCTCTCAGGTTTTTTTTACTGCTCTTATGCCAAAGGTTGCCATTCCCTCATTTTGCATAACTTAAAAGGATATTTGTTCTCTTGACATGTTTTTTTCATAATAGGTCAGGTTGATTTAAACACTGTAATAGTGAGGCCTGAATTGTGTTGCCACCCATCAACATAAAAATCCTTCAGTAAACAATCTCACCCCTCAAAACCATGTAAGATTAGCTTAAAAATACATAAGATCTTTAAAAACTGTATTTTTATTTACCTGCTGTGTTTTGTGCCTTTGTGATTCATGCTGGCAGGTTTCTGGACAACCGTGGTCCTGAGAAAATACCCATTTTTCCAAATTAAAGCTGAGATTTTCAGGTAATCACTGGCTTGAGCAGCCAAAAATTAAGCAAGCCATTCAGTTTAGTGGGACTTTACAGGCAGATTTCAAACATCACAAAACCCAAAACTTTGGCTATTCTCCTGAACTGAGTGTCCCTGTGCCCCAGTCCTATTAAGCCTGTCATCTGGGGAATTTCTTGTGTGGGTAATGCAAATATGTGAAGGAGAAGAAAGTCTGTGCAATGTGGTCTGTTGGAATAGTGGCATTCCAGGCCATTTTATGAGACTGGGCTGAGACTGTTAAGTCTCTGAAGCCAAAGCCTAAGGCAGTTCTTGTTGCAGGCTGGAACTTTTTTGGAGTGTTTTGGCTAATCGTGGCAAGAGTCTTACTACTCTTGATTTTCTAATAAGAATTATAAAATATTATAGGCTGGCTGGTTGTTTAGTTATTTGTATTTAAAAAGATAATCTGGTTTTAATCATTATTAAAAAAGGAAAAAAAGGATACTGGGAATTACTTCTCATTTTCGTCAGTTGTGCCCATGTTGCATTTTTAAACATTTCAGCAAAACTGATATTATAATAGGAATGGTGTTTATAGAGAGACTCTTAAATTTCTGTTAAACAACTGTGCCGTGTCTTAAATGACAAGAAATTTTATCTAGCACATGCCAAAGGCATGCTGAAGATTTTTCCAACAGTTCTGAGTCATCTCCTGGAATTCAGTTTTCTTAGAGATACAATATAGACAATGATTTTATTAAGTCAGCTGTTTTAATATTCAATGCAGTGAAGAGATTATTCTTCTAGAACCCTCACCACAACGGTTTCTGCATTGTAAAGCCAAACAAGACTGATTACTGCCAGAATTAATGAGCCTTTCTATACCCATATGCCACATACGCTGTAATTCATCTGCAGTTTAATCACTAACTAAAATTTTAGAACCGAGACAGAACTCAATTAAGTGATTCCTTGCAGGCTTGTGTTCCTGTGTCTAACCCTTACACAGAAACCTGGATGACAAGAGGCTTCCACAAACACACACATTTTGTGCAGCCATTGCAGACCAGGATGAGTGCAGAGTGAAGGGAAGGCAGACTCTGCTGCTCTGCCAGGACCTCTCACGTGGGACAGAGCTGAGCAAAGCCTCAAGCCCACACTGCAGTGCCAAGGGAATGATTACTCTGAGCAACTTTCCTTAGCAATACGTACTTCATCTTTAAAACCTGCACAGGTTCTGTGAAATTAAATAAATCCACTACCATTTTATAAACATTTCTCATAAATATTTGTTCGTTGGATAGATTAAGTCCTGTGTTCTGAGGGACAGAAATAATCTCTGTACCACTGACAGAAGATCCTCAGAAAAGTGGCTGGGAGCTTTTCTAGGAGGAATAGGAGGAGGTGTGGGTCACTGTGGGTCATTCAGAAAAATGTTTGACCCTAATTTTGCCTTCTTATGCATAGATATCAAAGTATTCTACAAAATAAAACAGCTATGTTAACATCATTTCATATCTAGGAAATGGAGACACAGAAAGCTAACACAGCTTTCCTGAAACCTGATGACAGTTTGGTGGGAGAGCTGCAAAGAGAACCCCCATTTAAGGACTCCCACTTCTGTGCCCTAGCCACAGAAATGTGCTGCCTCCCAGTGCTGTCTAGATATACCAGGCATCCATGGAGCTGTATTTTTAGCCCTGATATTCTCTTTGGCTGGAACTGGGCCATGAAGATTCACAGTAAGCTAAGGACTGTAAATATCCCTCAGACTTTATGGGAGGAAAACTGGCATAATATCAAAGCAGAACAAGCACTTTCTTAAATTTCAGTTTTGTTAACTACTGTCATACTTGCAAGATTTCCCTGAAAAATAAGAAAGAACCAACCAGCTGCAGCATGTTGTAAACAAGCAAAAATTAGAAAGGAGAATTTCTGCAGACTTTATCATGTTATGGCAACAAAATCATATTTTAAGAACTACAAATCATGGAGGTTTCAGGGCTTTTTCAGACTTAATGACTTATGCTGGTCATTAAGTCATCAACAAAAAATCTTCTCATTTCCCAGTAATACTGTAAATATTTGTTTTCTCCCAACCCGTTTTGTTGTAGAGGAAGATCACATATTCCCATGCATTTCAGATGCATAGGCCTTTCTCAAAATTATACTACCACTAAAATGTTAAGGCTCCATAGGTGGATCAAAGTTCTTTTCAAAATGCAGAACCTCTTTTTGACATGTTTTTGAAGTGTCTTTTGACCTGTGTTGATCCATAGCGAACATGTTTATTCTAAGGTGACGTAAAATGCTGTAATGCTGAGGTTCTTCTGAAGGGGTGAAAAGAAAGACCTTAAGATGAAAGAGATCAAGCAGGACACATGTGACCATCATCTCGTGTGTGTCGTGGCAGCATTAGTCCTCAAGATCATGAGGATTAGTTGTCTCCAGCAAGCACATAACAAGTAGTCCTGGAAAAGGTGAGAAAAAATGCAGAGTTCTCCTACATCCTGAGTGATTTCCAAGTGAAGTGCCAGGGAGAATCAGAATGGTGCACTGTCTCTGGTGGGACAATGAATGGGTTCTGTGAGCATACTTTTGCAATATTATGGGGTTGCAAGGTACAGCAGTTGTTTTGCTTGTAAGCTGATGACTCCATGTCCCTCAGTCTGCTGTTTTCTGAGTGGAAGAATTTTTCCCAGTGAATTAGTGCTCTAAATTAGTTTTTCTGAGACACTGGACCAGTGTGATTAGCATTCACTTTGCACAGGAAAGAGCTTGGATAGCTTCTGCATTCATTTTGCTTTTCTCTTCACGCCAGACACTATTCCTTCCACTCAGCAGTCATTCCCATGGATACCATTCGTTTCTGCTTAACCCAGGAGAACTTCCCCAAACCATGGCTTGCAGGCAGTATATTTCCCATGAAATCCTCCCAAATTACTTGCAGCCAAAACATTAAAATGTACCAATAAGGAAAGGTAAAATTGATATTGCCTTCAGTGTGTTACTTTCTCGGTCTTGTTGCCAGATGGTAGCAGGCCACTAACAGGTAGTTTCTTAAGAAGAACAACTTGGTTAATAACATGAAAAACTCAAGCGTCTGAAGAAGTTCCAGGGATATCAGATGAAAACCACAAGCATTCTGCTAACTCTGAGCTATGGGGTCAATATGGGTCTTAATCTGGGCAGCATGTGAAAACGCTGCCAGTGCTGAGAACAATTTTTGCTACAACACATTATTAATATTTAATGTCTGTGCATTTTATCACTGCAACCATAGGAAGGCAATTAAATTGTTACTGTAATGTAGAAATTTATGATGACCTTTCTTTCTGGATGTTAAGTCAGTAGGCAAGGAGGACAATATTAAACCACATGGTGCCTTTGGACCACCCACTGTTAACAGCAATGCCCTTCCCCTTCCTCTTCCCCTCCCCTCCCCTCCCTTCATTTCCCTTTTTTTTTAGAATGAGGTGGCAATGCTTCTCAAGCCAATATCAGAGAAGATTCAGGAAATCCAGAACTTCAGAGAAAGGAACAGAGGAAGTAAAATGTTCAACCACCTCTCAGCTGTCAGTGAGAGCATCCCTGCCCTTGGGTGGATAGCAGTGGTGAGTGACACGTGGGATGGTTGAGAGGGCTGTAAATAGGCTTCTGGATGGTGCAGCCCAGGATAGTTCCAAATCTTGCAGAGCTCTGCAGTCTCATCTGTGTGGTTCTTCAGTCTGCTACACCCAGTAAGGTAATAAACCTAGTGTGTCAGGGGAGGTGTCTGACTAATGTTTTACTTCCTTTCTCCTTCTGTTGTTTCCTGCTACCATGGGGTGATGGTCCTAGTCTCCCAAACCAGGCCCTTATGTCAAGGAGATGAATGATGCTGCTACCTTTTATACTAACAGGGTATTAAAGGACTACAAGAACAGGTATGTTGCCAAGCTGCAGTATCCACTAGCCAGAGAACAGAGCATTAACCATACCAGTAGGGTTCACAGTGCTATCGTGGAAAGTATTTTGTAAACTAAAAATAAAACCTTCTTGCAGTAGCATAGTTTCCCCTCCTCACCTCTGACCTGCAGCATGCTGCAGTGAGAATGGCAGCAGCATTAGCAGTGCTGGTTTTCACTCTCTGCACATTTTAAGATTATTTTTCATTTTTCTGGCATTCCAGCATCATGAGCTTATATGCAAATGCCTATTTACATAGCAACGTGTGGCTAGCTGGCTGCTGTGCATCCTCCTCTCCTTTGTGCTCTCATACTGTTGCTGTTCTTGCTCTTGGCTTGAAAATGTATATTTAGGTGGTAGATATATACGGCTTCAAATTCCGTAGCTCCTCATTTGATTTTTCTCTGTGCCACTGCACTGTTCTTAAAGAGCACAAGGAATTCACAAAAAAATCCCCTGAATGATATCTGTGAATGATATCTGTGATGGAGACATAGAAAAAAATACAGCTCTTTCCTATGCCCTCTTTGAAAAGTCATGTATAAATCCTGTTGATTTGGTGCTTTTGAAGGCCAGATTTTGGCTCTTGATTTTTATATCCCAGTGAAGAACAGCATTTGCTATTGAATTTTTCCTCTTTAGTGAGGAAAGCTTTAAGTATTAAAACCTTTGGCATGTATTTATATTTCTTATATAAATATATATATATATTATATGCTATATATAGTATGTTATTTTATATATACTATATATTATATATTATTCCTAAAGCCTTAGTTTCCCTACTGAAGGTAGTAACTGATGCTGGGGTAACTGATGATTTTTACAACACAGCATCAGCACTTACACTGGAGAAAAAAATGTCTCATGTAATGGTATAAATAGAGTACATTATTTAGATATTTAATTCTTCCTTTAATGAGGAATTCTTTTCCTGTTTTTCACTGAATCAGACCACAATGTCTTCCAAAGTATGGAAGGCTCTCCCTTGACTTCAGTAGACTTTGGATTAAACTTGTTGACCCAGGTTCTCTGCATTATTAAGGATCAAATTCCAAAGGACATAAATAGAAGGTAGACACACAAATCCTTGTAAGCATCCAGTCCATAGCCATCACTATTCCCTAATCATTTGTTATAACTGAGGACTTCATCTTACGAGCAGCTTCTCTCTGCATATTTCCTGGTTTCATTTATAGTCCCATTGGAGGACTAACGATAACGATTCTAAAGCCAACTTGTGACTTGTATTTTAAAAATTCTTGATATATAAATATTTTAGTCTGATGACTGTAACATGATCCAGTATTGCCCTGGCCACATTTGAACATGGCAGCCAGAATATCTTACAGAACCCACGGATATTTAATTTTCTAAAGTTCAGCACCCTGAAACTCAGTCTGGGTACCTGCTGCACAGCTCAATATGCCTTTAGTGCTTCTTCAGTTGACTTTGAGCCTGAGCAGAATGGTGACACACACTTGGAGCAGGAAGCACTCTCTGCTAGTGGCATCCTTTGCCTTTGTTCGTCCTCTGGAAGGATCTAGAAGCTTTCCAGTGTAGTAGGCTTCAGTCTTTGCAGCACAAGGCTGGTTGGCTGCCTGCTAACTGATTTGTCCATGGCTTTATTAAGGCAGACATTGGGTTTTACCTGCTTTAAGCAAGAGCAGCAATGCTTTCTGTTTTTAAGTACATTCACACATAAGCATTGTCTCTCTTTTTACAGTGACACGCGCCATGTTGATTGGGTGAAGTCATACCTGAACATCTGGTCTGAGCTGCAAGCTTATATCAAAGAGCATCACACCACGGGTCTCACCTGGAGTAAAACTGTAAGTACTCACTCTTTCTTTGGGAAGAACCATAAAATGCCAGTAACCAATTTGTCTTTTAATGCAGGTCATTAGCTCAGAAAAAAAAACCAACCTAGGCCAGGAACAGAAGTCATGGTCCATGGATTTCCCAACCAAGCCAATAAAAGTTTGAAATATAGGTGGAGATGTTCAGGCCATTGTGGTACAGGTTTGGAGGAAGAGGGAAGAATTATTTGGGATGATTATAGCCATAACCCTCGGCTGCAAATGGTGAGGAGAGGCAGACATAATTCTCCATGCCTGTAGAAGGTAGGAACAAGACAAAATGCAAAAAATTGAAGGACATGTCAGACTGAAGGAAAACTGAGGGAACATGGAATGCAAAGGAGAAGAACAGTGGGAAGAATCTGAACAAAGAGAGTGATTTAATAACAGGAAAGAGAAAGACAAGGGATACATAACAATTTATTACTTCATAGATGTCTAGCTTTATAAAGCTGTTATGTTAGACATACAGAAATAACTTCTGAAATACAGAGAGAGAGAGCAAATATAGCTGCATGCCTAATTATTTATGCTCCTTATATAAGCTGCTTCTGTGCGTTTCATCTGAGATGCATAGAAAGATGATAGCAATGAATATTTTTCTCTAAGAGAGGTATGAAGATGAACAATTAATTTTCTGTTGGGTATAAATGTTAGAGTTTATGTCCATTGTCTACATTGATGCAGTGTTCTATATTGTTTTAATAATGTGCTCGTGTTTATTATCAGATTAGGAGAACTGTGGAAATATATTAAAAATGTACTCAGCCTGCTCTTTACTGATATCATCTCCTAAATCTACCATATACTTGCACATGCAGTCTTTCACACCAAATTTATAATTTCTTGTGTGTACACAAATATCATTATTTTTAATTGAATGACTATTCAGAAGACTAATACAAGCCACCATTTAGTTTTCAAAACAAACAATTTGAAGAACTTGGGAACGTAGGGAAGTGAAGTAGAACTTTCTGATTAATGGCCTTCCAATCCAAACCATTCTGTGATTCTATGAGATGTAGCTTTATGTGGAATAAGAGCTGGAACACCTTTCCTGTGAAGACAGGCCAAGAGAATTGGGATTTTTTCAGCCTGGAAAAGAGAAGGCTTCATAGAAACCTTTTTGCTACCTTTCGATATATACGGTGGGCTTGTGAGAAAGCCAGAGAAAGACATTATTAAGGCTTGTAGTGACAGGACTGGGGGCAATAGTTTTAAATTAAAAGACTGAATATGAGGAAGAAATTCTTTACTATGAGGGTGATGGGACATTGGCACAGGTTGCCCAGAGAAGCTGTAGATGCCCCATCTCTGAAAGTGTTCAAGGCCAGGTTGGAACTGGATGATCTTTAAAGTCCCTTCCAATACAAACCTTTCTGTGATTCTGTGGTACCTGGAAAAGTTGCTTTGTCTCTCCCTCTATGGAAGTTATAACCGAGTAAGAGTACGTATGTTACTTGTGCTCAGCAACAGGCTGCACCTTTCTCTTCATACCCTTCATGAGACATTGTACAGGGCCTTTCAATACTTGAGTATTCAAGTGCAAGTTTGAACACGGGAGAGAGCCATAATCTGCGTGTACTTCTTAGTCTGAAGCAATGCAAAAATGTTTGAATGTGATAAATTAGAAGACTGTAATTATTTGCTACTTTGTAGGTTTCTGTAGTAAAAGTTTTAAACATTAAACATGATTCCTTCATTTAGTACAAAATTTCACACTTGCTACATCCTATTCTATCAGTGAATGTGAGATGAGCTAATGATTTTTAAATTATTATTACATAAGGAAAAGGAATTGTAGTACCCCATTAGCTGAATTAGCCTGAGAATCTGGGACGAAATTTGTTCTGTTAATACAGAAAAAGAATAATCTTCACCTTTAATAGAACTTCACAAGTATGGAAATAGAGTTGTAAGGTAAAGGTTTGTTACAGCCATTTGATCAAACAGGAGGAGCTCTCAGTGCTGGTGAGTGCTGGTAATCTTACTCAGAAGTGTAGCTGTTGCAGATTATATTTGGCTGGTCCTAAAACCAGTAACTCAGCCATCATGTCTTTATAGCTCTCTGTCTTCAGCTGTCCAAGAAATTGCTGAAATCTAGGTGTGACTTGTTTATTTATATTAAGCATAGTTTCCTGCCAACAGTGCTCATTCCATCATGCGTGATGAGCTCATCACTGCATCTGAAGTACTGATTTCACTTCACTTTGGATATCACTCATATCTGGAAGTTGTCTTGGAAGTATGGCTCATTTAAATTATCCTTTATGTGATAGGAGTCTGAAAGATTAAATTGCTAACTCATTTTTATGGATGTATATATTTTTTTAAGTTCTACTAAATGTGAGTGTAAGAAAATTAGAATCCAGTAAGTTAGCAGGTTGTTTAAATAGCTTAAATGTTATTTAAATATTTCTATGAAGCTTGGTAACAAATACATTCCAGAAAGCAATGAGTTGCTCAAGTGATAATTTCATTTTTGTTATACATTTTAAAGTGAGAATGAAAGTCACAGATTCACGTTGTGTGAAGTTAAGCGTAAAGGTCTGCAGAATCAGGGTCTAGACAGAAATATGATATATATAAAAGCTGTAGATTTATTCCAGACACAGTTGTTAATCGTTGCACACAGCAGCTTCCACTTACATGCATAAAAGGAAAAAAGGAAAAAGCAGTAGTTTGGCAAGGCGTTAACAAAGTGGAACATTTATGAAAGGTAGACATTGGTGTAGAAATGGCATTTTATTATAGAGGGAGAGAGAAAGAGAGAAATGTCTTGGGGTGTATAAGTACAGATATAAAAGTGTATTATACTGATAATTTACCCTTCATATCTGCACAAGTAAACAAAGCAATGCGTGAAATTTCTATGAAAAGCTCTTAAGCAGCACATTTGGATATTTCTAACGAGAGTGAGGAGTCAGGAAGCATAATAACTACTGCTTCTCTCCCAACTGTATTCTCATAGCTTGAACTCCAACAAAACCCCAGGAGCATCAGCCTAGATCAGAGGGTTTCCTATGCTTGGGTTTCCAAAAAGAAGGGGACAGGTTTTTTGTTCACACTTGGCCCCCTAAGCTACAGGTGCTGTGTACTGTGGTGTGTGCATTTATGGCCATGCAATATCCCAGAGCTGTGCCATTTCCAGCCCCCCGTACCCTTCCACCAGCTGCAGCCAGCCTTGGAACAGATCACTGGTGCACACAGGAAAGTGTTCCTGGCTCTGGCAGCAAGCACACAGGCAGACATTTTAGGTGAAAAAGAAAGAAATGTCTTAATAAATTAGAAGACAGACACAAAAACAGGTGCAAAAGGTTGAAGTAATGTCCAAGCAGTCACTTCTGACAATAACAGTTATCTCTATCTGCTTTATAAAAAGTTTGTGATAAAAACAGATGTTTATGGATTTTTTGGATCTAACACAGTTCTCTCTTACTCACTTGGACTCTGGTTCTGCCAGGATGTGTGACAATATGTTACTTCCTAAGGGCTCCCTATTGAAATGTGCGGGACTGTGTCAGGAGAAAGCCAAGGAAATAGTGAAGAATATAGTTTATTTAAGAATACACTTAGAAAGAAATAGTGTAGTTAAGGACCTTTAGACTTTTGTGCATCTGAACCCATTTTGCTACTCACGTGGAGTGGTGGTACAAAACTGAACTGGACTATATAAACTGGCATATCAAGGCATGATGAATATGGTTAGGATGTGTATTGTTCTGTGCTCACAGAAGAAAAATATGTATTTAAAATACGTATGTTTGTGAGCAGGATTGTCCCAGAGAGTAAAAAGTTCCATGTATTTTCACCATGATCTGAAATAGTCATTTTCATTGATTGACTGTGCATATGTTAGAGAAAATATGCTTGTCAGTGGAAGTCAGATGGACCTACAGTATTTCCTTAAAAGGGTGATTTTGTAGTTCCTTATCTTGGATGCAAAGTATCCTTCTGCCTCCTACACCCCATGGTGAGTGGCCACTCACTATACTCACATCATCTCAATTTAGCCATCTTGGCAATGGGAACAATGGCAATTACCAGTCTAATGGAGTTGGTTTTTTTAATTTGCTACCAGATATGACACTCAGACATCAGTGATTCTTAGGAAAAAGCTGTAGTTACAATGAAATATTTTAAGTGCCCAGGGTAGCATTCAACCTATGCAGTAATTGTCATTTTTGCTTGCTACAGCTTTGTGTCTTTAACAAGCAATCCACAGCTGTGATACTGACCTGTCTTTTTTCAGTTCTTTCTGATTAAGAGCAAATACATTTTTTTCCTTTTTTTTTCTTTCTTAAAGAAGGGATTCTATTGAAGCATGCCTCTTTCTACCCTCCACTTTTTTTGATGATGCAAATAAATGAACAGCTGTAATACAAGCTCACAAGAATGCGTAATAAAAAGTTTGTTTGCTACAAGGCCTGCATGGGTAATCTGGGGGAAGTGAAACTTCTGCTCCTGTTTCTGCAGGTTAACCTTGCAGCAAGAAAGCAACCACTAATAATGAAAGACTGCTGTAGTTTTCCATATATCAAATAAGTGGTAAGACGCAAATCTTGCTCAAGAATAATTGTCGTGAATGTTTCAGTTTTAGGTGGATCTGTGCTTAACTTTCTGTTCTTTGTATACAATAGTCATTTAGGACAGATTTTATCAGCAGGTTTATTTACAAACAGAAAATATTTACAAACTAGCAGTGACTTTCATTACAGTATTTAGTTTCTAATACAGAATTTCACTCAAGTGATGAGTGAAATCCTCCCCCTCCCCCCCCTTTACAAATCAAAACAATTTAGGATGAAGTCTGCACATCTTTAAAAGCAGTTGAGATTTATTTAAATCCTGTTTCCAATTGAAGCCAGTATCTTCAAGTCTTTTTTTTTCCCTGAAATAGCATTTTAAAAAACATGTATTACTCCTTAGATAGTACTCTAAAAACATTCTTTAAAAGCTGAAATTCTCCACAAGCTCCACACCAAGAAGTACCATCATAATTCCTACATTAGCCTAATTGAGTGCAATTATACTAGTCTCAGTGCAAACTTTGGGCATTTGATTCTAGTCTAAAATAATCACCTCCAGACATTTTCTTATCAAATGGCCCTGCCTCTCTCCTGTTCTCTCAAAACACTTTCCTGTAATATATCGTCTCTGTATGTATTGATGTGAACAAGCTGCAAAAGACCAACTTCTGCAGGCAAAAGCCTCCTATTATCTGTCCAGTATCTCTTCTATGCTGTGTTTAGTTTGACCTACTTATCAAGCAGCCATCGTCTGAGCCACTTCACTAAAGCTAAAGGTCAAAACTGTAGTGCCAAATTCCAGCCACAGCCACAACTGCAATCCCAGAGGCCTTATTCAGATAGAAGTACGGGCAGCATAGATATACCAATTTCAACGCCTGTATCTTGGATAAGATGTAGACGTTTCCACAGTGCTCAGTTTGTCTGTGATAGCCTTTTCTCTCTTTTTCTGTACACCTTCCATTCCTTTCTCTACCCTTCCCCTTCCCTATTCTCTTATACTTTTTTGTTGAAAACAGTTGCATCCTTTAGTTGCAAGTGTTTCTCTCTCAGAGAATAGAGAATGTTCTGGGTTTTGGTACAAGATCAATTAAAAAACTGGCCGTCCTGGCACCTCTATAATAGTTGCCTCTTCGGCAGAGACTGCCTCAATTACATCCCTGTCCCTTTGAAAGAAAGTATTTTTACTCTCTCATTCCAACAGTGGCTGAAAATATTTGTCTTTACTGTATATTGATGGTCTTCTCTTAACTTTGACCAAGCACCATTCAGACATGTTAAGGGAAAACCTGAGCAAGGCATGCAGCCTAGTTCCAGTGGAAAAGGGAAAGGAAAAAGAAAATTGAAAGTACACAAAAGAGAGAGAGAAAAGGAAAGGTACATCTATTAAAACGTTCCTATCTTGCTAAAGGGATTGATCTTCTTTTTAACCCATTTTTTATATAAGTAAAAGATGGTCCAATCTGCCTGGTAGAGCACATTACTTGTTGGCAATTACATTATCATACAGTTCTCAAATGATTTAGAAGACCGTGGCTGTGTAAAATATTTCTGGTTGGGTAACTCTGAAGATGTAAGCATCATTTTAAATCCTGAGCAGGTGATGAACAGCAGAAGTATATTACAGGGGGCTGCAAAGCTTGAAAACTCTACAGATAAATAATTCTGCTGAGACTTAGTAACAAGAAAAGAACCTGGCCTGGTTTTTGTTGTTTTGTGTTTTAAATAACAAAGATTACAGGCCCTGTAAGTCAGCTGTTTCATCCAGTAAATTGCAGCTCTCAGGGCAGCATAACCCCTTGCAGACAGGTGGCTTAAATAGGGTAGGTAATAGAACTGTTGTGCTAAGCTACTTTTACACAAAAAACACCTTAACAAGAGCTCTGTGCCCCTGAGTCACAGTCCACCTGTTCCCAGAGGTTGATATGTGATATTCCGAGCTTTGGCTGTGCATATGTATGGACAGAACAATACAGAATGCTGTAATCATTTTAGGTGTGAAACTAAGATTACTATTAAGGGGGAGAAAACAGGAATATCCTTCCTTTTTGGTTTGTTTTTTTTTTGAGAAGAATGTGTTCCCCGTTAGGATTCCTGTTTGTCTGCTGCCATGTAAAGAAGGCTTTTCAATAAATTAAGGGAGGGATTTCATGACCTCTCTCTAAGCCACCTGTTGCTTCATCTGCAAATAGATACTTACCTCTTAATAGGAATGACTAACAAAATAGGTACTATAAATCATACACATGCATATATCATTTATTTATATGCATTATATAGGTGTTTGTAATCTTCTGGTTCTGAGTAAAATCAACCATTGCAGCTACAAGAAATGCATTGTTCAGATGCTCTGCAACAGGTTCCCAGCACAAGAACTTTGTTCCCCTCAGTTTCCGTGCTGCACTGTGTCAGCCAAAAGCTGGATAAACACAGAGGAACGTCGCGGGTGTTTGTACAGGGTCTGGCACATAAGCCCCTCGTATCCCCAGAGATAGGAGCCTCTGACTAGGGCTCCTTGCTGCTGCAGTACTACAAATATAGTAACAGTGACATGGAAGGCTAACCCAGGGAGCTGTTCAGCAAGAATAGCTCAGGAAATAGTAACATCTGCGATAAGACATAAAAAGAAATTCTTACTGTCTCTCAGTAGCTGGGCTCAGACCTGAAGACACGTCAAGCTGCATATGGCCACCAAAAATTAGTGACAGTGTGGCATCCAGAGCACTTGTGTTATATATGAACAGCATTTTATTTCTCTAACAAGACTGGCTTTGCCCTGTGCTCTGGGGGAAGGAAGCCTTTAGGAGAAATGTGCTTAACAAGGCCCAGCTTCTCAAAAGCAAAGGGCGTCACTCAGCTCTACCGTAATTTCAAGGGAATTAAATGAGATTTGAGATCGATGAATTTCAACGAGGCGGCTATCCCAACATAAAGAGTCATCTCTTTCTTCCAGCGAGCCAGTTAGGTGAGAAAAAGAAGTGTACCTTACCCTTCTGCCAGTTGTACAAGATGAAGGTAGAAATACAACGTATTTTGAAGCTGTACCACAGTGCTGCAAACCCTTGCACTGTGACAACGCATTTATCAGACCCAGCGCTGAGAGCAGCATCAGGCACTGTCACTAGAGGAAGCTTCCCTGCCACAGTCAGTGGGAGGCCCTTGGGCCTCTCTGCAGATGGCTCGGGGCTATCCAGCGAGGAGCAAACCCTGACCCATTCCTGTCACTCCATTTAGAGCATGCTTGGAGGCTGAAGACAATTTTTTTCCCTGAGAGGATATTTCTGGAATGTTTTATGCCCTACAGAGCTCTTAGCACATGGTCACAGGGCCTGCATCTCCTGTTCCTGATAGGACCTTACTCAGAGAATTACATTTTCCTCCATTTCAGAAATCTCCAGAAGCAAGGTTTAAAGCCCGTCAGGTTCACTATGATGCAAAGCTTACAGGCTTACTTTTGTGTTACATTTTCACAAAGTAAGGACGACTCTATCTGTTCCCCTGATAATTCTTACTAGGGGCATATTTGCAAGTGATGGAAAAATGACCACACCAACGTGTTAATGGGAGCAGTCAGTATAGCTTGACGTGGTGTGTATAGACACCACAGCACTGAGAACAGCAGCTGCTGCCGAGGCAAACAGCTGAAATAAAAGAGGAAGAAAGGCGGCTTGCAAACAACCGCCTTTACTGGTCCAAATGGCTCCTAATACTCTTTGTGTAAAGGCACACTGCTGTTAACATCTGCGTGAAGTTAATCTGAAGAGTTGTTTGCAAATAGCAAAGCTGCTGAGCACCTGCTGCATTAGGATAGATGAACTTTTGTGGGCATGTAGCATGCTATTTTATTCCCAGCAGCTCTCACAAACACCACCCTATACAGAACAGAAATGAATGGACTTTGTGAAGGGCACTTTTGTTGAAATTGGATAGGACTATACACAAGTATCACCAGATACCAGAACAGTTTAAGAGCCTGGTTCAGAAATATTCTAGAGTCTGAGGATTGAAGTGGTCTTAGAAGAGTAACTAAGGAAAGCAAAGTAATTGCCAGTGACTGAGGTTAGGAACTTGGAGGTTTGTTTATGAATAGATAGCAAAATGAGTTTTAAAAAAAGTTTCTGGAACTACTTCACTTGGTTGATTTTCAAGCTGCCCTTTACATCAGTGTGTTTGAGTGCAGCACAGGTCCCATCTTCCTGCCATGCAGGGAATGCAAGGAGTGAAATGTGTTTTCTGCATTTCCAGTTCACTTTTGTGCTTTCTGCCCCCTTTTGAGAGTTTCCCTGAGCCACTCTCCCACAAAGAATTTCACCTCACTTGAATGTTTGTTTGATTTCAGTTAGGTACCTCAAAATGACAAAGAAAAGGAGACTGTGACCAGAGTAAGACTGTACCCTTCTTCCCAGCAGGTCTGTGCGCCCTCTCATTAGTGAGACTTGTCTCTCTTTTCCGCGCCATTTTATTTCAGTGGGAGATGGTCCTACTGGAGGAGCCCATGCTGTAAGATGGGAGATCTACAGTGGCACAATTAAACCCTGTCCTTTAGTGACCTTTTTTCCTGTAATTTGTCCTTCAATTTTGCCTGGCCCAATTTATGATTGAAATTGTTTGCAGTTTCCAGAATGGCCCTAGATGTTGAAAATAGTATGCTACAATATCAGTTAGCTTGTGTAGCTGTAACTCAGGTCTTAAACAAGACAAGATTTGCCAGGAGACAAGATTTGCAGGAGAAAAGTTAACAACCAGGGTTCAGTCTGTCTTTCATTTCTGTGACTGCACAGAAATTAAGAGGAAAAGTGGGAAGGGTGACAGAACCTCAGGTGTCTTCACCTTGTGACAGTTTCTATGTTCTTAGTTAGATCTAAGTCAAAATCTTTTGTGCTCAGTGGAGATAACCACTGACTTTGGTGGAGGGACCGGGCAGAGGCATTGCGTGAGTGCAATGAATACATTTTTTTCTTACTTTTGAAACCCACCTGAAGGACTAGAATGTCTTCGCTCCTGAGGTCAAGAACTGAGATTTTTGAGTAGACTTGTGTTTTTCATTAGTCTTGCTCTAGAAGGAAAAAAGCTCCTAGTTTCCCAGATCCTTTCCTACATCTTCTCTTTCATGAAAGGTAAGTATGACAACAATCTCCAGTGTCTTGGGGTGACCTTATGATGTGTATCCCCTATTGCCACTCTATGCCTGGACATAATTCCTCTGCCTTTCTGTGTCTTTAAAACTGGGTGCAAGAGAAAGAAAAAAGCCAGACAAACTTTTCAAAACAGTTTTTGTGTTCAAGGACAGGGGATGAGATAGCTGCTGCTGCTGCTGCTGCTGCTGCTGCAGAGCAGAGCAAACACCTTCGTGCTTTCCCCGGCTCTTGGCTCCTTTTCTCGGAAGAGAGAGACGAAGAGTTAAACTCCTTTGTTTCCCTGGGACTTTGGTTTTTCCTTCTTCTCTTCTGGACTGTTCAGAACACCAGAACATCAGAACCTCACTGGGAGGCCTCACACCTCGGCCTGGAGGGGCCCGAGCTGACCCAACTCCGGAGAGGAGAGAGAGGGAGAGAGAGAGAGACCACACCCATGGAAAGGACTCTGAAATCTTCCCAGGTTTTCTCTCCACAGCGAGAGGTTTTATTATTTAGAATTACTCTTTTCCCATGTGTTTGTTACATAAATAGGTTTTTTCCCTTCTTTTACTTTCCTTCGAGGAATTTTTTTCCTGAACCTGGTGGGGGAGGGGTGCCTGTGACCTGCCTTCTATAGAGGAGACGTTCCTCCCAGAGCGTTCCTCCGAATTTTGTCTCCAACCAGGACACTCCGGTCATACAAAACTGTGTCCAAACATGACTGGTGTATATAAAATCCTTTCTCTTATCTGTACTTTGACAAGATAGTTCTTTCAGAGTTCTGGGAGAGAGATTATCCACTTCCACAGATAAACCCCTCTGAGTTTTACTTCCATCTCTTTACATGGATATTCCTGTACTTTAGTTGCCATTTGGGAAACTGCCTTTGATGCACTACTCAGCAGCACTATTTGAGCCCAGAGTGTCCTGCATGATCTGTGATGGCCTTGAGTTTGATACTTGAAGCAAAGAGACAGCCAGAGTGACCCACCACTCTGTGTTGTATGCAGAATACACAGATAACTTCCAGAACTTTTCTCTCTAATGCATCTTTGCAGCCTTTGCACAGTTTAGATGGTGTTAATTCTAAATGGACTT
The DNA here is from genome assembly GCA_013398855.1 of Mohoua ochrocephala. Taxonomy (NCBI): domain Eukaryota; kingdom Metazoa; phylum Chordata; class Aves; order Passeriformes; family Acanthizidae; genus Mohoua; species Mohoua ochrocephala. The sequence continues at coordinate 417,653 of VZTA01007517.1, read as the reverse complement.
GTGAGTCTTACACAAGTTTCTGGAAAATCACAGCACTGTATTGATAGGCAGGTGGAAGCAAGAGCTATTTTTGAGAAATCAGATGTCAGTCTGGAATTTGGCAAGCGGATTTTCATCTCAGACTGAAAGTTATTAGCCACTACCACTACTGCTATTAATTGCCTTTCATAAAGCATACATAATTCATAACTGCATGTTCACACTGTGAATGGTGAGTGCCATTTCTGGGTATCTGAGTATTTTTAAAAGCCCTGCAAATGCAATGTTCATAATTCTGGATAACCAGGGCATAGTGGATTCAGTTGCTATGGTTGCAGGCAACAGAAAGGGAAGATCTGAATTGCACCTCAGGCAGCAATAACTGATTGTGCCACTAAATCCACTTACATTCTTTTTTTTTAAATTGCAATAATTCACAGTCCTGCTAACTCTGCTGCAGGTAACTTCACTGGCATTAGCAGAGGCAGGGAATGGGCACTGTAAATTGAGGGCCCAGTGTCAAAGTTGTCCCCAGCCCAAAACACTAACCTATAACAAAGAAGTATGTAAGCAGAAGCTCTGAGTTAAATGTATCCATGCAACAATGGAATGTCTCTAAAAGCAGTCGACATCAGTTCCAGTATATCTTGACAATAAATGATAATCAGTTCCAAAAGGAGAATCTTCTCATTTGTTTACATTTGATCAAAAAGATTTAATAGATTTAATAGCTAAGAAGAGAGCTTATTCCCTTAAGAGATCTTGGATTTTTATTTTGTTTTTAAAGTATATCTGAAGAGTAAGTAAAAAAAAGGAGCATGTGGACCTCAGCTCTTTTCCTGTTATCAGTTTGGGATTACAGGCCAGAACAAGTTTTACTTTTTAAAAAATAGCTATGGTTTTCACTCCTGTGAGATGCATGAACCAGATCAAAACTTTGCTGTTTCACTGTAGTGGAAAGCAGAAAGAGTAGTACCCTAAATGGTTAAAAATATCCTCGGAGGCCAGCTAAGCGGTGTCTGTTTCCAGTATGGATTACCAGGGGTGCACTTACAGCCTGTATCTCTTAACAGTGGTAGCCAGTTAGAGGAGCTGTGACTCCCTAAGTCGCTGTAATTTTCCCATTGTATCTGCCCACCTGTTAATATTTGCTGCTGCAATGCACAGTACCTCTGCAGCCAGCTGAACTCATCAGAACCAATCTAATTTTCTCAACAGTTCTTTTAAAAGTCCTTTCTGTGCTGCATAGAGGTAGGATCAGAGTGACACTCAGTGGCAAGACAGTAAAAGTGATTCTCAGATTCTGTCTAACATCTATTTTTAGGATGTCAGGGCATTATTATAAAATTTTAATCAGATGATTATTAGTATTTTCTGTCTGTTTGATAATATTCTTTGTAAGCATCATAATTCAGACCAAAACATGTACTTTTGATTGTGCAAACTGAAAGATTGTGTTACTTACTTTGCCAAGGCCCCCTTCACTCATAGCTTGTGTGCTGTGATCTCCTGCAACTGGGAAAAAAAAAGGAAAAAAGAATGTGAGAAATTGAAATAAAAACTCAAAAATTGAATTTCAGAATCAAGAGACTTGAATCAACATAGTTTTACGTTCTGTGGTATTTGAATCTTTATAGATAACTTGAACAGTTCAAAGAATAGCATTTTACATCTTGCATACAATTTATCATGTTCCCTAGGTATAACTGACAGTTCATGACCCTCTCAGTTATTTGTGTTGTATCAAAACATTTTCTTTATGTTTCTGAATGTACATTGAGATACAGTTAACTGAATTTGGTATCTGAAGAAAAAAGGAGACATTTTCCTTTTTGTGGAAGTAAACACTGGAATAAATTATGGCATCATTACTGTTAAAGATTTTTAACATCAGCCCTGACAAGTGTTTGAGGCAGGTATTTCAAGTGGAGTAGTTCTGCAGTAAGGGTAGCAGTGTGGGCTGTCAGTCTTTCCAGCTGTGCTTGCTCAGGTGCAGGGAAGGATTCATAGGATTACATTCGATTATGGAGCCAGAAATTCTCCTGAGCTTGTGGCTTTCTGGAGTCACCCGAACTCACAGCATTCAAGGATATTAATAAATAAGGACTATTGTGATACAATGATCCTTGAAACATTGTATGTAAAATAATGTCCCTCTGTCTCCAACAGGGTCCTGTTGCATCCGCCATGTCCATGCGATCTGTTCTAACCAGCGGCTCCTGCCTTTCCCCGCCGCCTCCGCCACCGCCGCCCCCGGGACCGCCCCCCATCTTTGATACGGAAACCACAAAGGACGAAGGAACCGCGTCTCGCTCAGCCCTCTTTGCACAGCTCAACCAGGGAGAGGCGATTACCAAAGGTCAGGAGAAAAGAGATCGAATTGTGATCCGTGACTCAAACTACATCAGGAGGTGTTACATGTATTAACTTAACTTTCACAGCATTTTAAAGTTACATTCTAGCAGCTCAGATCCTTCTGAGGCTTGCAGTGGTCCGACGGAGAAGGCTGCCTACCAAAACCTCCTTTAGGATCCACAGCACCCAAAGAAGTTCAGCATACCTGACATTCACACCATTTATTTAGAGGTATCCTTTTAATTTTAAGGCAGCCGAGCTGGATATCTTCAGCCCCCAGTAGCTAGTGACCTCTTAAGTTGCAATTGCAATAAAGTTTTATCCCTCTTTCTGACTCACACTGAGTGTACAAACCTGTGTCAAAATGCGTTACATGTCAGGTGAAAAGGTATGGCTCATAGATCTGAGTGGAGTCAATAATAAAGCTTTTTTATATTATTGTATTAATATTGGACAGTTGTAATTTAAGTGTGTCTGTGAATTTAAATACATATGATTGATATATTTACATTTAATGCTGTAGGGATAGATCAAATATTGTCATAAATTAGAAAAAGAAACTCTGTTTTATGGATGGAAAAACATGATACAGCAAGCTCTCAGAGCTTGCTACAGACAGAGAGGGACCTAGGAGACATTGTGGGATTTTCTGTTGAAGATACTAAGATAGCCCATCCCCAGTAGAAGAGGTTTTATATGAGCTGCTCAAAGTATGTCAGCAGTTACACTTTAGGTCATTACCCAGGTAAACCTAGAGGAAATAAAAAAATGTAATTTCAGAGAATAAGATAACACAATTACAAACAAACCTTTCATGCTTCAATATGAGCACTTTTAGGATTGGAAAAATAGACTCTCTTTCACAAGCACTGTTGGTTTGTTTTTGTTTTTTTTTTTAGGGCTTCGACATGTCTCTGATGACCAGAAGACTCACAAGAACCCCAGCCTACGTGCCCAAGGTCCATCTGTTCGTTCTCCAACAAAAAGCCATACTCCAAGTCCTACCTCTCCCAAGAATTCCCCGCAGCAGAACCATGCCCCTGTCTTGGAGCTAGAGGGAAAGAAGTGGAGAGTGGTGAGTTCCAGTCACACCTCTGAATTGCACCTTGCACATTGCAAACCAGGTGGAGCACTGAAATATCTTGCAAAAGGCTGCCTGTCATTAACATGCAATGAAACAAAGTTGCAGCTGAAATGGGCGGAGTCCTCCATTTCTCTGCATTGCTACAGTTCAACTTTTACTATTCTCTAGGATCTTAAGTTAATTCGAGTCTGAGAATCGCTTATTAATTCATCTCACTGGAGAACATCAGAACCAGCATATAAATTCCTTGCAAAATCAGACAGTGCCCCAGAAACAAGTCCAGCGGAGAAGACCAATTAAAATCCTTTTTTACAGGCCATTCCTGTGAATGAGAGAGAACAGTCATCACAGACCTCTTTCACCAGTTACCCCAACCAGTGGAATTATACATTTATTTTTCATTGCCCATTCCATGCAAGCGTGTCTTCCACGCTTAAAAGTAAAGGAGTGTTTTCCTTTTGCCCAATCTACAGGTGGAAAAAGGAGATTTGTTTAAAGTTTGGGTGTTAATTTATATAGGGATATACCAAAGAATCTATGAATGAAAATGTATGTGACTGTGTTAGTTCAGAGAGAGCAGAAAGAATATGCAGTTTAGTCATGCAGAAGGTTATATACACAGTCAGTGTTTATTACAATGGAGTCCAGTTTGCATAAGGTGCAGTCACTGTTTGCCTGTGTTATGTTGCCTTATGGTTCTACTGCTTGGAACTTTCCTTGTGGATCCGTAGCCTTTCCTGGACATCCATGGAGTGTAATTGTTCTTTCAAGTCTAATGAAAAGAAATTTGTTTGCCTATTACTCCTTTATTGTATATGGTAATGCCTGTATGTGTTCAGAATATGCTGCATCAAACATTATATAACATTTGGGGAAGGGAAACCCGCTCTGTTCTTCAGTCTGAATCAGATGGGAGCCGAACAGCAGTTTTGTGAATGCCTTTTAAAATTGTTGTGAGCATAACATCTTCACTGCAAAATTAATGGATTTTGTCGTGGTCTGTGCTAACCTCTTCAGTTCTGCAGCTCTGAAAGATACAGTGTCATCTAAGGGTCAGTTAGGTGAGATATCTGATCGAGCAGATTAGGATTTTAAGCCACAGGAAGGATATTGTCTGTTGTAACTGAAGATGCAATGACTCGAAGATAAATTGTACTAAACTCTGTCTGACTGTTAGCTAGTTAAAGACAACCAATTAAATAAACTTTCTTTTGAAATAGGAATATCAAGAGGATAGGAATGACCTGGTCATTAACAACACTGAACTCAAGCAAGTGGCCTACATTTTTAAGTGTAACAAATCTACACTTCAGATAAAAGGAAAAATCAACTCAATTACTATTGGTGAGTGGTGGGTAGCTCAGCTGGGCTTTAAGTGACAATCTTGAAAAAACTGACTGATGTGATTAATAATGCATCTGAATCATTCCATTCACTAATGATTGATCACGTGAGTAAAGTCACTCGGCTTTGCAGTGCAGGACTGGGAATTTTCATAGTTAATGTAGCAGGTGTGCATGTATTTGCTTTTGTCTTGCCTTTCTTATTTATGATTGCTTTTATTTTAGACAACTGTAAAAAGTTTGGCCTTGTGTTTGACAATGTTGTGGGAATCGTGGAAGTGATCAACTCCAGGGATATTCAGATTCAGGTAAATATCTAATTGAGAGATGAAGACAGACAAAGAACAAGTGGGGGGGAAAAGCCCAACATGTAGCTACAGGAGATTTTAAAAACTCACTAAGCACAACAAAAGTAAGAAATACCCAAATGGATCTTTATATACACTAAATTCTGCTGATGTTTTTAGAAAATGCCTGTGAAAACTATTTACTGTCACTGAACAGACCTCCCATAGCCCAGTGCCTTCTGGTTCTGGTGAAGCTGAGAGCTCTGTACACTGGCAGAACTGTGACTTCTGTCCCTGTCTGCTCGCTTTCATGCTAAACAGCTCCCAGCGCTTGAAAGTTCAGTAGTGCTTACAGAACAAATTCTAAGAGTTAGCTAATTGATTTCTAAGTGCACAAGTTTTTTTTTTCTTTTCTTATCCTCTCAATGGAAATGTTCAAATAGACTGTCAAAAGGATAACTAAATGCTATAACGTAAAAGTAGGTGCTGGGATTTCAAACAATCTCCGTGTCCAGTGACGTGACACTTTATAAGTAAGTAATGTACTTACTTGCCTTCGAAAAGCTTCATCAGAGATCATCTTCCTTGTGATTCTCATGAAAAAAAAAATACATGTATTTTAAATGTATACATTGCCCTCTCTGGTGGGGACACTTGTCGTGCTCAAAACATACAGTCTGCCTGATAATTACAGCACTTCAGGCATCCCATTCCAAAGAGGTCTAACTACGGGCTCTAATACTGGGTTGTGTCTGACACGCACGACATAATCTCAAGAAGGGACTTCAGGATGTATTATTTTAAGTGAAAAAGAAATGTTAATTATTATATTAAAGTGTCACTCTTCAAAGTGAGGTCTTTTGCTTAAAAGGCTGTGCCTGCTGTATTACATTAAATAGAGGTAGTCCTGGTCCGTGCTTCAGAAATAATGGTCACGGCCACCACAGGGAATAGGAGCAAGATGGGGTTTTTTATTTTGAACCTTGTGCAAGTGACTGACATTTCTACCAACTGTGCATCACCTTCTGAACTGTAACAATCAGTTTTATTCATGATCACTACATGTCTTTTTACAGCAGAGGCAGTTAGTTAAGGATCCCAGGCATTTATTTGGGCAGTTTTAAAATAATTATATTCTTTTTAATCATTACCTCTTAAACTATTCATGAAAACTGAAAAATTTGTATGTAATGAATATCCAAACCACAGCTTGCTAATACTCAAATAAAGTGGAAATACCTTTTATAAGAATCAAAATTCTTAGAATCAAAATTAATCATGTTCTATGAATATTGCATAAGGCTTCTGTGCATGTCACGGAGCGGAGTGGGGATCCACTTAAGAAGGCAAGGTCTGGTTATGTGCTGTGTGTTGCTCGAATCAGGCAGCTCCCACAGAGCTGGTGTATGCCCAGTGCTAAGCACCTCAGTTTTCTCAGTAATTTGGAGACCTGGGTTCATCATTTCCAAATACATGATCTGTTAATGCAACAGATTTCAGTAGATTAATCCTACAGATTTTGCTGTATTTGCTTCAGTGCCGTATTGCTTGGCTCTCCTTTATCTCAGTGGTATCCTTTTTTCTTGCCAGATGTTGGCAAAATTTTTTAAACACCCCTTCCTTCTGTTCTCCATTGCATAAGAACCCATTTAAGAAAAGGAACTTTAAGATGCATTGATCCACTGTGTAGATGAGACTTCAGGATAAGGGTGGGATGCAAAAGGACAGACCAGTTTGTTTACTGTCACATTTAAGGAACTGAAGTTGAAAGATACTCTTTAATTAAGTGATGGGAGACACTCTCATTAACAAGTACATCTCTGTCACATGCTGTCACTGTTCTATGGCTCAGGATAATCTCTGCTGTTTTGATGCATTGTCCAGAGTCTGTTGCTGTCCTTGCTAGAGAGGGCAGGAGGGGGAATTTTTACTGACAGCCAGTGAGTCAGACTGTTAGCCATGAAGAAATCTTTCCATCCGTAAACAAGAGAAGATTTCCCTTTCTCACCTCAAGTAAATCCTGTGCTTGCTTTTAAAGAGACATAAGAAATAGTTTTAGAAATTTAATTAAATTGATCTTAATACTTATTTAGAACTCTAGCTTGCCTGAAGGGGATAAAAACCCTTTCCTGTTGCATGCTGGAAGAGCTTTGAAGTCTTCAGAGCGTATTACAAATCCCTTGTTGAGTACTACTGTATGCTGGGGTCTTTCCTTTGCTCTTACTGGGTTGAAGTTGACATGTTTGATTTCTTAGCCAGTTCTCACTGATGAACAAGGTGAACACTGCCTAAATATCAGCACAAAAGTGTCACTGAAATTAGAGAGAAACAGAGAAGTACTTTCATCAAACTGTGTATTAAAAGCTTGCTGTATATTGCAGGTTTGCTGTTTGTATAGGTCTTTGTTACCACCACCGAGAATTTTCAGTGTCCAACAAATCAAATCAAGGCATCACACAGGCAGGTGATGCACAGATCAGATGCTGGTGGTCAAAATTAGACCTGGAAGGCAATGAGGATTTTTTTAATAGTATCTCTCTCTGCATGTTAGGATTTGATGTTAAGTAGATTTTATTTTGCAGGTGATGGGGAAAGTGCCAACAATTTCTATTAACAAAACAGAAGGCTGCCACATCTACCTCAGTGAGGAATCATTGGATTGTGAGATTGTGAGTGCCAAGTCATCCGAGATGAACATTCTCATCCCTCAAGATGGTGATTATGTGAGTGAGATATTTTTTTAAATTTTCCTCTCTGTTCCATACTAGTCTTGGCAGCTAATAGCACTTAAGCTGCTAGGAAAGAAATTGATGTAACACACATACTGTGTCACCAAAAAATGATCCAAAACAATTGAATTTCTATGTGCTTGTATCTCAGGAGAGAGAATTCTTTATTTTCTGGGGCACAAAGTAATTTCAAAAATCAGAAATTATGTTCTCTCTTTCCATTCTGATGGATAATGGCTTCATTTCCTGTCCATTTGATCTCTTTTGATATTTAAAGATAATTTTCCAAAGAAATTCACTTCACAGAAGTGCACTTAAGTCTGAAGGTAATGAGACTGAAACTAAGATAAATATAATACTACTACAGGTGAAATAATACAGTCTAATATACTTGGTTTTTTCTAAATCTGTTGATACATGGATAGCAGCTGTAGTACCTTGTACTATTTTCAAGCTATGTCCTTAAAAACCATTTAAACAGGTGCATTTTCCCAGTTCCTTTGCTGTTTTAGAAAAAATTTCATACTATGCCCAGTGGCATTTCTAGTAAAGTCATGCTCTGTCACTTCACACACAACCAAGGGATCACTTCACACAAACAGGCAAAACATGCTTGTAATAGTTCCCTGGTGTCCTCAACAGAGCAGAGTTGAAATTGCAGTGCACGGCCCTAGCGAGAACTTAAATTTCTTGTTACTCTTTTGGGCTGGAATTTGGTACAGGGGTTTAGGCTTTATAAAATAAAATGTGTAATGAGAATTCCTGTGCTCCATATTTCCAAAAGTGCTGGATGCCCAGCTTTAGATAACTAAAAAGGGAACAATTTTCAGTGGGTGCATATTCACCTATTTATTTTTTAAAAAGAGTCCTTTTGTTCAGTCTCGCCTCAAAATTACCATAACATCAGAAATTACTGTCTATCAAAATACCTCTTTGAGGTCTGAATGAAAAGCCCTTCTTTTCACATAGTTTTTGTTTACTGGGTACAGAGAAATACTCAACAATATCTCCCATCATTTCACTGAACTTGTAGAATAGAAGGATACTTTATTTGATGTTCTGCTTTGTTTTGTGTACCCCACAAAGGATGCTGAGTATTTTGAAGTGTATCACACTAAAAATGATTGGGGTTTTTTATTTTATTTTATTCTTCCATGTTATAATATTCCTTTTGTCCTTAAAATTGGACTCCTGGCTTAATCTCCGCATCTAAATCCTTTCTACTGTCTTCCAACCCAGACACCGATGGAATCCGAAGTCATTTCTGACATGAGGCTTATTTACTTAGCTGATGCAGATAATGGTGTGAGAGGGATTATTGCAAAATAGTACCATACCAAGGCTATTTGAAACTGGGTAGCAATCAGGCTTTTTCCTGTGTGGCATTGTAAAATAGCTTCCTAGGGTAATGAAGAAGGCTTCTCTCTAATCCAGGCATGTCTGAGCTATCAATGCTTTCGCAGTCATGTAGCACTAATAGTATTCCACCAGTTTTCATGGGATATCCCCTGTTTGTTTAACCATCGTTGTTGCTTTTGTTTCCTACCAGAAAGAATTTCCGGTTCCCGAACAGTTCAAGACAGCATGGGATGGATCTAAGTTGGTCACTGAACCTGCAGAGATTGTGGGTTGACTTCCTCACACCACAGAGCACTTGCTGACCGCGGCCAGACCGCGGCCAGCACGCACAAAGCAGTAATGTAAAGAACTAGAAGTAGCAGGAGTTCATGCTGCTGTCATAGGCCTTCAAGCATCAGCTCTGCATGCTAGGAACAATAACGTATCTGGCACCCCTTTGTTTGGCATCCCGGTACCGGTCACGTCTCCACACACAGTTTGCCTTCACATACAATTTTAATTCTGACTGGGAATGTAATAGGATAAACCCCCCACCCTCCCGTCACGTCATTGGTTTGAAATCCTGTATACATTAAGCCAACGTACTGCATGATACACTTTTTTTATATCATCTTGCTTCAGTGCATTCCTTTTTGTGTTTCTGCTAATCAAAAACAGCATTAAGACTTTAAGGTGTTTTATTTTTACCTGTTAAGCAATTCCTGTATGGTGCAGTAAAAATGTATCTGTAGAAAGTATGCAATTTCTTGCAGTTCTGTGGCAATCATGTGTTTCGTTTTAAACAAGCAGAAAAGGACAACTTTCAGCACAGTAATACATTTTGCTAACTGAAAATTTTAAAAAAATCTGGTAATTTAATCAAAAACGTTTCTAATGTGCATATTTAGAGGATCCCACAGTTTTCTGTGAGATAAGATTTTATTATGGTTCACAGACTTGCCCTCTTATTTCTTGCAAATTAGTAATTCTTTCTAAGCTAGAGCCTCATCAATGCTAAAACCTTGCAGGAAATTACTTGAAGGTTTTTTGCTCCTTGGATTTATTTTTTTTCCTTTTTTTCTTTTTTGGTGACACAATCTCTCACTTTTTAAAACTTCACATTGTATCTTGCATCTTATATAGAAAACCAAGGAGGACAAATACATCTGATACCAGCTGGTTTTCCTTACTAATAGAGTTCCTTTAAAATATTTGTATTGTAGCTTATCATGCTCATTAAAGGTATCATCCTGGGGGGTTTTCCCCACATTTGTAGGAGTTACTCAGTTTCCAATACATCCACAAAGCAAAGCCATAGATTTATGCCATACTAATTCTGAGCCCAAATAAAGGAGTAATTTCCTGTTTAGCCCTGTGACTCTACTTTACAGTCCCTACTTTACATGCTTTTTTAACAAAGGTGGAGTATTGTACACATTTGTACTATTTCAGCACATAGTACAAATAAAATTCTAAAAATTTTAAAAGCTTATGTTTTTGATCACTTGTAATAATTTGTATCAGTGCAATCACAGTGATGCTTGCAGAGCTAGTTACAAGCTAAATTTTGTGCCTAACTTACCTTGAAAGTACATTAACTCTTAAGGGTTTTTAAGCATATCTTTGATTGTAAGCCCTATACAATATAACCAGTAGTGCTCATTCCGTACGGTTTTGCTATCCGATGTTTAACCTATGTGTATAATGTGTTTGCTTTAATATATATCGTTTTTTCAACAGTAAACTTCTTATGAAATAAAAAGGAAAAGGTACTTGTTTAAAAACAAAGTTGTTCAGAGCTTGCTCCATTGCACCGTTTGTCCTATAGGCTTTCTCTTCCTTAAACCCTGTTTCAAAAGCTGGAGTGAGAAAAAGTAGCTCCTCCTCCCATTTCACTAAAGTATTATCACTTTCGCTGCCATAATCCACCTGACAGTGAGTAGAGGATATTCTGCGTGCCAGCAGATAAACCTGAAGTGTCATGCACGTAACTTTGGTGACAGCCAGCAAATCGAGCTTCTCATGATTCTCACTTCTAGGTACACCTATATCTTCCAGGGATTATGTCTAGGGAGGTGATCATGACCTGGTGCGAGTTGGTAAGGTTTGCCTTCTATTTTTAGCTTTTCCTGTTGTTTCTCTATATGGCTTCACATCACAGGTGGTCCACTCAGTTGGATGTGCCTCATCTCTGAAAAATGGGCATCGCATACTTGTCATGATAAAAGGATCATTGAAGGGTTGTTCAATCCTTAAATCGCAATCATAATGTGTTCCACAAAATAATCTCGTTCTGGAGCATTCTGGCCTGAGATGCCGACTCTTTCTTTCGTACAGCATCAAAGAGGGGACAAGGCATTAAGCAGCAGCAGGATGCCACTTACTGCTTTGGAGGTAAGATACAAACCAAGTACCAAATCTTGATGAGAAACAGAAAGCAGCGAGACAGCCCTGAATCACTACACCAGCAAATTCTTATAGTTCCCCTGAGGGATTTAACTCCCCCATCAAATACAAACTCTCCGAAGGCTGATCTGAGTCTTCTTTTAAACGTTTGAAGGCAAACTCCTTCGTGGCTAGACCTTCACCCTAACATTCATGGTCCTGCAACATGCAAGACCCAAGTACATTGCTTGGACTGGTTTCTTAGCAGAGAAAGGTCTTGTGCAGTCACAGCGCATGCGTGGCCGTCTGAGCACACCTCAGACCTTTGTCGGAGGGCAGAAGTTTAAAGACGAAGGAAGAAGGCCTTGCATGGACAGACCCAAGGCAATTGCTTCAACTGAAGGAAAGGATGCCAAGTCAATGCATTTCTGGACACCAGAAAAGTAGGAGAGGGACTTCTAAAATAGGTTTTATCCACTACTCCTCGTCAGCCACATAACGACAACAACAAAAAATCTATAACCACCTTTTGTCAGTTCAGTTTGGTCATCATAAAAAATACTTGTCACACATTTCCAGTAGGTTGGACTGTTCTTTCCCTGCAACCTGTCGTTAAATTCAAAATTACACAGGGGTGCTAAATAAACAAAGTTCTGCTTCTACTTTACATGAATTTGTGTACAATTAATGGTTAAAAACTCATTTTGTGAAAAATCAGGTTTATCTTAAGATAGAAATAGCCAACAAACTGCAGAATGATGATTTGATGAATCATCTCAACCACGAGCAGTTGCATCCACCAAGTTTTCAGCAGCAAGACTGATCTGTGTTTGATGGTTGATTCCAGCAAGGAATGAACTGCTAAATGCTGAGCATCCCTATAAGGTCCCATTGATCTTTTTTTTTTTTACCGCATGCTGTCACACAAGATATACCCCTTGATTTCTGCATTACACTGCACTAATACTGTGGTCATGCCCTAAAATCAGTGCCATTGTCAAAACAGAAAACAGTGAATTTGGTTCATATATTGACAGGGAAAAAATGTGTATGGCGTAATTAGCCAGTTCATTTCTATAAACCTGCATGGGTCAAATATTCACTAGTTCAGAGGCTGCCAATCAGCCAGTAAAATACATGGAAAAGAGAAGGCGAGTTTTTCATTTAAGTGTCTAAATGTAAAGAGCTTTTTTTTCCTATGAAAAGCTTCAATGGATGTCATAGTTTCTTAAATAGAATAGGGTGCAAAGAGGAGGGAGACAGGCTCTCTTCAGTGGTGCCCAGTGACAGGACCAGAGACAATGGGCACACACTGAAACACAGGAGGTTCCCTCGTAGGTCAGGAAACGCTGTTTCCATGTGCAAGGGAGCAACACTGACACAGCTCGCTCAGAGAGGCGGTGGAGTCTCCATCCCTGGAGACATTCAGAAGTCCCATTGGCCTGGTCCTGCGCAGCCGGCTCTAGGGGGCCCTGCTTGGGCAGGGGTCCAGGTGGACTCCAGAGGTCCCTGCCAACCTCAGCCCTTCTGTGTTCTTGCTTAGTTGTGTAGAATATTGGTTACTAGGAACCCATTGAAAATCAGAAGCATCGAGGTAGTGACTCCAAGTACCCAGCAGATGGCAGGAAACAGCCGAGGCCAGGCCTTCCCAAGCTTTCAATGATAAATTGTGGGACTGCAGCTTTTACCAAGGACCTGAATGCTGTTTTCCAAGGAGCTGGGCAATTCTGCCCTCTAAAAGTCACTGTAAAAACACTTAATATTACTTTGATCTTGAAATTCCCGTCTTGGTAAAAGGTAAAGGTTTGAGTGGGATTAACAAGGAAGAATCAAAAATAACTACTTGTTACCAATGATTAAACTGATCTTTTGAGTTGTTTTTCTTTTTTTTTTTTAAACACTGCTAAGCATATCTCCATATTTGAAAAAATACCGGATTGAACTTAAAAGTAATATTTAACAGAGCCATTGAAGATAAAGGAGTAAGTAATTTCAAATCTGTGTTTGAAAACCAGAAATTTTTTCCATGTGCTAGGGAATTAGGCACTTGCTAAGGCTTCCCAGTGCCATAGTTATTTTCCAGACAAATCATTCTTGTTCTTACTCTTTCCTGAATCCTCAGCGTATCTGGATCTGCATGAGTTCCTTCAGTGTTACTGCACTATGTGTTCATCATCCTGTGCCTCACATATCTTTCCTAGAGATCAAGCATTTGTCCATTTGGAATGCTTCAGGGCCTCAATTCAGTCTGCACCCTTAGTGCACTCTCCTGATGTGCTCTTCAACTGAGCTCCTCCTAAAACGTGGAAGCAGCTGCTTCCAGACAAATGGAGGTAAGGTTCAGTCAATTACACGATATTCTAGCAAGCACAGCAGTTATCAAGAACATACAAAGCAGATTCGGTTTCCATTCTGGAAGTGATCTGGGCCCAAATGCTGTGAAAATATTGCCCAGAAGTAGCTACTGCCCTCAGAAGATGCCTACAAACAGGCCCCTGACTTAGGATAAAATGCCCCTGTTATTAGATAAAATCATAAATAATGCTCCCCAAGGAATGTTCTGACTACCAGAAAAAAAGAACCTGCTCTGTCTTTATGGTTGAAATAACCCTGAAAAATCTTTTTGTGTGCCAAAAGTTTTGTAGAAGAACAGAGAACATTCCCTACTCCACTACCCAAAACTCAGTGGTGATTTCCTTGGCTTAACCCTTCTTTCTAGGTCATGCAGCATGCTGAGGATCCCACCTGATCACCATGGACCACCAAAGACTCTTACTCTCCAAAGCCCTAATCCCACTGCTGCTTCAGCAGAGGCACCATCATATTTCCTCCCTGGGAAGAGAAGGGAATGTGATAGAGAGTTAGGTAACTGGTGAGGCTTCCCAGTGCCACGTTCTGAGTAAAGCTGTTCTGTTGTTACTCTTCCTTCAAACAAGGCCAAGGTAAAAGGCAAATAAAGGTGTTTATGCACAACTCCTAAACCAGACAGTACCAATAAACAGGCAAGCACACTAAAAACTTGTGTACCCTAAGATAAAAGTGGAAAAGTTTCTTGGTTTTTTCTCCGGCTGATTTGCTATGACCTTTTTATCAACTGTGACCACCAGGATTCTGTTTTCTCTGTATTCCACTTGAAGTTGCATCTATTAGAAAGAAGTTGCCTCAGTCGACTGTGTAAGGTTTCAGAGCCAATCTGTCCTTCAAATTCCTTAGACGGATGTGACAGATCAGTTTCAGAGTGAAAGGCTAAATTGATTTAATTTGGGAGACAGCTGTACCCTCTTCCACACTAAATGTATAATGTTTTACATCGTCATTATGTAAATGCATACATTTGGTTTTTTGCTCAAGTTTCATGTTCTGTATCTGGCTGCTTGCCCCAAGGGGGACGGTTCTCACTCTTTGGCGACTCTGTAGAGTTTCAGTGATGAAGAATCTCTTTAACCATCATTTGCATTTAATTTCACTCTGTACATGAACATAAATAGTCGATACAAAGGTCTAAATAGCATGAATTGTAGCTGCTGGGCCCAACAATAATTAACCACTTTGGAATGACAAGATCTTTTTGTTGATTAATGTCCAACAACTCTCATCCAAGGACTCTTTAGAAGAGCTCCTATTATTAGAATATTTGAGAATGATGCAGGAGACGTGATCTGTTATCCCCCGAGCAAAGGAAAGAACTTTTCTTTCAATGCTTCTGTCAACGCTTTCTCAATACTTTTTCAACTTCAGTGCTTCAGTGATTCCTCGGTTTTAGAAGTGGTTTAAAACCCTTGAAAACAAGATGCTAGAAGGCATATCAAAAATGAGCAAAGGTACATGTCTGTAGCCCTGTACAGCAGCCAGATTTACAGTGCACCAGTGTTCTGTTACTTCCTGTTGACTGTGAAGGATCCCCCACTCAAGAGTGACTGATGAGGTTTTTCAGCATTACCTACACTTAAAGAGCTTAAGGTGGGATTCCAGATTCCCCTTACACCTGAACTGTTATGATACCAGCTTTTAGGTGCTTACCTCCTCCTTTTGATCTAGTTCAAAACATTTCCTCTTGCCTAAATCTCATTTCTAGGGATGAGGATATTTAACCGACAAGGCATTCCACTCCTTATTTTCATCAACTGGTACAATGAGCTGCCCAAGAGTCTCTCCCTTTCTGACTCCACCCACAAGAGAAAACAAAGTAGCGAGAAACTGGTGCTGCAGAAGACCGTAAATGCTGCCCTGTGTGGCAATCTGACACAGCAAAGAAACACGACCCTTGGTCATCGAAAGCCCAAGTTGTGAGTTTGCCTCTACTGGCAAGCCCTGTTGTCACAACATCTCTGTCATACGCGTCCCAGAACAGGAAAATCTGAATGCTCACAGAATTTGCGGGTCAGTTGTGGGTTATTTTTTTAAAAAGCAGAAGAATGAAAAACTAATAAGTGAAAAATTTGGGCATGAGGAAACATTACATTGTTACCTGTTAGTCCCCTGCTCTCTGCTGTCAGTGACTCCATTTCACCTTGAATATCCAGAATAATCTCATCGTGAGTTCTAACTATGGTTATGCCTGGGTAATGCTGCTGCTGGTCAGCCTAAAATTTACATGTGACTGGCAGCATTATATGAAGTCTCTGAGATCTTGTAATTGTACCTTAAGATCTGATCTAGCTTTCAAAACCTGTGGCCACAGAGACCAAAAAAAGAATTTAAAAAAAAAAAAAAAAAGGGCTAGACACTCCTTGGTCCTGAAGGGTTTGTGGTAAAAATCGAATTAAAAGAAAATTAAATAGACTGTAACTCATGAAGGAAGAAGTGAAATATTACAGGGAAAGAAGCCTTGTTACATTGCATTTACTGTCAGTTTTCCAAGACAGTTTTTCTATTTGGAGTTACTAGATGGTTTAAAACCATGTTTTCATCTATACACTTGTCTATCTTCCTTCCTTTCTTCCTTCCTAATCATGCTAAAACTTGCTGTGTTTCCCTAACCATTTACCCATACTGATTTCACCAAGGTCTGTGTTACAAAACATGCCAGTGTAATTAAAACCATAGCTACATAGTGAGTGCTGACACCTTACATAACTGCATAATACTGTATGGGTCATTATTTGATAATCACTTTGGCAATTCACCTCAGCTTGCTTGTATTCTAGACTCACTCCACACAAACTTCTGGGAGTTCAGGAGTGGAAATTGCAGCTAGATACCTGGGAAAAATTCTTTACTGTGAGGGTGGTGAGGCACTGAACAGGTTGGCCAGAGCAGCTGTGGATGCCCCAGCCCTGGAAGTGTTCAAGGCCAGGTTGGCTGGGGTTTGGAGCCATCTGTTCTAGGGGAAGCTGTCCCTGCCCATGGCAGAGGGATTGGAACTAGATGATCTTTGAGGTCCATTCCAAACCAGGCCATTCTATGATTCTATGATTTTATGAAATTACTTCATTTTTTTAGATTAGTTGAGGTTAAATGGGAAAACAGTTCAACAGGGAGAGGGAGAAACTTCTGGGTTTTTTCAGCTGTGACGTTTGCTGTGTTCAACATGGGAAACACTCCGGGTTCACAGTGTGTATTACTTGTTCATTCAGTATGGAGCTGTGTTCACATCTCTGTCAGACAGAACTCTCGGTCTGGTTGAGATGCTTAATAGAACACAGAGACCTTAAAGATTAAAAATTAGTTTGAAGAACTGTGTTTAAACTTGCTGCTGGTTCTTTGTTCAGCATTCGAGGAGAGCAAGTCCTATGGTGAGCAACTGAGGCAGCTGAAGGTTTAGCCTGGAGGAGGCTCAGGGGCGACCTTATCGCTCTCGTTAACTACCTGAAAGGAGCTTGTGGCCAGCTGGGCCTCTTCTCTGGAGAGTTTCAGGTTGGGCATTAGGAAGAATTCCTTCACAGAACGGGTGATTAGACATTGGAATGGGCTGCCCACGGAGGTGGTGGAGTCACCGCCCATGGAGGTGTTTAATGAAAGCCCGGACGTGACACTCAGTGCCCTGGTCTAGCTGACAAGGTGACGTTCAGTCACAGGTTGGACTCGATTACAGAGGTATTTCCCAACCTAAATGATTCTCTTTTTTTTGTTTTGTTTGGTTTTTTTTAAGAGGAAGAACATGATATGTGAGAGAGGAAAATATGAAAATGGGGAGATAAAGGGGGGGGGAACCCCCACAACATTTAGACAAGAAAATAAAAACGTATAAACTCCGCACCGTTCGGAGCTCCGGAGGCCCCTTCGTTCTCACGTCAGGGGCAGCCGCCTCTGCCTCAGCGCTCGGCGATACCATCTCGTGGCGGGGGCGGGGGGGGAAGCCTGTTTCTCCCCTGGCGCGGTGCTCTCCCCGNCGTCAGGCTTTCCCCCCCCGCTCCTCCGCGATAAGTGGGAGAGGCGAGGCGCGTCGCTGGCGCACGCGCGGTGAACGCTTAGTGCCCGCCAGGATGGAGGAGGTGGCGGAGCGCGGCCGGGCTGGCGCTGGGGCGGCGGCGATGGCGGAGGGCGGCAGCGCCGCCGGAGAGGAGGGAGCCAATGCCAATGATAATGCTAACGCCAACGCCGCGTCCTCACCACCGCCGTGCTCCCCTCCGGAGGGCGGCGGGGCGAAGCCACTGAGTGCGGCGGAGTACGCGCGGCGC
>VZTA01007517.1:346462-394618 GCA_013398855.1 Mohoua ochrocephala | reverse complement strand
CCCCCCCCCCCCCCCCCCCGTAACCTGACAGTTTTATGTTTCCATTTTGGCTTTAGTAGGTGGAGAATGATACAAAATGAAGCACTGGAAAGATAGGGAACGACTGTATGTATATTGCTGCTGTAAAGTGGTGAAAGATAATTTTACAGCATTTTCAATATTAGTAGTTTTGTGAGACAGTTGCTTACAGGGAACTTCAGAGAAACATTCTGGGGGGTTTTTCCTTGAGAGACATGGTGTGCTTGTGGTTAGGCTGAGTTGTCGTGAAAAAAATATGTCCTCACAGGCTCAAGAAAGATACTTCAGACCAAAGCTGTTTTGAAGGGAAATGCAGGTTGTGCTACACTGTTTTCTTAATTCCTGGGTTGTTTGGGGGTTTTTTCAGCCCTTAAATCTGAATAAAGAGGAGGGCAAGTAGTACAAATACTAGATGGACTGTTTTGAAGTGGGACTGCACATTTTTAAGCCTTAATTAGATGCATGAGTGAAAAATTCTTGCCTTACTATGTTGTAAGTATATCCATTCCACACATCAGATAAGAATGTTAAATCTGTGCAGTTTATCTTATGAAAATAAGCCATTAACTCCAAACGGATGCTTCGCATAGCTCCGTTAGGCTAAAAACCATAAGGTTTCAATTGCTTTATGTTCAGACCTTCCTATTGCATACCAAGGTGCCTCCAGAAGAGTATGGTGAGCAGTAAAGAATGAGAATGAGGAACCCTGATGAGAACCCTGATCATGCAAAGGAGGATATAGAGCTCCCTTGATTCCTTAGGGAGACTTGCAACTTCTCCCTTGCATTCGTAAAGAATGTGCCCTTTTCTTTTTCCTTGAGCGTTTGTGTAAGAAAGATACTTGGAGACTTGGATGCCTTCCATTTATATCCAGTTAGATGATTACGTGCAGAATCTGTTTACCTCCCAAGAAGTGTGAGAATTTTCGGAACAATTCTGCAGTTCACTACCCAGGGACACCATTGTGCAAAAGTGGTAATAAAGAATGATCTTTTCTTAATGAAAAAGACAAAACCAACTAGACAGCAACTCAGAATGAAACCGAGTGTTCTGAATTTTAATGGCTTGTTTAGTATCAGAGAGGGCAAGGAGCTTTTGTTCTTTTATAATACCGGACCGGAGGGAGTGAATTCTGGGATTAAAGGGGTAACACTGGTATTGGGAGAAGGGTGGTTTTAAAGTTCAGTTTTATTTTGTACAGGGACATCTCTAAATTTGCCATGCATTACATCATAGAAGAAATAGATGAAGATACGTCCATGGAAGATTTGCAGAAAATGATGATAGTAGCTCTCATCTACAGGTTATTAGTCTGCTTTTATGAGGTAACTACTCATAAACATTCACTCCTCTAATTAATAGTTGTGAGTTGTTGAAGAATTGCTTTTTAAAAAATTATGTTACCGTTGGCCAATAAAGTAAATCCTCTTTACGGTATTTTGGATTATGTTGAAGCTTATGACGTTCACATAGTTCTGAGGATAACCAAGTTGGTTAGACCTGTCAACAACGCCGTGGTGTGTGGAATTGAAATAACCTTTTTTTTACAGATAATCTGTATTTGGGGAGCAGGTGGAGCAACCCCGGGGAAATTCTTGCTCGGACTGCGAGTCGTGACGTGTGAAACATCCGTACTCATTGCGCCCAGCCGCGTGTTAGTCATTCCGTCTTCTAATGTCAGTATGACAACGTAAGTGCCCCCGCCTCGGCCACGCTGCGGTCAGGTTAACAGCATTGAAAGCGGGGGATTTGGAAGGAAGTTCACCGTTGCTTTGTTGTTGACCTTTGCAATAATTAGGCTGCAACAGCTATTGTCAGATTCTGTGATCTAAGAATAAAATGGCAATTATTCAGTCACGTGGATTATTTTTCAGGGTAGGTGGTTAAATCTCCTCTAGAGCTCGACTTTTGTGCTGTGCAAAACTTGGGCGCTAAACTTGGAAGTTAACTACTAATATAAGCGGAAAAGTGAAAGTAAGGCACTGAATGTTCTGTTCTGATTTCAGGTCCACAGTACGAGCTTTGATCAAGAATTTTTCTATTGCATCATTTTTTCCTGCGTTCATTACACTGCTGTTTTTCCAGCATAACAGAACAGCCTATGATATTGTAGCAGGAACTATTGTGGTCAGAAGAAATGGAGTCAGATGATACCAAAAAATGAGATTTTCGGACTGGTTCAGAACATCCCCGCCAAACCCCAGTGAATAAAGACCTACCCCAGAACTGAAATTGAGGTGTCTGTTGGAATCTTTTGCCCCAATTAAATGGGAACTGATTCAGAAGCTAAAGAAAATGTATGGTTCCTGTGTGATGCCAGCAACTACCTTCGAAGTATTGAAGTTTTCATTGAAGACACCAGAGAAGTTTGGGAGACAATACGTATTAAATCCAGGAGTATTAACCTCCAACTCGTGAGACAGAAACTGTCTGTTTTAACTGCAAAAAGGAGCTGCTCTGTTTGTCACCCTTTGGAAAGCAGATCCCTAGAAATATTCCACCTTAAAAGAAATGTCGCTCCTACAGTTTTGGATGTTGGCAGGTAACTAGAAAATGAAGTTGTTTTCCAGGCAGTTGCCTGTCAAAGGATAAGGGGGAAGAGACCTGCACTATTAGACAGCAAGGCAAGTGATGTTAATTAAATTGCCATGTATGCAGAAAGAGAGATCAGCAGTGGTTATCAGTGTCTTTTATTATTGCTTCACAGATCATATTCCCTCACCTTTTAAGTATTTTCTCACAACATTGATGTGAAAAGTTTTTTTGCATGATTGTCTCAAGCATTGCCACTTACTTCACTTGTCCAAGCTAATGAAGAGGTGAAACAATAGCTGCTTTTTCCTCTGGGAAGGGTGTGTTACACTGCAGTGTTAGTGATCTGCTGTGTGTAAATAACTCTGGAGCCATGAACAGTACAGACCATGCTAATGAAAGGTAACTTCTTTGCTTCTGTTTGGAGTGAAAGCACTTGTCTAGTTCTTGCATATAATGCAGAGCAGAAGAACTGAATGTGTTGCAGGAGCATGCAGAAAGCGTTAACCGAAATGTGTTATGGGTGTAAATCTGCAGAAGTACAAATACTGGTTATTTTCACTTTATCATTCTGGCTAATTGTTTGTATATTCAGAATAACTTAAATACTGAATAAAGAAACCTAATATTTTGCATGACTATATAGCTTTGATGATTCATTTATTGTAGTTATTAGTATCTCAGGAAATGACTATAAGCAGTATTAATGTTTTACTGAAATTTGAGTCAGAGTTTGGGATTCTTTGATCCCAGCTTTTGTGTGCTCCTCTCTTAGGCATAACATGCCACTCAGTGGCTGAAGTTCTCACCCTGCCTTCAATTTTAGACGAGGCCCTGGTTGCCAGTAGAAATGTTTGAGAGCTTGGTTATCACTCTTGTCTCCAGGTGTAGTAACTTAATCAGTAATGTGTTCGTATGCTACAGTATTTTTGTTTGACAAGTCACGTTCTTCCGTGTATAACTGTACCGTGGATGCATTTCAGTTTTCATGTGGAATGATGATTCAGGTCTAGATCCGATGCTTAACAGTGGCATCGGAATGACATTTTGCCATCCATTATGTCTCCAGAATGAAGTCACTTACTTTTTAGATAACTACTTTTAAATTTTTTTTTTGAAGTAAAGAAAAAAGAAGTTGTGGCTAGTATGCTGTTTTTAGTGTCTTTGCTCAGTCACGTTTTTTGAATACTGCCAGGGGTGGTGATTCTTACATGGGCAGCCTCTTCCAATGCTTGACAACCCCTTCCATTAAATATTTTTCCCTAAGGTCCAGTCTAAACCTCCTGGGACCAACTTGAGACCATTTCCTTGTCCTGCCACTTCTTACCTGGGATGAGAGACCAACCCCCACTCGGCTACACCCTCCTTTCAGAAGGCATTCATAGAAAATAAGGTCACCCCTGAGCCTCTTTTTTTCCAGGCTAAACACCCCCAATTCCCTCAGCTGCTCCTCACAGGACTTGTGCTCCATTCTTTCAAAGACTTAAGCACGGATGGGCACGGCAATCAGCCTGACGAAAGCTAAACTTAAAAAGTCCTTTCTAGGGTGAATTTTGCCTATGCACAATTGCAGTACAAATACAACAAGAGCTTTTATTCTCTTTACTGTAGCAGCGACCTAAAAGCTAGGATTCAAAAGGGGATGGGGAAGAAGGGAAAAGCAACACTGTTGGCTAAAACTTTATTACTACCAATTCAGGTATGAGGGAAGGTATCTCGTACCCTGCAGAAAGGAGGTGAAGAAAAAAATTGCACTGCAAGAACACACCTGTCCATGGAAATGTGTATACATTGTGCTGTTGTGCTAGCTTTTACTCTGTCTTTTATGCAAGCTTCGTCCCAGATGCAAGCTTGTTTCCGCTTGAAGGACAAATGCTTGGCAGGTGATTTATGGCTAAGGGAGAGAAAGTGGAAATCTGTGGCATTTTTCACATGTAGACATCTGGAAACAGGTAACTGCATCTAATCTTTTCATGGCTACAGTGGCATGATCTGACTGCCTGAATAGCAATGTGTACGGGTGTGGTTTGAAAGTCTCGAGTTGCTGAGCATTTTCTGTTTCTAGAAACTGGAGCTCTACACCTGAAAGGAGCCGTTGGCCTTTGCCCTCCTGTCATGTCCAGCTTGTGCTTGAAAGGCATCTCACCTCATACCAGCAGCACCTGTAGGAGCAGGGAGCAGTGCTGGGATGCACGGCAGAAGTGCCTCTGAAGACATTTACAGCACTGACAGTGATGCAGGTCTCTGCCCTTCTATCTGAGGGAAGAAATCATGTCTGAGTCAGAGACAGACTGCTGTGACTTGATCCACAATCAGCTGTGGGTCCCCAGATGAAGAAGCATTTCCTCGGATTTTGCTAGAACAATGTCTGTTCTCCAAGAAGCTCCCGTAACTGCTACAGAAGAGGACCCCCTCCCCCATTACTCATTTATAATCTTTTCAGTTCGAACAGTGGTGAATGTTTACAGCAGTAGGCTGGGTTTTTTTAACAGCACTATAAAAAATTAACTGCAGTCAGCTGACACATTGATAAGCTGCTCCAAGCTTCAGCCTACAATAAAACTCTCCTTCCTAAGAGGAGCCCCCCCCTAACTTATTTAAGATCCTCTAAAATCAATGGGAAAAAGCAGAGGTTGAAAGCACGTGACATTGCTCAGGCAGAGGGAACACCCGATACTGTTACAGCTGGGGATGCCTTTATGGAGAGTTAAAATTGCCAGGTAATATTTCGCAGTTTTTATTGATGGCATTTATCCCATGGTTTAACATGTTAATTATACTGTAATAAACATGGCTTTAATATTAAACTTTTCCTTATTATCCAAAGTCACCACAGTCCATTTCAGTAAATATAAAAATATATACTTAATACTTTGTACAATACTGGTTTTTGGTCCAAACAAAAATGGATCAGAAAAGCCAATAAACTTACTTTAAGAATTCCCAATTTTAAAGATTTTCTAAATGGATTTAGGCAACTTTGAATAATGGGATTTACATAAAATCTGAGACAATACTAAACAAAAATGGCTGTAACACACAAAATTAAAATTTCAATTTCACAGATTTGTTATGCCAAAAAAGTACATAGAGAAACAAAATTGTATTTACACATGTTTCATAATAAAATAACAAGGCGAGACAGGTGATAAAGGGCTGTAAGAATGAAAATATAGAAATAGCATATAATTATTAAATGAAGAACTACAGATCTAACAAGTCCTTAGCATGGATCATCCTTTAATCAGTCTTCCTCTATCAGAAAATTTTAGTGCACAATACACCCAAACTCACTCACTTCACACATACACCAGCACAAACTCAGCATAGAAATCATTCGTTATCAACATTCTCTACTCTATACAGCATCCCTCGCTGATATAATTACAATTTCGAGGCATCAGTAAACGCGGATGAGCGCACGTAGTGGTGCGGATGAAGAGGTATCGGACAAGCCATTCACTGTGCAGGCTCTACTCAGGGCTACAGCCAGACCATGCCGAGTCAGTGAAAGAAGTAACTTGAGACTTTTGCTTGAGAACAGCCTTGTTGCCAACTTTACTTGCTACCAAAAAAAACGTAACGGGGAGAGGGGAGGGGAGGACAGGAAAGCTAAGTTTTATATTCCTTTAGGCAGATCTGACTTCCGACAAGCCAGCGTGAGGTACAATCCCAGTAACTGAACAATTCAGGGTAGTAGCTGAACGTTTCAGGATAGTAGCTGAACAATTCAGTCAGGGTAGAAGCTGAACAATTCAGGATAGTAGCTGCTTCCAATGTTTTTGATGCTTTACCAATCGGGCGTTTACTTTCTACGTCTAACTGCAGTCTTTATCTTCCGACCGGGAACTGAAGATCCAGAGGCAGAGAAAACATTTTTCCCATTAGTCCTATTAAAAGAAATTAGTAGTTCAGAGTTTAGGACAGTGTAGCTGAAAATTCAGTAGCAGCACTGAGTAGATATTCCAGAACAACTGTTTCATAGTCTTGTCTCACTAGTTACCAGCTGGCAACAAGCAGCAAGTGACGAACAGGAGGAAGAGAGTTCCAGAAACCAATTAAATCTCTCTTATTCAGAAGGTAGGCAGCAGCATAATGGCTGGATACGGGTTCTACCTTTCAAGAACAGGACAATCTCACATGTGTTGATGTGTGACATTCCTGACAGCTAGGCTCCTGTACAGATAGCGGTGCTTAGTTAGCCAGTCAGGCTAATACAGGGAAGGATGCCAAATTTAGTTTCAAACTCCAAGGTTCATCTGAACGCCTCCTGATTTAACAGCAGTAGAGGCTGAACACTGTCCACTGATATTACCCGAAGCTCAAGGGAAATTCTGATATGGTCTCTTACCCCACTGTAAATGTTGGAAGCTGGTTGAACGGAAATCCTGAAGTGCCAGAAGGCGGTGCAGGAGCTGCTGGTGCAGGAGGATTTGCAGCAAAAGTGAATACTCCTGGGTTATTTGGAAAGTTGAAATTAGTAGTAGTACTTCCAAACTGGAATACAGAACCTGGGAAGATGGGGTGGAAGCAGAAGGAAGTAAGAAAGCTGAAATTTGAGTTCATCCTTTCCAGCAAAATCTTCATGTTCTTCCCCACTATCTTTAAAGATTTTTTTTTACAGGTTGCTCAAGATGCCAGAGTTGGGGGGGGTGTGCACCAGAAGTGTGAGATGACTACGGGAACAGTTTATTGAATGAATCCATTCACAGGGATTGAGGAATTTTTAAAGTAATACCGCTGGCAAACTGATAATGAGTTGTTTGCTAACTTCTGTGCCACCATTAAATTTATACCTGTGCATACTGAAGCTTATTAATCAAGTCTTAAACTGTAAATTTATATTCAGGTAAACTTTCCTGTGTTCATGCAGTTGATCTGGGGACTTCCTTTCCTTTAATGTGCTAACAGCTCCTCATCTTAAAAAAACCCCAATCATTCCAACCATCAGAGTAACTGATAAGTAACACAGACAATTCAGGGAGAACTTTACCTTTAAACTGCTACCTGATTAATGGAAGATCAGCTGAGTAATGTGTTGTGCACTAATCTCCTTGCACTAATCTACCGATTAGTACAAAAACGTCAGTTCCTTTTAATGGAGGCTATTTTGTAAAACTTCGGAGAGGAAAAAAGGAGACTTTCCCCTTTCAGTATTTGACATGATATCAAATAGACATTCTGGCACTGGTTTTGGGTTTTAATTATTACTAATATGGAACAGGTCTTTCTTAAATTATAAGGTTCATTCTCTGCCCCTTTCCCATGGCATTTTATCCTTCATTAGTAAAAAGATCTTCAAATACAGTCTTAATCCATAAATGCTTAAAAAAACTCCCAAACAATTCTGACTGTAGTTTATACAATGAAGCCTGGTAAAGTCACATAACTAAGAATTTCTCAAATCAAAAAATAACAATTTTGCAGTGTGTCTGCTCTTTTGTTTTGCACAATCTTACCAGTGATTACTCCATGGTTTTCAACAGTTCCTTTTAATCATTAGGTTTCTAAAGAAAATAAAGCTCAAAATTTAGTGGTAGAGTTGCAACCTCCATGTCTGCTAAGTCTCTGGTGAAGAAGGCTTACTGTGAAGCTGGATAGCCATGGCACATTGTGTCTCCACAGTCGGGACTGGGACATAAATGACAACCCTCTACCCATTATTTTTATGGAGGGCAATTCCTATATTTAAATACATGTGCAATGCCAAAGTCGTCTTTCTCCATATAATTTATGGTGCACTTCATGAAAAAAGAAATTAAAATTTATAATCTTTGAGACCAAAAGGGAAAAGGATGGTCAGCACTCACCAGTACTGGGGGTACCAGAGCCAAAAGTTGGCTGTTGGGTTGCCTGCTGTCCGAACACAGAGGGCTGAGTGCTGCTCGTCACCGAGCCGAAGGCAGAAGGAGCAGGGTGAGAGCTAGCAGAAAACAACATTGTCGACAGCGATCCAAAACTTGGAGCACTCGGCTGGCTGGAGCCTGGGCTTGGGCCAAACGCTGGTGGCTGACCGGCACCAAAGGCTGGGCCAGCAGCAGGCGCTGGAGGCGCAGAGCCAAAGAGAAACGAAGACGATGACCCTTGAGGGACAGGGAGGGATGTCAGTGTGGGCCCTTGCCCTCCCGCCCTCAAGAATGAATCCAGAAACAAAAGGTTCTCAAGCCTCAGGTCTGGTAGCTCAATATTCATCTTAATTTCAAACTACTTGTGTGAGTATATAAAACAGATACTGCCTCAGCCACAACAGGAGTCGCACATTTTCTTTTAAGTAACATGAGAAACACTGTGTTTATGAGAGTCAGACAAAATTAAATCTCAAACGCACTGGTTGCCTCTTCATGTTGTACAGAGAGATTCCTACAAACAGCATGTTTCAATCTGTATTTACTACAAGCTGTTTCTACCACACACATGGAATATCCATTCAAACGGGATTTTTCAGACATGCAAAATACAGCTCCTGATTTATTAGGACTAGGAGACCATGTATCTTTTCTTGTCAGCAACTGCACCCCCCACTGTTCAAGTCTTTACCATTATCAACCTCTGGAGGCCAAATCAACTTTGCAGTAATCTCAAAATCTTGGCTTAGCAGAGTAATTCTCTACCTGTCATCAACAGACAAGCAGCCCAATTGTTTAGCTGCATGGCCAGCAGAAATAATGAAATGCAACTGAACAGTAACTCTGAACGTACAGGGCAGATCTGCTATGCAAAAGGGACATTTTAAACAGCATTATTAATGCTCGTGCAACAGGAAATACCCTCTAATTGCACCCTAACTTGGAATGGCTGACTTTCCTTCCAAGATGAGATACATGGTAAAACTTAGGTTTCTGAATTTGTGAAGATGTTTGAAATATGGTGTCACGTACTAACAAAATTACACCGAAAGTTACTGATTTGTAAGCAGGTTAAATTGATTGGTTGGTTGGTGTAATTTAGGACTGTTTTCTCTGTTTCTGATACACAAAAAAGTGTGCAAATCAAACTTTAGTGACTGACGAAGTTAAGCCATCAGGATCCGACTAGATTAAGTCTTTCCCTTACAGGTTCCATCTTATTTCCAACATACTGCATAGCTCATAGGAATACAGATTATTTGGTGGATTTAGTCTTGTGTCATGCATTTGTTCATGCAATTCATGCAGTGGAGTAACAAACAGAAGCATGAAGAAACTCTGTATTTCTTATTGCTGTCTTCTCTAAATTCCTAGAAAATCAACATGCACTGGCCATGATCCTTAGTAGAAACCAACCCTTAAGCAGCACTGATTGCATGTCGAGGTACTCCATTTATATATACTTGTGAGGGAAGGACTTGGCAAATCTTGACATATTTCCAACAGTTCAGAGTTTTAGGTATAGGAGCGAAAAAGCAGGAAAGTTGCAATTCATTGACTTCTAACTGTAAACACTGGATTGACAGTGACTGAAGAAAGAAATTATCATTCTCGTGGTGAAAAGCTCCTATGCAAATTGAAATCCAGTAAAGGTTTGTCCTTTGCATAGAACAACTCTGGTGCCAGTTCATTCCTAAACTGTATTTCCCACACTGAAGAAAAATGAGCCCAAATTAACATTGCTGAATATAAATACTCAGTATTTTTCTCTACTTCCATGCATTTAGCCTGCACATTTTCCAAAGTAAAATATTCGTGGAACAGTATCTCCTTAGTCCACTACATAATGGCAAAAACGAGAAAATGAGAAGAGCATCTATTTAAAACCTACCTGTTGAACTTGATGTAGTTGTGGCTCCAAAAGTAAATCCTGAATTTGCTGCATTGGTACTGCTCTCTCCTGAACCAAAGAGAAATGGAGTAAGAGTCGAGCCCGTGCTGGAAGATGTGGTTGCTGGTTTGTTTTCTTGAGAGAAGCCAAATGACTGAGATGTTGCAGATTCTGCAGGATTGCCAAAAACAGAGCTGGTCACAGTGTTGCTGGGTTGTCCAAACACAAAGGGAGTGGGAACTGGCTGAGGGTTTGAGGAAGAGAGGGTGCTGCCAAACACGCCGCTGCTGTTGGCTGAAGTGGCGGGTACAACTGTGCTGGAGGAACTGGAGCTCAAGAAGCTGAAGGATGCTCCTTGATCTGAAAGGAAGAAACACAGTTACTACTAAGTCACACAAAGGGAATTTAACAACCACAAACTTTTCACACAGCAACCATCCTCCTTTAATCCTCCACTGCAAACTTTCAACAAATGAAAGGAATACAAAACTGTGCAGTATCTATGAAGCGATTTTTGTACGTTTGTAGCAGTAGAGAAACTGCAAGGAGATGGAAATAAGATATTCCCTCCCTGCTTCCCTTTCACTATAAAAAACAACACTGGTATGAGGCCTCTATACGGCACCACATTATAGATTTTATCACTGCTACTGCTGAGACGCTACAACTTCTGTGCTTATACCAGCAGTGACACAGGTCCCCTAAGGTGGGGCAATTTTTTTTGTCTAAACGTAGTGTTAAAACTCACTGAAATCTACTAAGGAATTGCCAGGTATTGTCTACACAACAACTAGAACCAAAGACAGGCTGCCGGCAGTATATAAATCCCATGGATTTTGTCCAGTCCAGACTCAGAGGTATTATTTGATAGACACGAGTAGAGAAGAGAAGGCAAAAGATTTTCTGTTTACCGCAAGTACTGGTTTGTGCCCCAAATGCAAAAGGTGCCTTTGCCTGCTCACTTTCCTTTTCCGATGGTTTACCAAAACTAAAATTGAATACAGGTTTTGCTGTGCTCTCCTCTTTGGTATGCTCCGCTGTCCCAGATGAAAAGATAGGCTGTGCCTTTAACTCTTCATTGTCAGCTTTCTTTCCAAATGCTAATGGACCAGCAGAAGTGACAGAGTCCTGTTTCTCTTCTGCCCTTCCCAAAACAAACTGTGAGGCAGGCGTAGAATCCACACTGCCGAAAGAGAAGCCTCCCTTCGTTGAAACAGCTTCATCCTTTTTCTCATCTGGCTTCTTAAATGGCAAAGCAGGTGATGCTACATCCTTTTCTGCCACAGTTCCAAAAGTGGTTTTATTCTCATTAGTAGCTATGGAAGAAGTAGAACTTGTAGCAAAACCAAAACCTCCCAAAACTGGTTCCTCTTTCTTTTCCTGCTGCCCCAGACTCGTCGTTCCAAACTGAAATGTTGAAGGAGCCTGACTGCTTGTAGATGGAAGTCCGAAGGTAAAACTGTTACTTTTACTTTCTTTTTTACTGTCTTCTGGTTTAGAGTCTGAGGAAGAAACTCCAAATTTGAAGTTCCCTGAACCAGTAGGAAACTTAAATCCTCCAGTCACAGTGTTGGACGATGCAGATTCAGATGCAATGCCGAACTTAAAGCTACTTTGTTCTCCAAATTTAAAACTTCCTGTGCTACCTAATGTTTGAGAAGATTCAGAGGACGACGACGACGGGACACCAAATGTAAATGATGGCGTTGCAGCATTTGTAGACACAGTAGCAGTACCAAAACCTGCAGAAATAAGCAATAATATCAAGTTTGCAATATATAATGTAATACATGCAGGGTTTAGCTACATGGCTGGGATTCTAGTCCTGAGCTTTCCCAGAGTCAAATCTGTTCCAACAAAACACCCCCCACACACAGACAAGCAAGGAAACTCCACACTTCCTCTCTACACATATCTTTTTGCAATGGTGCTCTCCTGTGCAGCACCTGGCCTGGAAAAGCACACTGCTGAGCTCTTTGAAAGGCCGTGGTTTTCATCTGAACTCCAAATGAACAACACGTAAGGCTCGAAACAAACAACTTATGTCACTGGCACAAGCTTTCCTCTAAAAAAAACCTCATCTTTTTCTGGATAATGGGTGTGGAAACATACACACGTGGTCTCATTTAAGCAATATTCCTAAACAACAAATGGACAATTTTGCCACACTCAAAGGAAAAACAATTGTACTTAAAAAAAAGGAAAAAAACTGCAGAATGCACAGCCTTGTTCTTCTCAGTAAGTATTACCTTTGAGCTCTGCTTTGGTGCCTGGCTTCGCACTTTCACAGGATACGCATTTTGTGGCTTCTGCTTCGTTTTGGACCAAGCAGACCTCACATTCCCAACTTCCTTCAGGCTTCTTGAATTTGTCTAAATCCAGAAAACCGCCAGAAGAAGCAGAAAATGCAGAAACACTGCTAGTGGTCACAGGCACTGAACTCCCTGAGAAAGAAGCAAGATAGTTAATCATCCTGCTTAAATCATACCGTGAACACCAGCTGTGTAAGAAATGCTCGCTAAATTGCAAAGCACACAAGTGTAACAGTAAAAAACCATCAAGCTACAAGTTGATTTCAGTCAAACACAATATGAGAATGTAAACAACAGAAACACCTGGATTCTTCTTTATAATCTATATATGACTTCGGGCACAAATTGAACCAGTGACATTTAAACGGCAACTACAGTTCATAAAATACAGCAACACAGCTGACTTCCCATGTAAATTACAGGTACTTCACGTGTAAATTACAGGTACTGTATTGAACTAAAACCACTGAAAGAATTTCTGGTGACACCAGTTACCAGTAGTCAAAGTTTGCATCACTCAAGTTAATGATCACTGTCAAGTGACGCAAGGCTGAGAATTTACTGGAATGATTCATCAGCAAGTCACAAGGACAGGACACGTTCAAAACTATGTAGTGACAAAACAAAAAAAAAAGAGAGGAACTCAAAGCTTCCAAACCCGCATCTCTGTGTTCACCACACAAGCTACACTGCCTTCAACAGCAGCAGAAACCTGCTGCTGAGGCCCCAAATCCAACACTTGCCCTCTGACTTTTCTCCCCTGTAAAGGAAGAGATGTCACTTGATGCTGCACCCCAAGAGCAAAATTCAGCTCTGCAAGTGTCAGGAGTGAAGCCAACATCCCAAAGGCACAAAAGCATCACATAATTGTAATGTTCACCTACAGTGAACCGTTGAGGGTAGCATTCAAGAGAGAGACACAAGATAATTTCTCAAATTCAAAGCAGTAACATTTCCTAAACAGGAATGGGTCTTCTTTTCCACAGCACATCCAGAGAATTTATTTCCTCCCATTTTACTTGCTTCGCATGATGACAAACATCATGTAACTCAACAATTCTCTGCACCGTGGTGGTCATGGCAAACCCCTCACTTCCAAAATTCTTCCTTGCAATGGCCAGAGTATTCGACAAAAGTGCCAGCTGACCACTCTGAGGCTGGAAGTCCATAAGAATAAGCTTCCTCTGAAATGCATTATCTTATCTGAAGAAATTCCACTCTTACTGTAGACAATGATGATAAAAGCACAATCTAGTCCATCTTACATCTATTTTTTTTCCCCAAGATGTATTTGCAAAGATGTTTTTGACATGAAATTATGTTAAGAGCCAATACAAGTTAACACTAAACTAATTCTTTGTGCTTTAAAACAATAAACTCTCTCAAAATCCGTTACAATGACATATAACGGGAAACAACCCAGAAATGAACTGAAGAAGACGCCCACCTCCCCAGCATCTGTAAGAACCCTGACCTTCCCAAACAAGGTTATCCATGTTCTGAAAAGCTACCACAGGCATAGCTAAACATATGGTTCTGTTTTAGCACAAGACAACTTAGCTAAAGACTACATGACTTGGAATCTGGCTTCATACCTCTGCTCGATTCCACACAAATGCTGACTGGAGACATTTTAAGCCATGTTGTGCAAATACTGCTTCTACTTATGTTTTGAAAGAGGAAAACAAAACCCCAACAAATCCAGTAGTTTTTAAGCTCCTTGCACGGAGTTCACACTTTTCCCCAATGAAAATGAGTCAATTGGTTTTCAGTTAAGTGAGGCACCCATTTGAGTCATCTTTCCTCACTAGCTGTAAAGCAGGGTATATTTGCTTCAGTTCAGCTCTGCACTAATACATTTCACAATCAGTTCAACTCATGTGACAGGCTGGAATCTGGGCTGAGGCCTCCAAAGTGCCTGCAACCATTCCTGCAGAGAGCCACTAATCCATCCTGTCTGGCATACAGCCATGCTGCTCAAAGCATTTTTTATATGCAACATATTTTATTCTCTAAAAAATGCACATAGGCTAAGATTGAAACAACGGAGAAGAAAAGAACCAACCTGGTTTCTCAGACTGACAAGCTACACATTTGCTGTATTCCGCCGTATTTTGTACAAGGCACACCGAACAGTTCCAAGAGCCTTTCGGCTGTTTAAATTTGTCTCCAAACCCCAGAGTGACTGTCGTGCCAGTGCTGCTGGAGGTGGATGTCACTGTCACCGCGTTGTCCGTGACCGTTGGCATTGTCAGAGCAGGCATCACTCCTGTTCCGGGCTTTGGTGTCTCACATGCTACACATTTTGTAGCTTCGGGTTTGTTCTGGACCAGACAGGTATCACAATCCCACGTGTTGGGTGCCGGTTTAAATTTGTCTTCAAAGCCCAGTGTGGCTGCTGTAGGGGCTGTTGTCTTGGAGGAGACGCACTGACTCACACTTATCGTCTGCTTCATACTCTCAGCAGTGGACACTTTAGCAGCTTCACATGTTACACATTTGCCATCTGTGGTTTTGTTTTGCAGGCAGGGGTCGTGTGTGTCAGACTGCCAAAACGAGGATGCTTGTTTAGAGGTGTCTTTACCTGCAGAAAAACTACTTATTGCGGGCCTTGTATAGACCACTGTGCTTGTAACAGGCTGTGCAGATGAACAGGAGGGGGATTTCCCAGACATAAAGCCTAGTTTAAAAAAAAGAAAAAGGAGAGGTCTTACTGATAAAGCTGTATCCTGGCTGCATGGAAGTTACTTATAATAGTAGACAGCACAAATTTAAACCAAGTGTCAATGGTTACAACTATACATTCCAACTTACTGCAAGAGGAAGTCCATGGAAATCTTATCTAAAGGGATGAAATTTCATATGCTGAGCTGGGACACAACAGAACGCTTATTTAAAGCTTGATTTAACTCTTCACTTCCAAGGAAGTTTTAAATAAAAATCTCATTTGTATCAGCCACTACACCGGTAGATACAAGTGTAAA
The DNA here is from genome assembly GCA_013398855.1 of Mohoua ochrocephala. NCBI lineage: Eukaryota > Metazoa > Chordata > Aves > Passeriformes > Acanthizidae > Mohoua > Mohoua ochrocephala. The sequence goes on along the minus strand of VZTA01007517.1, from coordinate 379,035 downwards.
CAAACAGTACTGAAAGCTGACGATCTGTCACAGACTGGAAGTAATCCAATTTCATTTTAAGACACCATGCCCAATCGAATCAAATTTCTAAAGCTATTTCTGCCATAGTAGATGACTCACGTTTACTTTAGTAGCTGTACAGCACTTGGTACTTGGAGCAGCAATCCACACAGTGTTCCCCCACAAATACTGAGCAATAATTAAGCGATAAAAATTAAGACAACCAAACAAGTTTTACCTATAATCTCTGTTCAAAATGCATCGGGCACAGGCCAACTCCCTAAAGGTGCAAACTTTTCAGAAAACAAGAACCACCAATATGGAAACACTAATGAAAATGCTACAGCAACACATATTAAATATCAGCACAATTTAAAGTGTAAAGCTAAAATAAAGAGCTTCTCTTTTTATTGTTATGTTGTTGTTGCTTTGGGGTTGCCTTTTTATATTAGAAGTGGAATCTTCAAACAGTGTGGATTTAGAACCTGATTCTGTTAAACTGATAAAGAAAACTAATGCCACTTCACTCACAGGTTTTTCCTTGAACAAAACACACAGTGTATTTTCCCTCACTTAGCTCTTTCCAATATAAATAGGCACTGCCTTCTTAAGTTGTACATAGATCTGACATTTCATAATAAAAAGTCCTGCTGCAACTCAAGGCTTATGGGAAAGATCAAATTCAATAAAGTCCTTTTTCCTAAAACAAAAAACATCACCTACACACACACTCTTTACTAAACAGTTGAAAGCAATCGCAATGACTTAAAAACCAATTTTTTTTTTAAAGTGAGACAGCCCACTGCTACTTAAAATTTACATCTGAATCCATAGTTACTGTTATCATTTAAGGCCAAAAGATTTGCAGCTGCTGACACACCTTTAGGAACGAAGTTGTCTTTACCATTCTTAATTTCTGGAGATGGTGAAAGTGAGAGAGGAATGTCTGTAAAGCATTTTACAAACATTTCCTTTCCAATTACATGTATTTTATTTATTTAAAACAAAACACTGATTCTTTGACTAATTCTTTTTATACTTAAGTCTGAATTACAACCTAACATGTAAAGGAGAAGCAATGCATCTGGTTTGAAGTTGCAGTTTTTCCTTCAGCACTGAAAGCCCCTTATAACAGAAGATGGCATCAAGCCTAAGAGATGTAGCATTTAATGTAATGCTCTCCCAGGTCTGTATTTATTGCTGACACTGCCTTAACTGTGACAAGTTGTCTGGTTTGGTTTTTTTCGTTGCTGTTGTGGTGGCTTTTTTAAAAATCGATGCAGCTATACGCAAGTGTATTCTCTGCAAAATATTTTTTTAAAGAGTTCATTATCTCACCAGGGCTTTTTAGAATGTCTAACACACTTCCTTGCTTTAAGAACTTAGCAGGTTTACAGAACCCATCATATTCTTCTTCCTCTTCCTTCTTATTGCTGGTGCTGTTTACAGTGGCACTACCTTTAAAAATAAAACAAAAACCACCTTTTACAAAGAAATCCACTTAGAATATATCCACGTTTGCTAGAAACAAGGACTTCCATGTTTCGTTCTTCTTATATAAGAATCTTCAAAATTCAACCTTATTTACAACAGTTTATAGTTACAATTTGATTAAAAGCAGACCTGTCACTGAAAACATACTTTGCCTGGAATTTGTAACAAGCTTAGAAATGGCAGATTAACTATTTAACATACAAAAAACCCTAGAGAATTAGCACTTTATGTTTGAAATGATAAAATTTCTGTTACCTGGGCTAAGGATGGATGATGTCACTGGTGTATCAGTGGATCCAGAAAGCTCTGATGACTTTACGACAGGAACACTAAATGTAAACTTAATCTGCTATGAAAAAGAGAGATTTTAGTTAGATTCCAAGAAAGTTTAATCAAGTTTCACACTCAAATAATAAACTGAAATCCAGTCTTCAGAATTTTGGTGGGTGCTGGGTGAAAAATTACAAGTCAGAAATCTATGTATTTGTTTTCCCCCTTACTAGGGCCAATGCTGCTTTATTGTTCCACAGTATTCTACTAAAGCCTTGAGAAAACACGTTGGGATTTATTTTACTTACAGACAATGGAGGTAGCACTTCCACCTCGGTAGATTTCACAATTGGAGATGAAAATACAAACGTAGGACTGCCAACATTACTTGCTGGTTGTACCTGTATTTTCAAAAGAATTAATGTTTGTATCTAAAAAAAAAGCATCCAGGTGGAACAATAGCAGCTACCTGAATTCACTAACAGATATTCCGCAGTGAAGTTGGGAAATCTGATGTTTGATATTTCTGATCCACAGCTAAGAGTTATGAGAAAAAGCTTGCAAGTGAGTATGTAAGAGGGACAGAAGCCACATCAAAATACGTCTCCCTCTCCACCTCCCAATCTGAACACAACCCTGTTTTATTCAACAGGTTATAAACTCAGGTTGGTTAGTTTCATGAGCACCACAGGAGGAGTTAACATTCAGCAAGCAGGATGTATACTCATCCTGAAAAAGTATTCACAATATACAGCAAAGCCTTACCTTGTTCATCACTGCTTTTGAAACAGTGCTGGGTGACGAGGAGACAGCACTACTGGCAGGGAAACTGAAGTTGAACGTCGGCAGCGATGCACTACTGATAGGCAGGGGTACTTCAGGTAGCTCTTGCTCCATCTCCTAGGTGCAAATTTTAATTGTTGCTAATTTAAATTTTTCTTTAAAGAAGTTGCAAATTCTAATTTTTCACTTTCTTTTAAAAAGCTGTAGAATTTAATTTTTCTCTTTCTTTAAAAAGTTGTAAATTTTTGTTTTTCACAAGACCTACTACCTTCCTACCCTGTCCCACCCTTAGTTTCTTAACAAAGTTAAATGCAACAGAGAGATCTATAGACAAAGCAAGTTTTCAACAGGAATCCTAACCTCCCTCATAAGTCTGCCACATCATTTTTATTTACGGCAGGCCTGCTTCCACGGGATACTTCATCCATCACCTGTCCAGTAAGAATACCTCAAGTAAGCTCAAAATTGTTACCTGAGCAGAAAAGAGAGGGGCTCAGATAAGATTTATTTTGGGGTGTTGTCCTTTAAAGATCTAGAAAGACATAACCATTCCAGGATTCTACGATTCCCTTATCTCTTTAATTAAGAGCACAACTTCCTGGCAAGTAAGAAAGTGTTCCTCTTGCAAAATTAGGTAGGACAGCTGACAAAGTCTTTGAAGTCACCTGAACTTAGAAAAAGATAACATTTTAAGAAGGATGTGGGCTCCTGTGAGTACCAAAACCCCCAAACCAAACCAAAGCACAGAAAGTCAAAAATGAAAGCTTAATGAGCGACACAGAGGATCATACTCTGCTAAATCTAGTCAATATAACGTATCAGGATGCAAATTTAAAATTCAGAAATCAGTGTACCTTAAAAACTTCTGCTCTTACCCTTGTCTTTTAAACTCTTTGATTAGCAAGATTAGATTGGGGTTAGGGTTTAAATGGGAATAGCCAATCTATTCACAATTTGGACAGCAGTACCAGTATCTATTCTGAAATTACTAAGCAGATATGCACATTACTACTACTGACACTTACTGTACCCTACCAGCTTACATACTTCAGAGATCTGAAGAGTTTATCACACCTTGATATTGAGACCATTTCTATTACAGAAACATTCTCCAGTATTTACTACTTCTTTATTTCGCATCAGCCAGAAGACTGAGTTAACCTCTTTAGATTTAAGATCCAGTAGTAGGCAGCTTACATAACACTCAGTCAGGAAGATAATCCTTGGGATAGTAATGACTATCATTCCATTAAATGGAGTTTTCCCATTAAAACAAGAAAAAAACCCCTCTCACAATGAGTTTGAGGAAGTGCCAAAATTGTGAATGATAATTAGCAAACATGCGAAACACCCACAAAACTGAAATGGCATTACTGTAAATTACTATGAGGCAATGAAGCTATTTATTTCAGTAATCACAGGGAGATCAATTATCCTGAGAGACCCTTACCAGTTGTTGTTTTTGTCCAGGTCTTGATGCACAGTATCGCTCTCTTTCCCTTCTCATCTTGCCACAGGCACTATCCATTCTTCCTCCTGAAGACAGACCGTTGGATGCAGGAGTATCAGGTTTGGGGTAGCTCAAATTGCTGGCACAGAATAAAAATACGTAAGTTGAGGCAAGGGGTTAAAAAAAAAGAAAGAAAAAAGAAGAAAAAAAAAAATCAACTTATCAACTAATTGTTTCAAGCTATTATAGCCACTATTAATCCCAGAACTGTCGCCTGCTAATTGGAATCAGAAAAAAACATCCCACAAGTTCCTAAATACTGGTAAATAGCTGGTGTTCTAAACAGCAAAAGCTGAATAAGAGCAGCAATGAAAATAACATACATAAAAACCAGTCACAACATCCATAAAGGAATGATGACTAAGCCAGAAGACCCGAAATAGAAGAACTGATTTAGATTGTTATTTTCTAATGTTTGCTTTTAATAGTCCAGACAGTGGAAATTTTGACTGCTAGTTCTCTGATTCTGTGATGAGCATGTATATCTGAAGGGATGTAAAAGAATAACTAAAAATATATGGGCAGGGGGCGGGGATGTGTGCGTGCGTGTGCGCACAGGAAATGCTGCCAACAGCTCTTATGGAATTGAGAGGCTTAAACTTGTGTGTCAAGAAAATATGACAGAAGCTTCATAAACAACTCTGGCTTTCCTGAGGCCATCAGCAAAAGCAGCAGAGGTGTTTGGGTGTGCCAAAATTCCAGAAGTCTTTTCAGACATGAATACAGATCCCTTTTGTAAGGCATACAAAGGCATTTCTCTGTTCATCACAAAAGCCCAGCTCCAAACCAGAAAGACTCCCCATCCAAGTGGGAAGGGGAAAGAAAAAGAGAAAACAAAAGAAAAACCTCAAAACAAACAAACGCCCCCCCCCACAAGAACAACAAACCAAACCAAACCCATGCCACATCCCAAAATAGAAGTGAACTAAGGAATAAGAACAATAAAAAGCAGTATGGCATTACAATTAAGTATTCCTGAAAAAAATAACCATATCAAGCTAATCTTGCAGCCAAAGAGTCAGTCACAGTCAGTCATTACAAAAGTACATTGGATGACACTGGAAGACACCAGGTCAAGTTTCTAGAGGACTCAGGAAGAGAATTGGTCTAAACCTCTCAGATAGTTGCAAACATCTGCTTAGCACTGTAACCACTGAGAGGAAGCCAGATCCTTAAAGCCATATGCTCAAACTGTTCCCTAATCCAAAGTGACAATCAATTTGAATTCTGAAATAAAATCTCATGTCAAAATAAGTCTTTCTTCAGACAATTACATCATGTCTATGATAGCCCATATTCCTCTTTTCTGTTAACACCTGTCAGCTTCTAAGGAGCAAAGACAGTTCTGTCTTCAAGCAAGTCAGTCCAATCTACAATTCTGACACTGGTTTAAAAACGAAACAGCCTTTGTTAGGCTGAACAGAGATGTACCAAAGTGCTGCAGGTTAGCTGCATGAAGAGACCTGGCCCTTCCTAGTTTTGTATTCCCACTCCGTAATATGACAATCAACAGAGACTGGCTTTACAAAAGAGTTAAAATACAAGGACCATCTACTCTAAAGTCAAAAGTAGAAACACAGCAGTAAAACTTGTGAAACAAATGAGTACGAGTAGTATCAGTTTCCTGGATCTCCATTCTACATGGGAGAAAGGAGTTGTACCAAAGAAAACTTAGAACAGTTTGAAAACCCACAATTAAAACCTAACATCTCTTTGCACCTCTGCCAAAACCAAAGAGGAAGGTTCCTGTGAAGTCAAACTATTAGATGGTAAAACAAAGGGCTGGCTTTGGGGTTTTTTGCCAGCCAAAGAATGCCCAAGGCAACGTAAGAATTGTTTGGAAGATGAACACAGAGCCAACACATTAGCAGATTCCCTACTACTGTTCTTTGAAAGGTTTGAATCCTCAAAAAAAGGATATTTTCTCAGCACACAGTGTCTTAATTCAAGCATTACCCAAAAGATTAATTCCCCAGAAGGGAGAGCCATCAATATTATCTGAAGTCATTCTATGCCGAGTGAGCAGCATAAAGCAACACAATCTCCTCAAGAAGAAATACAATTATTAACTCTCCTGGATTTTTTTGTTTCAGAGACAAGTTGGCATTTGTCTTCAGATGACTCTGATGGGCTTCCGTTTTTCATGCAAACACACAGAGCAGACAAGTGCCTTTGTCATGTAAGGAGCACTAGAAAACAATCTTCTTCCAGCTTTTTGCATAAATAAAAAAAAAAAAAAAACCTAAAAATTGAATATACTCCTGAACTCTTAAGACATTTCACATTATAAAGACATTTTCAGAAAGAAATTCCTGTACAACAAAGCCTTCAGACTCCAAGCAATTATTTAATTACCCGAAACTAACAGCTCCTCCCCTAATGAAGATCAAGATGCACAAACAGTTAAACTCTCTCATAATACAATTTTTTCACTTTTTCTGTTCCCTTTTACTGAGAACTGTTACTGCCCTTCCAAAAGAAGGCAAGCATGCAGACTGTACTGACAAAGGAGAGGGCTTTCTTCTTTCAAGTGTTTTAAATTAATAGACTTGTCATACCTTTCAGATGCTTTTACAGGCTGTTCTGCAGGAAAACTCTCCTCTATCATGTCCTGCAAAATAAATTTTATTTATTTCAAGATCTGAATATATTTATAAACAAAAGACAAAGAGAAGAAAACCAAGCACACATTATGTGCTGTCTTGGTTTTTTTGATTTATACCACTACATATACCTCATCTGCTTAAGCTTGTTCCCTAACTACTCTGACTATCCACTTAACCTCCAGCCCATTTATTTAATACCTGGTCATTTTTACGTTCAGAATGATACTGGAACCATAGGTGATTTTTTTCTGAAAGAGATACCAGTGCTGTTTCAAGGGAAGTTTATCAAGGACTCCATCTACACCGAAGTGATCAGAATAGGTAATTAAGAAAGTGATCTGAATTGGTAATTATTAGAAATCTCACTTGGAGCCCGCAGTTCACTTGAAACATTTTATACACAACACCAGCATGTTCCATCAGCTTTCTATACAGCAGCATACAACAAAGGAAATTTGTGTTTCTCTATTTTAATATTCTTTAACTGCAAAAACCCTGGCCCAACAGCACATCACCATATTCTGAAAATAAGCACCAGCCACTTAGCGTGCCAAAGACATAATTCTATCCATAAAACCTCTAAGTATCTCTTCCACAATGGTTCCCACTCTCTTAATGCTTACCTCAAGTATACTACTGGTGCTCTTGCAAGAAAGAGCACCTTAGTAGATTGGTTAGACACATTCCAAGCTTGCAAAAAGCAGGCAAATTAGGACATGAAAATTTACTTACTTGATGGTCTGTATCTGCCCTTTGGTGAATTTTTCTGGAATTAGTAGCTGGTTTCAGAGATGGTTTAAAATATGTGATCCGACTCCCTGTCAGGGAGATTGGCTTTGGTGTCACAAGTTTCTGGACAGGTGGATGTTGAGAATCCATCTTTGAAAGGGAAGCAGCAATCAATTTATCCTCACACCCACCCAAATTACCACAGCATTTACTCACGATAAAAGTTACAGAACTATAAACCTCCCACCAGTCTCAGCACCAGTGAAAACTACGTGGAAGTGTTGAAAACATTTAGCTTGCAGAAGGAAATCACCAGAAAATCAGTTGTAAAATCCAGAAAGCTACAGGAACAGTCAAAGTCTGACTGAATCCTGTGCCAGAATTTGGCAGTTACTTCACAGACAAAATAAACTACATTGCTATAAGCAAAATAACTCATGTTACAATAATATGCTCCCATCCTTTCCTCTCCTCTGCCCTCCTTGTGATTTTTTTTTTTTTTTACTGGCTTAATCTATTAATTTAATATTGAAAGTGTTAAGCAGGGTTTAACTAGGTTCTGGGTTTCTTTTTTTTCTACATTTTCTTCCTTTGAAGTTACACTTTAAAAAAAATCAACTGTAAAATAATTTTAAATTAGTCTCATTAATGTATGTTCAAATGTTTTAGATTTGCATTTGATGCTCTTAAAAGTACTGGTCTGACTTTTCTTGTCAAAGCTTTTTTACAGTCAAGGGCTAGTTTTTAAACAGAAAGCACTGTACATGCTACAAAACTGGCTAAACTGAATAGAGAAGGAAGACCCCAAAAAGCCCCATGATTTATCAGATCATCTGTAGCCTTGATGGTAAGAAGAATGAGACTTAGGCTGTATCTATTATTTTAAATGGTATCAACAGATGATTGTGCCCCAACCCAGGTGCAGAACTGCACGACCTTCACATGGGCCCCCTTCTTCTAGAACTTGTCCCGGTCCTTGTGGATGGCATCCCTCCGATGTGTTAACTGCACCACTCAGTGTGGTGTCACCTGCAAACTTGCTGACGGTGCACTCAGTCCCACTGTCTCCATGATGAAGATCTGCCATTTGGATTTGTTAAATTTCATCCCACTGATGACTGCCCAATGCTTCAATCTATCTAGATCCCCCTGCAAGGACTCTTGTCCTTCAAGAGAGTCAACAGCCCCTCCCCGTTTTATATCATCAGCAACCCTGCTAATGGGGCATTCAATCCGTGCCCCCAGATCACTGACGGATGCATTGAACAGCACCGGCCCTGGAACTGATCCTGAGGAACACCGCTGGGGACCGGTCTCCAGCCAGATGCAGCCTCATTCACTGCAACCTTTTGTACCGTGCTGCTCAAGCAGTTCTTCACCCAGGGCACCGTGTACCAGCTCATCCCAGAGATGGACAACTTGTCCAGAAGGATACTGTGAGGGACAGTATCAAAAGCCTCACAAAAATCCAGACAACTACATGTGCCACCTTATTTTCACGTGCCAGGCGGATGACATTATTGTAAAAGGAGATCAAACCAGTGTAATGGGTATGTACAATAAGGAAAAAAAGTAACCCAGTTACACGTTCAGTACACTGAGAGTTATTCTGCCTGGTGTAGATCTCCAAAATAAGAAAAATACCACCAAAAAAAAAAGACCTGTAAAAGTTTTGCCTGAGTATTCAAGTGTCCTGTCAACCATTTGTTTGCTTTAACAGGAAAACACACAACCCTCTTCTGGGAACATACAATCCTCTCCTCCCTTTTCATCAAGGGCTACCCTTTCTCCCTGCCAAATTTTATGAATTCTAGCATTATGAGTAGACAATTTCTCTATTTTTACCCAGTGACAGCTGTGTGCAACATTCACTTTCTGACTCACGTCAGGGTCTATGCTGCAAATCTGGTAGATCTTTTTTAATGCCTCATCACAGGTGTGGTTCTGCATTTTAACTGAGAATCCATATCAGCTTTGTTTTCAATTACTGGGATAATACTTAAGAGGTGGTAAAGAACTTATATGCTCTACTTTTCAACATTCTTGTGATTTATCATATGGCCAAAGACAGTACAGGAAATCTGAGATGTTTATAAACTCCTAAGTGACTGTGAAATTAATTATACTCCTAACCAAGTGATTAGCATAGAAACTTCTTGAGACATTCTGTCCACTTCCTCATTACAACAGCAGATGAAAAGTTTGCATGGAAGAAAAAGCACTTTTGTTCCTTTGGTTGCCTGAGCTAAAAGTGACCTTTTGTGGTTTCATGATTTAATAAATGCAATACTGCAACATTGTTTAAAGAAAAACAAGGAAATAATGATTTACCACAGCAACAATTCAGTGCTACCTCCAAACAGGAATTTAGGAGCATAAATTTACAGAAGTAACAAAATTTAACAATTTTCCAATTTTTTCCTTGCCTTGAGTAGTAATAACGTTTTTTTTTTTTCTTAAAATAAACATGGAAATCTGCATAAGATCTGAACAATCACTCAATCAATATTTTTCTATTTCTGGTTATTTCTGCAAGAGAAAGCTTTCTGAAACAAGAATGGTATCATGCAACTTAACCCCAAGTTGCAGGACAAGATAAAACCACTTTGTGTGTCCTAGAGAAGTTGTTTTTGACACACCACCACAAAAAGGTAATATAATTCTCCACCTGAGTAATCTTCACAGTCCTTCATCTAGTGTGGATAGAAAAGACATTTTTAGCAAATTTCCACACAGCCAAGGCAGCTATCGCTCACATAAGGCTAGTGTTAACTTGAATTCCTGTGTGTGCTGTCATTAAGGTTTGTGACATTCCTTTTAAGAGCTGTAAAGCAGAGAAACATGTTACTGGTTCTTACCTGGTTTTGCCTGGATTGGAAGCTAGTCACATTCAGCACACTCCTGTCCACAGGCTAACAGGGGGAGAAAAGGCCGAAATATTAGGGGATAGTTTTTTCCCTACGAGAGGGTTCCATCCAACAAAAACACGGGGTTTGCGATCAACTTACAGAAGACAGCGGACTAGAAACAGAAGATGGAATCCTTTTAGCATCCTGTTGAAAAAATAGGTGCAATAAATTAAACCAGACATGACATTAAGTAGCATCTTCATCCTTTACTATGTTTTTCAAACACGTGGAATAAAAGGTTAAAAGGACTGCCATTTACCGCCAAAGGGCTTGACATCTTCTCCAAGGTCTGCAAGATGCGCCGCGCTGTGGAACTTGTCACACCGTAGGATTGCACATTTGCTTGCTTAGCTTTCATTTGTCTTTTTATCGGTGGCTGAAAATTAGCATTGCCAATGTTAGGATGCTGGATTTTGAGTTACACACGTGTATATTTTATGCCCTAGGGCTACACTCACTGGTGATACAGTCAATACTCTCATAATGACAGAGAAAAACGCACTCACTGAGCATTCAAGCCAGGAAGAAGAAAAATATACTCCACTGACTTCACAGAAGTTGAAGTGGGGCCCTGCATATCTTGCACATGGGATAAAGCAACAAAAGAAATCCTTAAATGTAAAAGGTCATAAAATGGAAGATGTTAGGCTTGTAGGGTCTCTGAAGCAGTGATTAGGAAAACAGAACTGAAGCAAAGACTTGTGCTGCAGAAAGTACTTTCAGTAGCAAAATAGATCTTGGAGTTTCATGATGGTGTAAGCGTGGCATCTTAAAGCCAGAGTGTACAATCATCATCAGGAATTTCTAGTTCTACTTCTCTCGTTTCCTCCCTTCCCCCAAGACTGCAGCTGACTGCAGAACTTTTTACTCTGTTTAGAAAGATACAGATCTGAACTGTAAAAGATCTAAACATAATACACTGAAAAAGTAAATGGTGTACCACATGACTGAACATAATTAAAAACAACTTCAGCATGGTCTTTTTTTAAAAAACTACGTTATACCTCTCACGTAACCACACCACGCTTCCCACACGGCTAAGCGAAGACAGGAAGCAGATCACACAACACACAGAACACGCAAGTGAGACTCGTTGTACGCAGCAACCAACAAGCTTGTCTCTCCTTTAAAAGCCTAGCATTTGCTTCCTCTTTTCAACATAATCCACAATTTTTGTAAAAAATAAAAATAGCTGACCAAAGAGGACTTCTACCTCACAGAAGTTTTAAATATTCTGAAGTTTGACTCAACACCAAGTCAGGAAAACCCACAAGTTTCAAGGTTTCCCTGAATCAGGAAATTGTAGGTGCCCTTGTTCCATGGTAGAAACAGACTGCCAAAATAGGTCCAGCAAACTTATTTTCAGTTCCTTAAAGTTCCTTTTCACTTTTCTTAATAAAGGGCATTTTCATTTAAACAAATTAGAACCAATTCAGATTTTACTGACTTGCTTTTAGATTCAACTCTAGCTACTGAGAGTAATCAGGATGTTTAATTTGCTGGTTCATTTTAGACCACAAAAACCACTTGGGGACAAGCAGCTCTTCTCAAGAGCCATCTGAATGACAGTAAAATAGAGAGCACCTTATTGTTTATCTTGATACAGCATGTAGGACTGCCTGCCTCCCACTAAGTAACAGGAAGTGCAAAGGATGAGCAAAGTTGCCTTTTGTATACTACGATATTAAAAAATGCACAATATATTCATAGTTTGAGCGTAGGCATGCTTGTGTGAGATGTACAGGCAAGTATCAGGCAGGTAACTTTTGCTGCTAAAGTTTTCAAAGCTATGCTGTCATTGTAATTATTTACGTGTTATTTTACCATAATACAGTCAAAGGCAGACCATGGCAGAAAATGGAAATTTTTGGAAGACGTAACAGAGGAAACCCCTACTACAAGAAACTGCCCACCAACTAAGATGCTACTGTCATTGCTGTGCTTTATGATAAGCATTTCTACATAAAGTGTTACACAAGAATTTAAACAAAAATTGTAGGCTGAGTGGGCAAGATAGGAACTGTTGCCACATTTTTCAAGTTAAGTTCCCTGCGCACGGCTTTTTTGGCCGAGCTCCCCCTTCTGTGTTTCCATTACGTTTTCCCCCACGCTGCACTACTATTCTCATACCTGGTAAGCAGAAATCTGCACTTTTGTCTGCCTTGCTGCTGCAGCTGCACCACCATAAGAGGTCTTTCCAGGGTAAAATGGAGAATCCCCAAGCTGTCTTGTCTTAAAGACAGAAGTGTTTCCAAGTGACTACAGAAAGGTATTATGGTAAGTGGTTAGTGAAACGGCCACACATTCAACTTGACTAAAATTAATACTGTGCAGTACTTACAGGAGAGGGAGATCCAAAAGCAGATAAATTGAATGCAGGTTTTTTAGAGCTAGATGCAGGATGCTGTGAGAGGGAATGAGATCTTTCAGCCTCTGGGGACCAGAGCAGTGGTGCTGAAGTATTTTTTGAAACTGTGATATCTGCCAAAATGACAAATGCTATATGTAAATGCCTTGTGTACATAGAGAAATTCAGTATTAAACACCACACAAACGCCAGAGTTCTCCACAAAAATGTCTTACAGAATGGAAAAGTCCCTTAACACCCATTTCTCCGGCACTCTAACCTTCAGAGCTCTTCAAACAGATTAATTTCACTTATGGTAAGAAACCCAAGTACTAACTCTGTACCTAAAATCTGTTCACAGAACTGCGAATACATGACCTTTCAGTCATCTTTCAAAAGCATTCACAAGCTAATAGCATATTTCCAATACAACACAATTTTATTTTTTCTTCTTTCATGATAAAATAAAGGAACTGCATAAACACTGGTGCATCTCTCATGATACAAAGTTTTTCCTATGTTGGTAGACGGTTGGAAACCAGCACAGGACAGAACTGACCAGGTCTAAAACCTGAAAAATTACCCAAAGGCTGAAATTACAGAGTTAACCACCTATTTTCTGTATGTTTTATGGAGACAAACCAGAAAGTTCTAGCAAACTCAGGTTATATTGATATGCCCTGGCAACATCTACTCTGAATTGTCAAACTATGGTCTCCAGAGAACTGGCTGAGCATGCCTCCATCCCCATTTATATGGGAGACTATAAAATATTTGCAAACTTGCTGTTTGCCCTTTCTCAGTGAGACACCTAGATCGCGTTCTACATAAATACGATATTTGGGGGTTTTTTTAACTTTAAAATGGTGTATATTCATTAATGAATTTGGCAAAAAACAAGGAAGTATTGACAAATGACGCCCTCTACCAAGAACAGCAAAAAAAAGCAGCCCAAACTTGTTCAACCAGAATAGTTGCTTTATTGACTCCCGGTAAAAAAAAATATGAGAATATCTTGTGGTTTTATTTGTCAACCATATTTACTCACATTTAACCAGCTGTGAGTGAGATATTCTGAGTCACTTCTCCTTCTAGGCAATCAACCCAGCTATCAAGCTACAACAAGTCATCTTCATCTCTTATTATCCCCACTCAAGATTTACAGATAGTCGAGCTGAAATTGCATTTATCAGCACTGACTCTTTAGAATATCAGGGACTCAAAAATGCATTCCAAGCATGGTTCTATTTAAAAGATGACAGGATTATATCCTTCTAAAATACTAAAAATTAGATTTAATTCTAACATCCAGAGCTGACATTCTCCTACTAAGAATTCTCCTGCCTATTTACTTACCAAGGCAATGTGGAATATTGAAGAATACAAAGTACTTTATGTTATCAAGCAAATCAATTAGAGAACCTAAGTTACCTTTATCAGATGCTCTAGAGGAGAAGCCACTGGTTGTTGAGATGTTATCGTCATCATGCTGAGAGGTAGAATCTTTTATTTCCTTTACAAGGGACAGCCCAGGACTGCCGATGCCGAGTGCGGAAGATGTGGAGGGCTGACAGTGTGGGACTGCGGAATCCAACACGGTGCAGTTCAAATGGCTCCGGTGAAGAGAGGGCCTTGTTAACACATCTGAGAAGTTCAATGCAGACCTGCTCGTGGAGGGTTCTAAACAAAAACAGCGAGACAATCAGTTTCCCTATAGACAAGCTCACAGAAGCCAAAACCTGTTTCCTATCAACAGCCAAGCTTATTGCCAAGTTCTAAGCACGAAAATAGAGAAGCCGAATTTAACTTCCTCACCCAGATAGGGTTTCGTCTGTCTGACTACAACAGCAACGCTGCTTGCAATACTAAGCATTAACGTCGCATTAAGAAGTACTTGATGGGATTTTACACCACCAAATTCTGACCCTGTGCTCAAGCACTCAAACTGCGTCTTTTGCTAAATCAAACATCTATAAATTCCTTCTCCTCCAGCTAATGCTTGCAATAAGCTTTCCAAAATTTGAGATTACACGACAAGTTACAGACAACTCTGCAGTTTTTATCATCTTCTAAAAAAGATGATGTTAGTCTGAATATGTAACATGAAAATGCATATTTGCAGAGATTTTGGGGGGTTTATTTGTACTGGTGTCATCATCCTCCCTTCCAAATTCTACCATATCAAGTCACATTACAGGCAAATTATCTCCTATCCGTTAGTTTTTGAGATTTTGGCACAAAGGACAAGTAAGCAACATGGCCTCAGTTTTAAGATGGGCATTTTTTCCTCATGAAAAGGGTCTGTAAACATTGCAAAAGTTTGCATCCTGCAAAAGGTGGTCTCACAGCTCCAATTTGCCACATGAATAGAACAGCTATTAATGGCCATCTTGCCTGATACCCATATGTCTACAGTCTCTCCCAGGATTTCTGGGTATGAACATAATTTTGAGACACTGTCATCCTGACATTTGCACTGAAGCTTAAACTAGCTACTTCAATCTTCATAAGCACTGCAGTACTAGTAATTAATTCTCCAAAGCACTGGTAGATTTTTAGGACTGTCTAAAAAGAAAGCATTATGAGACTAAAGGCTGGCCAAGCAAAGGAATACAGGCTCTAGCAAATGGGTGCCTCAGAGCCAAAGAAACAGGAACAGGCTTTCTAAAATAAAAATACCAGTAATAATAAAAAAATATTATTATTAACTACAGCTAGAAAGATTAGACTACAACGCCCATGAACTGCAACACAAGCTACTGAAGGTTCTAGGGTGTCCCATCTGCTCCTGATTTCTTGGAGCTAGAAAGTTTGCTGCGCAGCTGTTCTCACTGAAAGGTCCTTTCACACAATTCTTCAGGAAAGCCAACACATGTTACTCATTCATGAAAACCTTCTCTATTCCTTTATACAAACTTATTCTCAAGCTACAGCTACACAGAGAGCGGTAAAGCTCCTTATTTACAATTAGATGACATTGGTGACAAAGGTATTTCCTCATTATTTTTCATTCTGCCAACAACAGAAGCAACTGACTGTCCACACAGACGGTTATGTACACGTGCTCAGACAAAATTTCTCACCTAATTAAAAACTGAGTTCCCAAAACCGCTAATTTAAGAGAAACTTGAATGAGAGCATATGCAAATTCACAGAGTACTACAGAAACAGTGAGAGGCATAGGTATAAAGCACAGATTAATTTTAATATGGTAAAAGGGTTGTAAATTTCTTTGCCAAGGATCCAAATAGTTTTCAAAGACCCCAAGAAATGCCACACTATAATGTTACAAAATATTTCAAAAAGAATAACGTCATAAACAAAGTTCCCCAGATCTCCACTAAACTAACAAGGATATTTAATAAATTGATTGAAGAAGCCCAAAGGAAAAGGAAAGAAAAATAATCAGGACACATGAAGGAATTTTCCTCTGGCATTCTAGCATCTGGTCTTTTGTTTTGAGGACAACAAAACAAATTAATGTTTCTACTACCTTAGGCAATTAGATAAACTTTCATTCCAGATCCTTGAAAAAGAAAATGTAACCCAACACACTCGCAAATGAATCTTAGCAATATTTTGCACTTGGCTAGTTGACTACCTGAAGTCAACTCATGACTTCCAAGGCCTGTAAGTCAACTTCCAGTATGTTTTGAAATTATGTTTAAACTTTGAAGCTGAGGCAGTTCTAAAAACTGAGTTGCTGAGGTTTTTTACTTTGGTTTTGCTTTATGTGGAGTTATTTTTGGTTGGGGTTGTTGGTTGGTTGGTCGTTTTGGTTTGGGTGTTGTGGGGTTTTTTGTTGTTTGCTTTTTTTCTGTCCAAACACTCCTTCCAGCCTCCCCTGGAAATGTAGATTCAAAACTAGAAATCTGTGAATAAATACAGATGGTCAGAATACTAAATGATATTTCACATACCTTCTAAATTAATTCTTGCTGATTCAGGCGTGACTCTCCCATCAATTACCATGGTATCTTCATTTGCATAATCATGGTGATAGTTTACTGGATTCTCTTCCTCGCTTGCAGATTCATTCGTATCTACACATTTATCTTCCCTTTTATTGAAATACTTCTGCAACCATCCCGGTACAATGTTTTTCACTGATTCGGTCACTCTGCTAATGAGCCCCAGCTTGAAAGAAAAATACAGGAACACAGTCAGCAGCATATTCTGGGATGCAACTTTGCACAGACCTCGAAAACAGACATTAGATAGCAATATTCAGATGAGTAAGATAAGAGGGTGGTGCATCCTTGACAAACAATTCCTATACTTCTGGAACATGAATGACAAAAGTGCACCTAACATTGATTTACTACTAACCCATCCGTTTCTGCACTTCACAGTGACCTTGGCAAAACTTCCCAGCTCTGAAACTACAGGTGAAGTTCACCAAAGGCTTGTCAAGTCACAAGGTCATCAAGAAATTCAATTTCTAAATAAGTCCTGATGTACGTACTTATTTTTAAGGACTCTTCCTTGTAACACCTTCATTTGAAAAACCTTCAAACCCAGAAGAGCTCAGCAATTATCTACAGCAATAGTGATGAGCAGTAGTAGCTACGAAAATCAGTTAACTTAAATATTTCTTTTTCTAATGCTGAGCTGCAGGAACAATGTGTATCAAAAACCCCACTACTATGCCCTGAACAGTGAGGGTATCCTGAAAGGATCTCGGAAGAAACAGCTAGAGATGAACAACGGACTCCTCACTAAAGGACTGTTAAATAGATTCAGTTTGATCAAATTTCATTTCATGGGATGTTAAAAGTTTTGTATCTCCAAACCTTAATATTTAGCAGTTACTGAATACATAAAAGCCATTTCCATTTTGACATTTACCGATTATTTGTAATGCTTAAATTCCGGTAAGAAATATTTATTTAACATTTTGTTTTAGGCAGTCACTTTTCCCCCATCATGTCCTCAAAATTTCAAGACACCTTCCTGTCAAATCTCAACCCCGTGCAGCAGACTGCTTGCACAACATGGAGCTGCCTCTCTTACACCGACTGCAGCCACGGAAGCAGCTGCTAACCTCTGCAAGCTGGAAGCAAGTGGCAAAGCTCCCTCCACAATTTCAACACTTTGGAAACTCTCGTTGCTTTTCAGTTTCCAAAGATTTTTTTGAACTTCATTGCCAGTTGCTAACACATGCATCAAGGTACTTTGGTATTTTTCTGGGTTTAGGCAACAAAATTTTATAAAAATTATTATTCATGTGTAGACAATTGAGAATATTCTTTGAACATGTAGTAGTTAGTCTAGTAAACAACTCTGAAACAAGAACCCTGTTGTATCCAACTTTCTTTAAAAAATCACCACATGTGAGAGAAGAAGCCCATATCTGTCATTCACATCTTTCACACACAGTAACACAAACACCAACTTACAGGACACCCTTGAATCTGGAGTTAGAAGGGGGGGCTGGCAAAGAGGAGAAAGGGAAGGTAGAAAACAAGTCTTTTCACAGAAAGAAAGTCATCTTAATTTACAATTTGACATTTTTCATAATGAACTGTAATTTAATCTTTTACTTGCACAAAGACAGAATAACTAGCTCGGGACAGCTTAAACCAGACAGAATACAGCATAAAAACCCCATCTATCACAATTACCACACTAAGATGCACACTAATATGCCATGCTCAGGGTGTTGCTGCTATTCTACATAAATACTAAGCCTCAGCTTTCCAACAACAAAAACTGCAACACCAGAGCTCACAAGCAGTGCAGTGCCCGGCACCAGCAAAGAGGCAGTCCGTACTCTGTTCCCAGCCCCTCATTTTCACCTTTACTTATGACACGTTGTCCCCCTTTAGGGGAGTGAATATTTTGCTGCTATGAATAAAAGCATATCAGCAACTCGGAGGAGTCAAAATTTGCCAAAATAAGCAAATGGTCAGGACACAAACTGCATCCAAGGCAATGCTCTTTCCAAAAAGCTAGGCATTACTACATTCACTATTGCTAGAGAGTCTCTCCATTAGAGAGTAAGACATTACTGGCCATAAAACAGGTGCCAGTATGATTCTCTTGCTGAGGAAATCCTCCCAGGACTGAAAGCTACCTGAGACTCAATATGGAAGAAGTCATAGGCATCCAGAAGACTAAACAGCCAGTCATCAGTAATCCAAATGAGTAACTGGAGAATGTAGCTAGACTAGTAATTAACCAAGATGACATTTTACCATCCATATCTGACACCAGACTGGTTTGACCCTTTCTTGCAAATGGCAGCCTTTCCATTCTCCACATAATCAGCATTCCAAGCTGGGTAACACAGGGTAACTTCCCAAACCAACCCATGAGCTGGAACTCGGCACAGCCATACCGTACCGAGTACCAATGGCCTGTTCCATCTGGCTTAGCCAAGGAGCATAGTTTTATACTCCAGAATAATGCTGGCTTAGTGACAAAGCAAGAGAAAGCAAAATACATGTAAAGGCACTTAAATTTTCTGTCAGCAAAATATATTAAAGGCACTGTAAAAGAACTGTGCAGGCATTTTGAATGAGCCATCATCAAACACAGATCCCGTTAAAAAAACAAACACCTTCCTCCTAAAGGTATGCCACACACCCCAGGTATGCCTACTCAAAGACACAGACAACAACTACAACAACAAATTTCCTTCCATCATCTTTTACCTGCCCATCAGAGCTAAAAGCCAATCAATAAAGCTCTATGGTTGGATTCCTGATCAAGTCAGGCAGTTAAGCTACCACTGACCACCGACACATTTGAACATGCATACTGCTTATTCTTGCCACAACATTTCAGCAAAATGTCATGCCTTACGCTGTCTTTAAAGCTGACATTTCAATCTTACCGTAACTTGTAGTTTTCTTATTCTTCAACTTCAGCACATGCGTTTGAACACCCTTTCCCTCTCTCCACACATGCAAACAAGCCAACTCCGTCAGCAGCAGAGCACTCTCCTTCTACTATTTCTGTGTCACCAGCTCTGCACTTTGTCCATCCCATTTCCCCACACAGGAATGATTAATCCTTCTAGAAGGCTGACAAGGATACTGCACATCTCATTGATGCCAACAGATCTTCAGAGATGAAATACAAAAGACACAGCAGACAACTCTAGTAGGCTTATTCTCCAGCAAACTGCTCAGATCCTGATCTCCTCATGCCACAATTATGAACCAGTCCCTTCCAGAACACCTTCATTCACTACAGCCACTCTGAACATGCAACTGCACAAGAACTGTTCTAGTTCCCAGTCTCAGGTTGGGAGCACAGGAAGTGGCGCTGGCATGCAGTTTAATGTTCATAACTTCTCATTTCTAGAGGCCACACAGGTATCAAACTTAATATCATGAAAGGGCAGAAGACGCAGTGGGGCAATCCCAACTGTGTGACTGCAGTGGTTTTTCAGTGAACATGTTTTACTCCTTAACTGACTGATTTCAGAGATTTGAGCTGCTATCAGTACCAACTGCTGTCTTTGCACCTCAAATGCACTCATCTCAAAAAATATCAGCAGGAAAGCTGAAAAAAAATGAAAATCCACTGGAAAGACCAAGTAGCTTATGAATAGGTATTTACAACATTTATTCAAAATCTGTGCATCATCTCAAGTGTCTGCAGCCCTGCTAGGTCTATCTAAGTCTATGTATACAAACATCATAGCAACAGTAACTACAGTAACAGCTACTCCAAGGCACACTGGCTTAACATCATGGAATCACTGAACTATTAAGGCTGGAAAAGACCTCTTAGATCATTGCGTCCAACTGTCACCCAAGAGTCCAAACCCTCCTTGTTTGGACACAAACACTCATTTCTAAGTTTCAAGCCCTGCTCCTTAGGCCTCAAGACTCACCTGAAGGGCCCAGAGCATTATTTTGAAGGCCCCAAGTCTGATTCGGAAGGTCCAAAGCCTCATCTGTAGAATTCAAAGTCTTCTTTATAGAGCACAAAGCCACATCTTCAGGCCCAAGCCCTAGCTTCCAAAGCCTCCATCTCAGGAACCAAAGCCTCCTATTTAGGATTCAGCCTTCAATCTAATGAGTTCAAAGCCTTCCTCTATGCCTCCAAAGACCCATTTATAGGGGGGAAAGCCTTAGTTCATGGTATTGAAGCATCCTTGTAGGGCCCAAAACCCAAGAAAACCCAACCTCAGAGTTCAAACTCTCCCACCTCCAAAAGCCCATTTCCAAGGCCCAAAGCCCTGTCTTGAAGACTGAAATCCTTCCTTGGAGGGTCCAAAGCCTCTTCTCATGAGGTCATAGAATCATTAAGGTTGTAAAACACCTTTAAGATCATCAAGTCCAACTGTTAACCCAGCACTACCATCATGTTCACCATTAAAGCATGTCCTCAAGTGCCAGCTCCGTTGCCTTTCTCTGGACACACTCCAGCACCTGAGAGTCTTCCTTGCAGTGAGTGGCCCAAATCTGAACAGAGGATTCCAGGTGTGGCCCCACCAGTACAGGGGGACAATCACTGCCCTGGTCCTGCCGGCCACACTATTGCTGATCCAGGCCAGGATGCCACTGGCCTTCCTGGCCACCTGGGCACAGACAGGCTCCTGTTCAGCCACTGCTGACCAGCACCACCAGGTCCTTTTCCACCAAGCAGCTTTCCAGCCACCCTTACACCCCAGCCAGTAGCACTGCAGGGGGTTGTTGTGATCCAAGCTCAGGGCTCAGCATTTTGTCTTATTGAACCTCATACAATTGGCCTCAGCCCACCTATCCAGCCTTTCTAGATCCCCTCTAGAGCTCTCCTGTCCTCCAGAAGATCAACACTCCTGCCCAACTTGGTGTCATCTGCAAACTGGCTTAGGGTGCAATGGATACCCTTGTCCAGGTCATTGATGAAGATGTTAAACAGGACTGGCCCCAACAATGAGCCCTGGGGAACACCATTTGTAACTGGTCACCAGCTGGATGCAACTCCATTCACCACCACTCTCTGGGCCTGGCCATCCATCCAGTTTTCCACTCAGCAAAGATCACACCCATTCACACCATGGGAAGCCAGTTTCTCCAGGAAAATGCCATGGGAAATGGTGTCAAAGGCTTTACTAAAGTCTAGGTAGATGACATCCAACATCCAGAGCCTTTGCCTCATCCACCAAGTGGGTAACTCTATCACAGAAGGAGATCAGATTGGTCAAGAAGGACCTGCCTTTCATAAACCCACGCCGGCTGCAACACTAAGCAAAAGACACGTAGACAGAAATATCGGTTAACAAACAGGTGTCGTAATTTACTACTTTAAAATACCATTTCTTCAAAGGCTTTATAAAAAGAAAGAAAAATCAGTAGTCTATGGTCACAGTTTGAATTCCAAACTTAAAAGCAGGCTACTTCTTGGCCAAAAATATTTACAGAATAGGACAGTTGTTCCAGCTTGTAAGGGTCTTTCACATAGCATAGGGTGGGGAAAGTGCTGGCAGGAGTACTCAGCGGTGACACATTACTTGAAAACACCCATTTTGTAATTGAGTTGAATTCAGTCTAGGAGGTTTAAGTATGAAAAAAATCATATAAAAATTATTTAACAGTCATACACTCACAGAAATTTGTCAGAGATGCAAAATACACAACTGGATAAAAGAGCTAATTTCCAGTTCACGGTACACACACCTCTGAAAAGCACCGAGTTCTTGCCTCTCAGAGACTTCTTTGCTTCCAATTTCAAAGTTAAAGTTGATAGAACATATGAATCAGTAAGTCCTCAAAAAGAAAACCTGCCCCTAATAATGATGTTCAATGAGATAGAGCAGATCAATGTAACCACTTCCAAACACCAAAAAGGAATTTTCCTGCCCTCCATCCCCCACAGTCAGCTTATGCCAGCTCTGGCACATAGCAGGCTACTCTCCATACTAGCTGAATTCATTAATCTGGCAAAAAGTACGTGTTTCTCTGCTGGGCTAATGAGTTAAACTGGCTCAGTGCACCAGAACTGGCCTGAGAGAAAAAGCACGATCAGGCAGCCAGGACCAGAGGAACACGAAACAAAACTTCCCCCTTCTTTCAACCATCCAGTGTCCGTATTGTCTTTAAAGACACTGTCCCTTTCTCCTCTTCAACTCGCCCTTCCCTTGTGCTGCCACTAGCACAGTATGAGCAACCAAAATGACAAACTGTATCAAGGCTCTATTACATAGATCCAACCAAAAATCTGTCTATAGATCGTGACAGTGAGGACTACCCCTCAGGGGCATCAGGTCGCTGGTGCAGCTTACCATATGCCTGCATTGATGCTCATGCAAAAGCAGGAATAGAAATGGAAACATGACATGACTGTCTCTTGCAGCAGCAGACTTAGACTGGCTTAGACTAACTCTGCTTTTGCTATTTAGGGAGTGGCTTCAATTTGGATGTAGGACAGCAGAGTTTGATATTTCATTTAGAAAAAAGACAATAAAACTTATGACTTAATATGAACAATATGTTTCAGGAATGTTATTAATTATGTAACATTTGAAAAACAACAGTTTTATTTAAGGCAAGTGGACTAGTTCAGATTTATTTCTGCAAGTCA
Organism: Mohoua ochrocephala; assembly: GCA_013398855.1. Taxonomy (NCBI): domain Eukaryota; kingdom Metazoa; phylum Chordata; class Aves; order Passeriformes; family Acanthizidae; genus Mohoua; species Mohoua ochrocephala. The sequence goes on along the minus strand of VZTA01007517.1, from coordinate 355,866 downwards.
TGAAGAAGGGATTATATTACCAGATGCCAGTGTATTTCTTTCTTATTGCTTGAAGTGAGCCTTATTTTCCTTAGTCTAGTTAGCTTTAGAATAAACATTCCAGGGAAATTCAGGTATTTTCTGACCCTGTTTGCACATCTGTACACATCATTATCACTTACACCTGAGAGCAAAACACCAGCATGTGCTCCGAGAGATAAATCAGTGCCTAACCCACTAGGTTAAATCCTTGTGGCACTGCACGGTTTTATCTCAAGTTTTGTCCACACCTTCAGCTGACACAGTGACAACATTACAAAAGGCACCATGAAGCACAAGGTACCTTTCTTTCTTCCTTTTAGGAAGCACTACAATAAGCACTTGTTAACGATCAGCAGCGATCAGCAACGTGCGCTGTAAATTGCATTCAGTATTACACTTTGAGTGTAAATCACTCAGCCTCAAAACCAAAAAGTTTAAGATTCATGAGACTATTTTCCCTTACAACTTTACAAGCAGCTTTAAAGTTCTTTCTTTCCCAATTTAAGAAGGAACTCCAAGTAGTTAATAGTTTTTAATTGAAAGACTGCCGCAATTTAGCTACCACAGTGTGTCTCCAGCTAAGTTTCATAAGCAGTATCTAGAATTATATTAATTGAAATGCTGCTCAGAATATCTTTCCTATAAGGAAACTCTATAGTCTAAACTTGCTATTTTTACTTTTATTTCCAACATAACCACATGGACAAGAATTTCAAAACTATGATTATCGAGAAGTACATTTCCCAGGGCACCAGATGGTCTTAACAAGTCCATTAGCACAAGTTATCAGATTTAGCAAAGTAAAACACACATTTTACGTTTAAGATTTAAATACACTACATAGGCATCAAATTGTTTATCTTATTTACAGGTATTCTATATACAGTAAGACCCAATTCATTACAGTATTTCAACATCACCAAACATAACTGGTAATGGCAAAGTCTTCCTCTTTCCTGCATTTACAGCCAAAAAGTTTATGCATACAAGGGCTATCAGCACATCCTATCCCACACTGCAAATTTGCTGCCTGCTATAATGTACTAGACTCCCAGCATTTTCAATGCCATTTTGCCTAAAAGCACTCACAAACAAAACATGGTCTCACAGGCTAACCTATGTCCCACAGTGGTGAGGACAAGCTATGTATTTAAAACAAAAATGGGCAGCCCAAATTCTGCAACAACTCCTGAAACAACAGTTAAATGCCATCTGAGGCCAACTCACAGCTTGCTGATGTCTATCCCTGTGTCCAGTGCTTCCTAGGGAGGACGAGGCTTGAAGGCTTGCATACTTCACAAAACTAAGTACTTACACTACAAAATCTCATTCCTGACACTTTGGAAAACACAGTCTTCAAACCAGAAGACTGGAATTAAATTTTTAAATATAATGCAGTATTAGCAAAAGACAGCAAAATATTCACATGCTCCCTCTGAAATATCTTTTCTGTCCATGTTGATCTACAAACTGAGCTGACAATACCACATGTGAGTCATTTTGGAAAATGTACAGCCAATCCTGTTGCACATTCAGTATGTTATCTAATTCACAAATTTGAACCAGTAAATTAAAATCAAGTAACCAAATAATCACATTTAGTTATTCTCTGTGATAATTTGGTACTTCAGCAAAACTCAAAGCCTTCCTACTTCCTACAGACATTGTGCAGTATATAAAAGTTAAGCCCCACAATTCATCCAAACCAGCATAACCTGCAATTACTATAAATTGGACACATCTAACCCTGGTGCATACACTTCCTGACTAGATTTTAAAATGTAAGAATTGATGCCTAAGAGAAACCAAAATAATGACCCTTGGACACAGTTGCTTTAGCTGCAGCAGTGAGGGGTATTTGTTACATTCTTTGACATTTTAAGGTAACATTCCAAACGTGGAAAGCCCAGGCAGCCTCAGCTCTGCTGCAGGGCAGTAATCTTCAGTTGTGAGGGGCAGCAGTGTCTTTCTGACCATATTTTTTCATCACACTGCAACTGACAGAACGAAGAACATCTCACAAACATATAACCAGTATCTTCAAACATTTTCTCTTACCAGCAACATGAAAAACTGCCATTGCACATAGAGATTATTTTTTTAGTGACTGAAGGTAATGGCATCTACAAATCTGTATATATTCTACAACTCTGTAAAATAAGTTTAATAACAAATACTAGGGGCTGACATTAGAACACATGCACTGTTACAGATAAATTTAACATGTATCTGGTTGCATCACAGCAATTACCGAACACAGCTACATTTAAATCAGTTTAAACATTGTTTTCATCTGTTTAGCTTAGGATGATTTTAATTACAAATACACCTGTATTACAGTCTCACCAATTTAGTATCTCGTTACTGCAAATATTTCTGTGCCTTACTGTAATCCAGTCTCAAAGAAAATGACAATTCAACAATTTAGCTCTTTGCTTGGTTTACTTCAGTCCAAGAGGTCAGCAAGCCTTGAGCTCTAATAAGGGAAGGAGTCTTGAGACCTATCTACTTCAAAAACATTTGATTCAAAATACAATCATAACTAAAAGCAAAGTCAGCCAGCTCCCCAAGACACTCTCACACAACTTTTTCCGAGAGCAGGATCATCGAGAAAATACTAAACAGCCTCCGCAAGGAGAAAGAAAATTTTCTGCTGGCACACGTATTCACAAATTGCGTGTGCTATTCACAGCTGTAGGACTCAGTGCATGTTGATGTACCTGTGCTAGCATACATTTCATCCCAGCAAATGGGAATGTAAAGATGAACTTATGTTTAGTTGAAAAAACCATAGTAGTCTCCACTAAGCCAAATCCACCCAAAGATCCTGTACTTAGGTGCAACGTGTATAGATTCATAGAATGTTTTGGGTTGGAAGGGACCTTTAGAGGTCATCTAGTCCAAACTTCCCTGCAATGAGCAGGGACATCTTCAACTCAGAAGGTTGCTCAGTTGGTTGCTCAGAGCCCCATCTGACCTGACCTTGAATGTTTCCAGGGACAGAGACCACCTCTCTGGGCAACATGTTCCAAAGTATCACCATCCTCTTAAAAAAACTCTTCCTTACATCCAATGTGAATCAATCCTCCTTCAGTTAAAGGTGTCTAAGTCCCCTTTAGGTACTCAAAGGTGGCCATAACGTCTTCCCAGAACCTTCTCTTCCCCAGGCTAAACAGCCCTAACTCTCTCAGCCTGTTTTCACGGGAGAGGTGCTCCTGCCCCCGACAATTCTTGAGGCCCATCTTTGGCCTCACTCCAACAGGTCCATGTCCTTCCCGTGCTTGGGACCCCAGATCTGGATGCAATACTCCAGGTGGGACCTCACCAGAGAGGAGAGGAGGAGCAGAATCCCCTCCCTCCACCTGCTGCCCACACTGCTTTGGACGCAGCCCAGAATAGGTTTGGCCTTCTGGAAGCACACATCGCCAACTCATCTCCAGCCTCTCATCCATCAGCAACCCCAAGTCCCTGGCAGAGCTGCTCTCAATCTACTCATGCCCCAGCTTGCATTGATACTTGGGGTTGCACCAAGCCAAGTGCAGCACAATAGATGCTGAATTGATTACACAGAACATTAAAAAGCAAAAAACCCAAGTTTTTTTACAACTTAATAGCAGAAAAATGGAAAAGCATATCACATGACCTACCAATAGAAAGACAGAAGACATTTTAAAAAACCGGTCTGCAAAACAACAACCCGAGAAAAAAGCCTCTTAGCTACTCCCTTTTTGAGGGCAAGCTCACCATTTACTCTGGAAAAACTGCAACGCAGTGAGATGGAGGCATTATTTCCTCCCTCAAGGAGACAGCACAACCCCGAAGACAGAATTAGAGGATGGACCATCAAAAGGATTACCAACCTAGAGTAACAGTGACATTTATGCTGAAACCATGCCTGTGTGGTGCTGTGGTCCAGCTGCAGCAGCTCTGACAGAACCATGCACACACAGAGGCTGCATGGCACCCCAGAAGTCACCTACTACAGCCTCCTGCTCTGAGAATGGCCAAAATCAGCAGGTCATCCATCCACAGCTGAGTCCGTCTGGGTTTTGAGGCCTCTCTGGGCAGTTCCTCCAACATGCTGGCTAGCCTCACAGTTAAAAGATTTTTCCTAATATGAAATCAGAATTTTGCATCTTGAGTCCATTGTCTCTTTGTATTGCTATGAATCTCCTAGAAGAGCCTTGCTAACACCTTCTCTGCAGCCTTATTAGATATTTGCTGCTCTTAATCTGAACACACCCATTTCTATCAGCCATGGGCCTCTGCCCCCATCATCATTTTGGTGACTCTCAACCAGACTCACTTCAATATGTTTTCCGTGTCTTTTTCTTTTAACTGGAGAGGCCAAAACTGGACACAACACTCCAGATGTAGTCCTAGAAGTGCTGCATGTAGGGGAAAAACCAACTCCCTTAACACCCTTCCCACATACTTACTAATACCTGCCAGTATGCAGCTGGCCTCCTTTACCTCAAGAGCGTGCTGCTGACTCACGTTCACCTTGCTGTCCAACAGGTAGGTGGGGTTGTTTTGTCCCAGATGAAGGACTTCCCATTTGCCTTTATTAAAACTGACAAGGTTCCTGACAGCCCATTTCTGTCAAGTTCCCTCAACGGCAGCCCTATTCTTCATTATACAACAGGGCTGAAGTTCCCCAAGGTTTGGCATTATCTGGGAAACTGCTGAGGATTCACGCCATTCCTTCATCCCAGGTTGTTAATAAAGACATGGAACAGCATCAGCCTCAATAGCAACCTCTGAGAGCTCTATTAGCAATTGGCTGCCACTGGATCTTTGTACTGCTGGTCACAACCCTTTAAAGTCAATGGTCCTGCTAATTTTCCAATCACTTTACGGTCCACCCGACAAGTCCGTATTTCGCCAAGCGGACAACAAGGATCACACGGGAGACCACGCTGCAGGCACTGCTAAAGTCCAGGTAAACAACATCCACCATTTGCCCCATGTCCACTGAGCCAGTCATCCCAGTGTGTTATGGTTTCATTACCTGATGCTACGGCAGCCCACCACCTCCACCAGTCTGGAATACTTTTGCTCAAACATTTCTGTGCACGCAGAAGAGATTCTGAACTCTGTCCTGCCACGGTTGTTAGAAGCAGCAGCAGCTCAGTTTGTCCATGGCAGGGGAGCAAGAACTGGTTCTAATTACCAACTGGAGGAATAAATAACTCAGAGGAAGTGATGTGCTGCCAGCAACCGAAGACAATTTGCAGTGTCCCAGCTAACACAGTCAATTATTTCATCTGCTTTTTTCTTCTCCTAAGATACCACTCACTAATATTGTTTTTCCCCAACACTTCACAGCCTCCAAGACTGTCACGACAACACTTGGAAACAAACCCCAGAATAATAATGAAATGCTATAGCAATCATCATCTACAATTTGTACCAGTGTACAGTACTGTTAGCCTAAATGAGAGAAAACTGTCAATATCTCAGTTCTATAAGTTCTTCCCAATTAGGATACATTTTTGCTTACAGTAGCAGTAGAAAGCCAAGTACCAAATTTAAACATCTGTTTTGCTAATACAGTATCATATTGCTGGGACACAGACAAAACTTCTGATGTTGACTATTATTAGCCCATCTTTTAAAACCGATCTTTAAATACACATTAAACATTTCTTCAAATCTATTTGTTTTACCTCAGTGTGCTAGCTTACTACTAAACCAAATCAAGCAGAGTTGCATACAAGTCCAACCACCTGAGTGTGCTTCAAGGTGAAATCCTGTTGATGGGATTTAAAACGATGCAATTGTACTTGTGTAGGTCCATATGGACACTCTCAATAAAGATTTTCTTAATTAGTATTTTCCTGTTTAAGGTCTATGAAACATTACCTAGGTCACATTACTCAATACGATACTCCAGGAACTCTTTAGCATCAAAGTTTAAAAATTTCCTCACAAAATAAACCTGGTGGTTTGTAAGATCCCTTCTGCCCACTGCCTGCAGTCACTGCCAAGCAAGGCCTACCTTCAAGACACCAGCAGGTAGCCATGCAATATTTTAGACACTGCTGCACGCAGTTTTAAGTTCCTGATCCTGTAGCTAGTCCCTCTGGGAAGAACCTTACAGGACGTCTCAAGGGACTCGGTGAAACTCACGAATCCGGAGAGGCTTTCACGACCAGGACCAATGAAAGTGGCTTTCAGTGGCCCTGTGGTCCCCTCTGTCAGGTCATGTCCTAACTACATCAGCACAAGACCAACTACAATACGTGCAGAAATTTAAACTGGTTTCATCAAGGAAAACATCTTCGGATTTGGACATCTACATTATAAATATGCACTGGCACATACACACGTAAGCAAAAAGGAAAACATCACTCCTCAGCAGAAGTTTTAATCTACAGACATCTCTAATATCAAAGAGCTCTAAGCTGAAGCTTAACATAAACACAGAAGTTTATAGGAAGGTTATAAAGACTTTTCAGGTAACTGTTTTTTCTCATATTTAAATCTGCCTGTATGAGTTTAAAAGTCCAGGAGAATCAAAGTTCTCTGACTCTTTCATTCGAATGGTTAATTATCAAATAAAAAAATTACCAAGAAAAGTTATTTTATTCTCTTAAGTCACACTTAAAATCTCTGAAATCTGTTACATGGATGAGAATGGCACTGTTCCAAGCTAAACCAGCAGGTGCACACACACGCACACGAAAGCACAAAATTAAACATAAAATTAACAATAGGAACATACAGATACTCTTCTAGAAGCAGTTTAATAAGCCAGCAATGTAAACATCCCTCCCATTTACACATCCGCACCACTAATTCCCATCATCAGTCTATCCAAATGACCAGGACAAGCCAGCATTTAGAAACACTGGAAAACGAAACCCAGATGCCGGACACAACAGCTCCCTCACTTGGCACGTGCTTAGCTCGCAAAGAAGCCAAAATTTTAACCTAAGTGCCTAAGCTTCTTAAAAAGTGCAGGAGGAGGCTGGATATTTTAGCATGGGATGGCCAAGTAAACAGGTAGCGTGCTGAGCACGACGTAACCTAAAGTCAATGCATTCAGTGTGGACCTGTTAAAATCTGCCACTAGAAAAGCACAGTCAATGGGAAGAACTCCACAATTCTACTCCAAGAACACCCGACATGGAGATACAAAAATGCTCTTTTCGTTCTGAGATGTGACTCCCACACCTCAAATCTTCATGGTGGGTGAGTCGATACCATCCTTACTTCGTGGTGCTGCTGCTTTTTTGTTTCTCGGTTTTAATAATACAGCTGCTGACAGTGCACTTCTTGTAAGGCAGGATGGTAGCCCAGAAAGGAAAATACCGTGGTCTAGTTCCTTCGCTAGTGGAGGAAACCTACCCATATCTCCATCCTCCAAGAGAAAATACAAGCTGCAAGTCACATCCTCCAAGCAGCATCTGTTCACCTCTCCTATTTGAGACTGGTTTAAAAAAAGGCTCTACACTTAAAAAAAACCAGACATGCAAACATAATGAAATATGGCTCGATCAGGCACTTGGGGAGAAACGGGCAGGAAATTCTGCACTTTGCATGTTTATTCCAAGAATGTATAAAACAAATAACTTCTGAAATCAGGGATCAGAGGCTGTATGTCTCCACTCTTGGAAGGTAACATCTTCTTATACATCCTCTTCCTGGCTCAGTGAATCACACATTCTTTTTCTGGATAATAACACAGTTTCAGTCAGAAGAACTGAAGACAACACACAGCTTGGCAACTGGGATATTTGCCCAGAAAGTGGAAGATGTAGGTTGATGCCTCTAGGCAAAAAAGAAATCTGAAGCAAGGTCTACCACATTCTGAACAAATGCTTTAGCTAATCATCTTTGAAAAGCAGCAGCATCTCCTCTTCCAATTGTCTTATAAAGCCGTCGCTGTACTTAATAGAAGACTGACTCTGCAGCACGTTGGGCACAATCGGAGAATTCCCACCTGACCAAGCTCCCTGGGAGACTATGGCAAAACAACAACATCGAGAAAGCATAACAACATCAGAAAAACACAACAGGCGTACTATTGTAAGCCTGGCATCATGCTACTCATCTCTCATACAAGGGGAAAAGAATCAGATATCCTAATAACTTTAAAGGTATTGGCTATATGGCATTCAGTGCTTAGGCACCTTCAGAGCTTGATGATAAGAGACTGAGTTTTCAGGACGGCAGTCTTGACCCCAAGCACGTAGAACGGTTCTAATAAAGTACTTCTGAGCTTACTTAGTGATAATAGTTAGGGGAGTGGGAGATCAGAATCAGTGATATAATGTCATGTCCAGACTCCATTCAGCACTTCTATGACTTCCCCAAACTCATTACTGAGAGACAATTAACACCAAACCACAGAATACTTCTGCAGAGTGGATGTCATACTGAAAATAGGAACACTTGTCAATTAATTCCAGTTCAAGTTAGCTACCTACCCAGAGCTCACCTTTTTATGTAATGCAGGTTAGTGAGCTGCATAGGGTTAAAAAGCTATCCCTTATAACAAAATGCACGTATCTGACACCTATCCGTTTGCCAATTTACCATTTCTTCCCCAATATATTACTTCTTAATTTAATCTATGTATTCGATTTGCAGCATCCATGCTCTGGGCTGAATCCCACAGATATCCCCCCAAGCACGTTTGCTTTGGCACATTGTTAAATAAATCTACTAGAAAACACACAGAGATAATAGAACAATCAGAAAACCATCTCACCTAATTATTTTAAATTCATCTGCAAGTTTTATCAGCTATCTACAGAGTAGCATCACATGCAGGATATTGCAATTTCTTCGTTACTCTGTTGTTCGTGTAAGAGCTTTCAACATTTGCTCTGCGAGTGCAGTGATTCTTTGGATGAAGCGTCACCCTGCCAACTTTACAAGGACAACACTGCTGATCAGTGTGCTACACAAAGGACTAAGTATAGTACTTCCCAAATAATAAAAACTAATTGAGCAACAATTTGTGTGCAACACACCTTCAATTTTGCATCTATTCAACCCCGACTTATATGACCGATTTAATAACGTAAATGCTTTGGTTTTACAGTCAATTTCAAGTTCATAAATACACGTGAAAGGCATTTCCAGAGCACTGTCTCCAGGCATCTTGAAATTCCTTGACAAACAGCAGTTGGGAAGAATCTTTGCTTCTACTCCCTGCAGCCACTCTAAATGGCATGGGATCTTTGTATTGCAATTTAAAAACTGCTTTTTTCTGTTATCCATCTATTCCGCCCTACAACACAAAGGAGAACAAATGCCTTATGAATTACATTTCACGTGCACTGCATCAGTACGTTTAGGTACAGGGAAGACACTGAAAAAACCACCAGACGCAGACCTAAGGGAGTGCAGGCAGCATCCTACAAAAAAAA
>VZTA01007517.1:330274-345145 GCA_013398855.1 Mohoua ochrocephala | reverse complement strand
CGGACGGCCCGGCAGCCCCCGCGCGCGCGCACCGCCCCCGCTCCAAGGGAAGCGGGAGGGAGGGAGGGGCCGGGCCGGGCCGGGCGGGCTGCGCGGGAAAAGCGCTCGCTGGGATCTGCCGCGACCCGCAAAGGGACGTCGCGGGGAAAATGGCCACCCCCGCATGTAGCTCAGGGACGCCTTGAGGGCTTAGAGCGGAGGTTTGTGCCGGGGTCCCGCCGCGGGTCACTGCACCGCCTTCTCCCCTCTTCCCGCGGCGTCTCGCAGCCTGGGTCTGGTTGAAAGGGACCACAGTGAGTCATCTAGTCCAACCTTCCCGCTCAAGCGGTGTCGTCCCTGAGCACATGGCACAGGATTGCATCCAGACAGTTCCTGACTTTCTCCAGTGAGGGAGACCCCGCAACCTCTCTGGGCAACCTGTTCCAGTCCGCGGCCACTCGCACAGTAAAGAATTTTTTTTCCTCGTATTTAGGCGGAATTTCCTGTGCATCGGTTTCTGCCTCTTGACCTGCTGCTTGGCACCACCGAGCAGAGCCCGGCTCCGTCCTCCTGACACTCTGCCCCGGGGACACAGCTCTACCCACGCTGAACCTCCCCCAAGGGACAGTGGCGTTGGGGGGAGGAGGTGGGGGGGGATGTTCCCTTGTCGCTGACGAGGAGCAGCGTGGAGAACGCGGCAGGAAAAACGGCACCGGGAGGTCCGCGGTGCTCCCCCAGGATGCGATTAAGCGATTGGGTTTGTGTAAGCCAAGAGAAACAGCAAGGTGCAGGTTTTTCGTCGCTCAGTGTTGGCATATGGAAAGGAGGTAGGGGGGGAAAGCTTCAACACAGCTTTTACTTCCTCAAAACTCGAGGAAGAGTGCATTCCTATTACAAAGTTAAAATGCGTAAAAATGTGTCTTGTTTTTTTATTCTACTGAAAGTAAAGTTGAGAAAAATCTATGGTTTCACATTTTATTTTTAGCATCGACTTGCCCTGGGAACGATGGAGCAGAGCAGTGCAGAAAATCACAAGCACCTTCCCTATGTACAAGTCAAAAAAAAATGTTACTCAGAACAGAGCCGTGATGCGCCACGCATCCCTTCCACCAAAAATAAAAGCATTCATCCCAGCACACACCTGAAGGAAGAGTGTGTGGAACTGGGAGAGGTGTGGGGGGGAATTACGAGGGGCTCAAACAACAAGGGTGATTCTGAAAGTATGCAGAAATATGAACAGGCAGCAGCTGCAGAGGAGGAACAGCTTTTAGGAGAAATGTTACAGGGGAATTTTGTGCTGCTCCATCTCCGCTTCATACTGGCTTTTTTTGAACCTCATCGGTGTCTTCCCAGCTCTCCTACATGATTTAACTCAATTTCTTTGTCCCATTTTCATTATCTACGTTAGATAACCATTACCCAATTCCCAGCAGGGTGGAATTACTTTCCAGGTACTTCTCCTCATAAACTACACTCTTACTCTCCTGCCCCACAATTGTAAATACAATTTTACATGCAGTGGGATGATTTGCAGTGATAGACGATCCCTATCCTGGAACGTGGATGTTTGAAGTCACCTGCAAGAACCACCTCATCTTGTGTAAATGGCTGGTGTACTACAGCTGCTGACTAAGCTTAGGATGATGGTCTGCTTCTACACTGTGCACATCAAGATCTACATCAATGTAATTATCGAAACACAAAAAATAGTATTTTAGCCTGGATTTGTAACTCATTTTGTCCAGGAACCAATTAGCATGCTAGCTTTCAACTTAGGGGAGAGGAAGGGAGGGTAGCATAATGTGTTTCCATTATGGGAAGAGCTAGATTTACAAAGGGATGTAAACTGTGCCTGTTGGTAACAGACACTCATTAGTAAAAATGATGGCTTCTAAAACGGTACCTGTGTGGGGAACTGACTAAAATCACTCCTGTGCTGGTCATGTAGGAGCTGGACAAATTTAAAACAAGCTTCCATCTTTATGCATGCTAAGAATATTAAGGTAAGCTGTAAACGCGATTTTCTCTTCCACGTACGTGTCAAATGCAGCTACACTACATTTGCTCTGTAAATTCAAGTGCTGCTTTATTTACTTATTTTACTTATTTAGAACAATTTCCATATGGTGACATGCCTTTAATGAAACTCATGACTCAGAAATACTTGTTGATGTAGTCAAACAACATCTATTGACATGAGTCACTGAAGTTAAATAAATGTCATTAAAAATGAGACAAAACAAAAGGCAAATATATATATATATATCTCCAGCAGAATGATAGTGATCATCACCATTTGATCAATCTTCCCTGTGAGTTATATCTGCAAGTTACTTTGAGGTAGCGCTAGAAAGAAGCTGTTGGTCCAAGAGCATCCCTGCAAAAAGAAACATTCACGGCTTAAGTACCATTTAACCTTTTTGAACCCTTTTCAGTCTTCACTGTTTTTTAGCCTGTTTCTTTCTCCCTGTTCACTGACTGCAGGATCATTAGCCCCTCAAACCATGGTACTAAAGCTTTTCTGTTCAGAGAAGTGGAAAACAAAAACATTACTCTTCTTCAAGAAATTAGTGGGTTTTAGGTAAAGGCACTATCTATCACACCTAGGTACAATGAAGAGTTTATAAAACCAATACTAGGTATTCTTCAAAAAAACCCCTTCATCAGACTTAAAAAACCCCACAACATTTCAGCTGGGTAAAACAGACAAAACACAACCAGACAAAGAGAAATAACGTGGTGTTGAAAACATTGCTCCCAATACTTTTTTTTTTTTTTAATGTTTCTACTGCAATCAGCTCTTTGTAGAACTGAGAGCAGGCAGCTGTAGGATGTACACGTTCAGGTCTTTGTGTAAGCTCGCTAATGCAGGCAGTAGTTGGACCAGCGCTGGAAGTTTCCTCAGTTAAAAGTCTCAGCAACGAATGCCAGCAGTTTTGATGCACTCACTTTTTCCCAAATTTGTGCTTACACCAAAGTTTTTTCAGTGTGCCTTTACAGTAAAGAATATGCGCTGCACACAGTATCTTGATCCCATATATGCACTCCTAACTGGAAAGCAGGATAGACTAGAAAGGCTCAGGAGACAGAAAACAAAGTCAGAGAGCTATTTAAAACAGTATCGCATGGGCTGCTACCAGCCGACTCCCTTCTTCACCTCACTTTTCTTCTATGCTGACTGGAAGAAAATATATTCCCCAACATTCCTCAGGTTTGCAGAACTAATGGCCCAAACAACCTCTTTCGCTGCATTTCATAAACAGTATTTTCACTATACAGGTACTTTACAGGCCAGAACAGAAGGTGCACGCATGTCTGAAAACAGTGTCTAATGCAGAGTGTAGAGACCTTGCTAACATGTAAAATCTGCATAAATATGATGACTACAGACTGACTTTGCAGTTTATGTGCTGTGGTGATACAGTGCTGATCTAAGTGAAATCACGCAACTACGTGGACTCCTCATTACATAGTTCAAACGTGGATCAACCTCCCAAAAGCCAGAAATCAGCAGATACTCCATAGCATTTCTACCAAGCCAACACGCACCCTTTAGCATCTGATAACACAATAAAAGGCTTCCACAAATTACTTGCTGCAGCTTAAGTACGGTGTTAGGTAATGCTACGCAAAGCAGGATATGCACCTTAAAGCAGGAAGCTTCCAGGTCTGTGCCTGGGTTATAATCTTGCAGCTTGTGATGACGGTGCTTGCTAGATACAAAATCCTTTGCCTAGCAACTGATTTGTACTACCGAGCTCAGGCACCACAGCTGTGCATTACAAACTGAAGTGACATCAAATCCAGCATGGTTTTGGAAGTTTAACATCTCCACAGCCAAATTCAAGGGGCCTGCATCTACTGTCTTGAGCTTCCTCCCTTCTGCAATCCCCTGAAACAATTCCATACAGGCACACAGCTAATTCCCTTTCCCATCCAGATTCGCTTTGCTTCATTTATTCCACTTCCTGTCACATTCCCATTAATAATCTCCCTACTATCACACTCAAAAGACTGACCAGTTCCCACCAGGGAAACATTCACTTACAAAATCCCAGTTTTCTGCCACTTTGCAACTAGTTCTCTCCAATGCAGAGAAACAGTTGCTAAGACTGTGATAGTAACCTCCCTGCCCAAACGAGGTGGTTTGGTTTTCTCTCCTTCTATATACACAATGCACAAAATCCAGGAAGAATGACGTTCCTATAGCACACCAAAAGACCTTTCTAGCTTAGAGCATCTGTATTTCATGGGTGGGACTTCACCAAAAAAATCCTAGCTGAAATTAAACTGTGAAAAGAGGGAGATTCTGGTGAGCAGGTAGAAGGGACCTGCTCTGCCAAGTCACCACTCTGCAATGCAGCATTAGTTTCACATTTAAGAACAGCATATAGGTTATGACCACCACTTTAATGTAATTAAGTCATTAATGGGAAAAAAAAAAAAAGAACTTATTCCTATCTGCCATCCTAGCAATTACAGTTTAGACTGCCCCCAAAACACACACAGCAGTACCAAAGTGCCTCGAGTAGCTTTAGTAGCTTACACATGTATTAGCTATATGATAATTTCTATCTTTTTCTCTTCATAAAGTGTTCTTTTGTTTCCAGCCTGAATTCATTTTATTGTGTACAGTAAGTAGTAACAGGAGCTTAAGCTGTCCTTATGACTGGAAAATACTTTATATACCCTTTCAGACAAGAACAGTTTAGAGGAAGCCACTCAGAAGTTGCTATCTTAAAGCATAGCTTTCTTCATTGCCATCTCCCCTAACCTCTTTTGACTTGAATACTGAAAACTATCATCCTACTAAAATGTTATCAACCTCATCACTCTGAAACATCTGAGCACAGAGACTGAACAAATAACACATGTTTATGATAGGGTGCAAGTTAGTTGAAGAGGATACTGGGATACTTTAATTCCTGATGGGTTTTTCTTCCTCCTTTAAACCACAGGGTTTTCTCCAAGGATTTTTACGTGTAAGAACATATAATATATTACACCAGTTTCTTTGCTGTAAAGTGTCAGTTGATAAGACTAACAAGAAGGGCAGAAATAAAATGATCAGTAGGTATCATCCTTAGTCTTTGGAATGTTTGCAGCTATGGCAGCTCAAAGTTCGCCCTTCTGTATGTTAAAACTGTACAGGTAAAGCATGTTAAGAGCTTGTAGAAGATTGCCTAGGTATCTTAGAAGTATGTGAGAGCTAGTTCTTGCTAGTGCTGATGCCCATACCAAAGACAGGTGAAATACCCCTACTGCCTCCAGCTAAATTCCACAAGCCAGAAGAGAAGGTGTTTCGCATATGTAAGTAAAATCCCTTGCTGGCCAGTTTGCAGAAACAAAATTTTATTTACACAGGCAAGTCTATCTTTAGACCCCATTGAACTCTTTACATTTCTAGAATATTTACATGATTTCAAGATGCTCCAAGTGATGAACAAAACAAAACAAAAAGATTACAGAAACTGCCAAAAGCATAGCAAAAAAACCCCAACCTATCATTGTGCTTTAAAACTTATGATCTAGAGTAATGTAGAAGAAATGTAATTTTAGCACCTTGGTCTTAACGGTCATGCTATATAAGACACTTAAATAGCAGAGGGGATGTCAGAAGTGACCGTATCCAGAGGTTGCCAGTGACAATTCATGAGGGCATCATAGAGTTCTTCACTTGTCTCCATAAATTGTCTGTTCATTTCATCAACATCCAAGTACAGCTGTGGATCTGAAAATAAAAGCCTGGTAAGTACAAGTGTCAGAACTTAGGACATTTGCACACAAAAACCTGAAGTAAATGCCTAACCAAGTGTACTTTAGGTAAATTTAATGACTTAATAACACCTCTAGTAAGATGTTTACTCACCTAGAATTTTAACGAAGCCAACAAGTCCAGTTTCTTTTGGAATTAGTGTATTCAAATGCTAGGACTATATTCATGTGGTATTTCCACGTGAAGCAGAGATTTAGAGATAATTAAAATTTCTGAACACTATTACAAGATGTCTCTACTAATGAGTTTAACATATAGTAATCTTGGCAGAATCAATACAAATATACAGTAAATTCTCCAACAGACTATTTTGGAAGGAGAATGAAGGCAAAGGAAAGAAGCCTACTGCAAAGCATTGTTGACAATGTCCCATTCCTGACAGGGTGTACACTATTAGCTTTAAAATCCTACCTCACCTTAGCTATAACCCACACTCTTTATCCAATAGTCACTGGCTTGTATTGTTAAAGGGCAGAAGTACAGCTAAATTCAAGCTGCAGTGATAGAATTATCATTACCTTCAGTTATTAGGTCATCATTGATTTCAGTCATAGCGGAAGCTTCCTAAAAAAAAAAAAAAGTTTAACCATAGTCAGTTTCAGAAAGCATCACAAATCCAAAATAATTTTATGCTCCCAAACCATCCCCTCCTCCCACAACTATAAAATAAGCAGGAGCAGGTGGTGTTTGTTGGGGAAGGGTTTTTTGTGGGATGTTTGTTGCTTTTTAATGGTTTTGGTTTAGGGTTTTTTGTTTGCTTTGTTAGTTGGTTTAGGTGGGGTTTTTTTGTTGTTCGGTTGGGGTTTTTTAATAAAACCATAGTATAGTTCCACTTGGAAGGCACTTTTGGAAGTTGTAATTGATCAACTTGCTGACCTAGATATGATCATCTTACAACAATTCTTTATTTTGCTAAAGCAAAGCACATCAGAAAAACAGGATGAGAGAAAGACTACAAAATTTAGCTGTCAGAACTGTTATTTGACATACATGAACAGATATTACTGTGTAAATATCTAATTCTATAGCTGCACTAAAGCACATAAATCCAAAATGCTGAACATAACCTTCGCATTTATCTGACTGCATGATTTCAGCTTTAGGACTATTTTGCTCTGATTTACACCATCCATACAACTTGTTATTTGTCTTTTTTTTTTTAACTGTGTACTATTTTTACCTCAAAAACAGCTGGAGCCATAACAGCATCTCCTAAAGAGCAGTCTCCAACAGCTTGCATGCTATCATAGGGAGTATAGGAGCTGTAGTTGTAGTCAGCGTAAGGATCGTAATTCCACTGTGAATAGTAGTTCTGATAATCTTGATAATAATCATTATAGTTGTATGACTGGTACCGCTGGAATTCTGCTTTCAGTCTGAAACATGAGAAGGTATACACAGTTAACAGTTTGAGAACAAAAAACTGTAAACCCCATGTTGAAGTTAAACAATTTTTCACACTTCCAAATATACAAGGAAACTTTTCTAAATGCCAAAGTTTTAAATCACAGCACAATATCTCATGTTTATACAGAAGCAAATGCTCTCACCTTCACCAATGCCAGAAGTAATTATTTCTATGGATTAACTCAAGTTACATTTATCTGTGTTCAGTTTGACTACTTTTGGTATCTGTATAAGCAAGCTGCTGATAAAAAAACGATTTATCAAGATCACAGACCTTTACCAAGCACTGATGCTTTAAAAGATGCTTTAAACATTTAATTACCCCTTCCATCCTTTGTTTTGTTAATATTAAATCTTGTTATTTCCAGAAACAAGGGGTAAAGTCAGATTACCTGTTTCAGAGGAGCATCTGACACTGCCTGTCAATTTACCATGTCTACCTTCACTTTCTTAATTTTTGGTCCATGAACAGTTGCCAAAGCATAGCTGTCAGGTGAAGTCAGCACTGCCATTACCCAGAATGAAGCCAAAGCAGCAGGAAAATTACAAAACTCATTAGTTCTTAAGACCAAAGGGCCAGGTGACTAGTTTTCACTGCTTTCCCTCTCCTGAGCAGATTTTTCCCAGGGACAACTTCAAGTTGACTAATGACAAGTATCACTGAACGAGAATAGCCTGTACTAAAACAGAGATACACTACATGAAAAAGACTGGGATAAATCAGCTGCACATTCCAAGAAATCTCCTATGCTTAGACATTTCCTCACTGATTACATACAAGCAGACCTCCTGTGTTTGCACTGTCCAATGTCTCTATCTCCATTTCACTACAGAAAATTCAGATTGGGCCTTTTTGCCAAGAAGACAAACTGAAGGAGCTCAGAAATCATTTCCAATGTAAATGACTTAATGACAAACTACTCTGATGGCTGGATATTGGGATGCTGTGAGAGCAAAGTACTCAGCCATTCAGAAACAGGTATAGATTGGTGGTGTGTATCTCAATACATTACATTTTTGCTTCATTACTGTGAAGCTACACATACATTCTAATAAATAGCTATTTTATTGTCTTACTACTGTAGTAAACACATGACCTCAATGTCTCAGTCTTCTGCTTCCAACTTCTCTCCTATATCCATCTCTGTAGAAAGAAAAATCTAAGAATACTGCTGACATTCTTCTGGATAGCGGAAGTGAGGAAAACGTTCTTTGGAACCTCATTTTCAAAGCAAGTTAGTCAAAGCAAATCTGGACAGTGCTCTCTTGGGTAAGGGCATTTCTGTTCCAAAGCAATGAGGCAACATTGGCAAAATTATCCAGGAAAGAGAAGCAGGAGCTGTTATTTTTAGCCTTTTTAACAGAATGCACAAGCTAACCTCATAAACATATACTGAAATTGTTTTATAGAAAGTTCTATTTTTGTCTGTATTCTGGATCAAAGTTTATCAAATTTGGTATCCAGTCTCTAATTGGACTGTCTTAAACAACTGACTGAGAGAACTGAGCTGGCAGGAAAAAAAAAACCCTCTCAAACCAAATCAATTTTAAATTTCCTGCTGCCCTAATCACTTGAGAAGCAAAGAGTAGTATTCTAAACAAACCATTCAAGTAACATCTCCTTTGGCTTCTTCCCCTGCAGATTCTGCATTTTTCCACTAAAGATATCCTTCCTCTGCCAGCCTACTTTAAAACCAACAATGTGCTACCTTGTCTAAACCAAGGGGAAAGGCCTAGAAGAAAAGCTTCCTAGCATAAAAACAAACACTTGTTGTCCCTTCTACCTTCTTCAGGCCCAAACATGAAATACTTACAAATGCATTCAGCTTCACTGCTATAAGCATTAAGGCTGGTCACAACAGCAGCTAAGCCCAAGTTATACAATCTGGCTAGACTTAAGAGTTGGATTTCCCCAGCAATCCTCAAAGAGGTTGATGAATCCAGGCAGTCAAAACGTAATGCTTCTGTGATTTTGATTTTGCATCGTGTACAGCCATTATAGCAAGGGCCACAGTCTTTACAAAGGCAGAGCTAAAAGAGTCCAATTATTTAGAATTACTGTATCAATGCACAACTCATTTGTTACCTTTTAGAAATTCCTATGCTCAGCCGGATTCGTTTTCCCCCCAGACCTGGTGCATTCTGGCAGTCTTGCAGTGCCCTCATCTGATCACCTTGCTCACCAAATCTGACAAAGGCATACCCTCTACAATTTTCAAAAGGGAGAAAACAAATTCTAGTATTCATAACAGTTACAGAGCTAATTAATTCAATTTCTGTCTTCACGAAAACAGAAAATAGTAGCTACTATAGCTTCTATTACGTAAGCAACCTCTCCGGCATGCGCACATGCACAGAAGATGCTTTCACAAAACTAAAAACTTGGGCCAGAAGCGAGGAGCTTTGTTCGTAGCATTAAAATGCAACTTGCTGAAAGCCAGCGAAACAATACATGTTAACTGCTATCTGTGTAAGTAACCAGATTCCATATTTCTGCACTTACAGCAGTTAATATATCAGTATTAACCCATTCCTACTGCTCTACAGCTCTAGCATTCTTTTTAAATTTGCTCTCTCAGATTTCCTTTTTTTTTTTTTTTTTTTTTAAATTTCTGGAATTAGTCCATTACAGTCGGTGTTTTCTGAACAGCAAACTCACTCACCTCTGCTTCACTCACTGCCTGGCCAGCGTAACTTCTACTAAGCTGTATTTACTAATATTAGAAGTTCCATCTCCCAGCCCCGTAAGATTTGCTAGGCCTTACACTTCTCTTCCACACATAAAAAGGGAATTATTTTGTCCTCAGTACTGCAGATGACTAAGTGGACGCACTGCTGTAGGTAAGCACAGCAGCACAGACGTCCATGCAGAGCTCTCCCTTCTCCCATCATCTAACTGCTTTCATGCAGATATGCACTCAGCTAAATTGAAGCTTAACACATTAACTTAAATCACATTAACTGCTAAAACTAACCATAAAGTTTTAGAACCACAAGGATCTATGCTGCTAAAAAATAATGGCAGAGACTGATCTCTCTCTTCCTGCCTCTGAAGAGAATTCAAACCAGTTCAAATGCAAGTTCTCATATATTACTTAGAGCAGCAAACATACTGACAGCATTAGCACATTTTCGCAGGCATTACCTGGAATATCCCAGCAGGTCTGTTGCTATTTTGCAGTCAATACATGAGGGGTACCTCTTTAGGAAATAGTCATAGAGCTGAAAATCATCTACTTCTGGAGTCAGCTCCCCAACAAATATCGAATAATCCGGTCTTTAAAAAGGTAAGAGAACCATTGTTAAGTTTGAGAATAACACAGTTCATTTCCATATTAAAGTACCTAACATACAAGCAAGTAGTTAGTACTGGACAAATAAGGAGACAAAATATGAAGAGAGCATTAACTGCTGAACTCTGCCGAGCAGTGTACAGACCCGCAATGCCATCACTCCAGCAAGTTCTCAATTTCTCTGAGTCCATTCTACCACTTTTGCAAGCATTTGAACAAAGACCCAAATTTATTAAAGAATCTTTAAAAAAGGTGGCTTTAAAAGGTCTTATTTGTTGTCTGAAGGGCAGGGCACCCAAAAATACCAAGAAAAAAATATTACGTTACAGCCATAATTCAAAAGAGCTAAGACTATTTTGACACCACATCTCAAGCAATTATGAGAGAGAAATTAGGAAAAAAATCTTCATTATTCAAATGGCAATAAAATTCCATAAGCAATACTTAGTGTATAGGCACCAGGTGTGCCATTTCAGGATTTTTAAAATAACTGATGGCACTCACTAGTCATTAGCAATCTAAACAGATAAGGGGTCAGAGCTTCTTCTGTCTAAAGGTCTTTACCTGGTTGTATTAGTACTACTAGGGACAAACTCTATTCTTCCTGGTTTTATTTTGTTCTTTTTCTTCCGTTTCTTCTGTGGTGTCCTCCACCAGCTGTAGGCCTGGAGACATTCTCTTTTTTTTGCCATCAAGTCCTGTAGGGAGAAAAAAAATCGCCTTTATAGTATTTAGCCTCATTTACATTCCTCCCTCCCACTCCCCATCACCACAGGTGATTTCCCCATATTCACCTTGCCCTTGAAAGAAGCCTGGGGTCCCATTTCTCCCTCCGCCTCCCATGAGGGAAAGCAGCCTCTGGGGAAAACGCCTGGCAAAAATAACAGAGCCAAAGGATTGTATGAACAGCCATATTCCCCTGACTTGTCAAGCTGGCTAAAGGATTGACAGCTTCCTCTGGGAATTAGGGAAAAACCAGATAGCCCTTTGATGCTGGCCAATCCTAAATGTTAATTAGCTTCAGGACTGGACTGTGTTCCGCTTGAGCTCCAGGATGCAAAAAACCCTGCCGCAGCACAATCTGAGTGATGAAGAGGCGGGAAAATTGCCACTCTTGCCTAGAAGGGATCTCCACTGTCCCTATCTCCCCTCACCTAGGAATTCTTCTTCTGCGAGATGCCTCTCCTTACTACCCAGCAGTGAGTCACTCTCCCAGGCCAGGAACAATGACAAGAGGCCGATTAATGGAATGTAAGGAGAAAGCAGACCAGAAACAGGCACTAGCTTGGCTGAGGGAAAACTCGAACCCAGACGCAAGGCCAGGAAGGAAGAGGCATGGAAAGTGCCTCTTGGGAACAAAAAAAAAAAAAAAAAAAAAAAAAGAAAAAAAAAGAGAAAAAAAACCTAAAACCCCAAAAACCACAGTTCAAAAAGGAAGTGAGTGGGGCAACTACACAAAAGAGGAGGAGAAACAGCCATATTAACACAGGTTGCCTCCTTCACTTAAGATTCTGAAGAACAAGGTCTTCCAAAAATAAGAATGATGTTCCACAGCATTTACTTACGCAGGCTTTAATGTTCTTCCTCTACAAGATCTCCACATGTATCTTACATAGAGTGTTATGCACAAGGTCCTTCAGAAGACCTCGCGCTCAAATAACGCAAACTGCAAAGCTCAACGTAATGACCCCCAATCTGCTTGAGTTGACACAATTAAGTGTCCTGAGGACAGCCACCAATTACCACATTGCCGGAAGAATCATAGGACTAAAAGAACACCCAACTCAGAGCAAGCTAGCTATTTCAGCTTTACATTTATTAGGAATTCTGAGTATGGTTCTGGAATCCATTTAGGCACTGCAAGCCTGTATTTCTGACTAAATGATCTTACCTGGCTTGCCATGGCTCAAACTGTCTCCTCTCTTTCTCGAACAGTATGACTGCACAGGTTCAGTTTATTGCACTCCTTCAGCTGAAAAAAACATGTGGGGGGAGAAAAAGAAGATGAAGGATTTTATCCTCAAGATTAATTACTTCCAAATATGTTCACCCCACCATATACTTCAATGTCATCAATTCAGAGCTTTAAAAATTAAGTTGTGACTTGACACTGCTAAAACAATGGAGATAAAAAGGATATGTGGCCAATGGAATTAGGATTAGATGTCATCTTCACTGTCCTAAACTGTAACAGACCACGAAGTTTTCCCACTGTCCAAAGCACTAGAAAATTTTAGAGATCTTTCAAGTCTCCTATACCTTACCCTTAATTCTGAAATACCTACATAGAATAACCCAGTAATTCAGAAGATTCTAAAATAGTTAAAAACAAGGCAAAAGATACATGCTTCAGTATGTTTCGTACAACCCTCCTGGTTTCTTCCCCTTTTAGCCAAACTTAAATTTACTCGTACCACAAACTATGTAGCTGAAAACAAGCAGTGGTACTTCCTATGTGCTAAAAAATAGGAGAAATAAAAGCAAGATGAGGGCACAGTACAAGCAAACCGGATCTTTCTCGGCACCTTTTCTCCTCCCTCTCCTGCCTTTTCCACATTTCACTCATCACCATCAGGTTAACAGCAAATAACCTTTTACTGCCATCACTAAAGCAGTGGACACGCTTTCCTGAAGAGCTACATATCTTTGTTGATTCTGATATCCTTTCTTTAAGCTTTTTCCCCTACTCATCCAACAAATATAAATCAGTGCAAAAACCAGTTTCATTTGCAAAATCTTCTGCATTTACTTTCACACACAGGTGTTCCCTCAGCACCACTGTTTTTTTATATCTAGTGTTACTCCTTCTATGCAGATACTTGACTGCTGAAGTTCTAATTCCCGTTTCCCTGCAAGAATTTATGTAACGTTTTACATCTTGGCTGATCAAATCCACAGCCACATAATGCAATAAACACAGAGCATCTACAATGCCTCAAAGGCCTGCCTGCAGAGCGGAGCAGTTCAGAGCACTACTTGTGAAATGGATTAGACCAACTTGACACAGGGTAGCCATAAACCATAATTAGAGCATCCATGCATGGTGCTTTTCAGAATAACTATGGACTTCATCCCCACAGCCATTCTGAAGCCAAGAAAAGAGCCAAGTACAAACAAGCCCTTAAAATACAGGCATATACTTGTAAGGTTAGCATATGCTAAACTGAGTATGTGCTTACTGAAAGTAATTGTGTTCATTACAGAAAATTATCAGCAGCAACTTTTTCCTGTTAAAGGTGGTCATTAATAATGCAAATATCCACAAAACAATGTTCCTCTAACACTAGTTTTTAAATAAAAGGAACCATAAACTCCTCCATGCTTCCAACGCTGAAATACTGATTTTTGAATTCACAGCTGCACAGCAATTTTTTTTAAACTTACCACTTCTCCCTCGTGCAGACCTAATGGAAGGTGGCACGCACGACAGAGCACTCTCGTTGCAAGAGGCTATCAGGAGGCAAGTGATGCAAATGGTTCTCAGTCAGTTATCACCAACTTTCATGCAAAACTGGTTTCATACGCCTCCCTGTCCAATCTTGACCTTTTCACTAGAAAACAAAAACATTTTAAAAGCAATTAAAACAGCATGCAATAATACATTTTTTTACATTTGCCTTAACTATACCTACAGTCACAGCTAGCTTTCATTTAAAGCAATGGGACAGCTTCAACCTCCAGAACCCAAATACATCCTTAATCGGATTACACACACATCACGGCACCTTTTAATTTTATTCCACGTTTTTTGCATTACTGCGTTTACACGGGGAAAAAGGTGGGCGAAGCTGTTCACGGCCTGAATTGCCCGTGCAAACACCGTTCACCCAGGCAGCGGGCAACCCCCCCCTCCGTCAGCACTAATTTCGCTCACACGAGGCGCTGGGTCAGGGCACCGGAATGAGGGAGCCTCGCGGAGCTCTTGGGGCCGGCGCGGTGACCCCGGCCGAGCCCAGGCCCGAGCCGTGACGCATTTCTTTAACCGAGCCACTCGGCACGACGGAAGAGCCCGACCACAAGTGCGCCCCGCCCGGCCGCGGCCCTCCGCAAGCGGCCACACTGGCGCCGGGGCCGCGCTTCCCGCTTATTGTATTACGCGATAAGAAATTAAGTAACGAAAAAAATATAAAACGACCCGACGAAATAACAATAAAAGCCGGCGGAGCCCGGGGCTGGGGAGGGGCTGCTTCCCTGGTGCCTCGGCCCAAGCGCCGCCGGGGCCTCCCCGCCCCGCGCGCCCTGAGGGAGGCGGGGGCCCCGCGGCCCCGGGGGAAGGGAAAGGCCCGAACGCCCCAGCCCATCCCACCCCGCCTCGCTCCCAAGAGATCGGTTCGTGCCCCTTTTCCCCGCTGGCAGGCCCCGATCCCGGCCACCGCTTCCCCCCCTCCCTCGCGATCCCGGCACTAACGCCTCTCG
>VZTA01007517.1:304363-329725 GCA_013398855.1 Mohoua ochrocephala | reverse complement strand
TCTCGCCCGTCCGCAGCCGCGGTTCCGGGCGCCGCCGGGGCTCTTAAAGCGCGTTGCGGGGGCGGGGCGGCCTCTCCCGCAGCCTCTGCCGCCAGGCTCGGCCCCCTCGCTGCCCCGGAGGGCTCCCGGGAGCTCTGGGGAGCCTCTGGGCTGCGGGCGGCCACGTGGGTGCGCGGGGCCGCGGTGCGAGGGCGCTCCTCCCGACGCGGCGCTGAGGATGGAGCGCTGCGCGGGGATGGATGGAACGTGGTCTGGGGGCTGGGGCCAGGTGGAAGGCGTGTCTCCAGCCTGCCGTGATGGAAAACGAGAGAATCCGCCTCTCTTGCCCTTGGGATTTCTCTCTGTGCAGACACTTTTTCGCAAACAGCTTCGTCTAAGCACAGCACTGATTACAAGGGGCGGTTTGCACGCTTAAATCCTTTGGACTCATCTTCTAACAGCACATTAACTCAGTAAGATCCCATTATGCTTATAGCTAAATATAATTCCTCCCTCTGTACTCGGCACTGGGGAGGCCACACCTCGAGTGCTGTGTTCAGTTCTGGGCCCCTCGATTCAGAAAAGACACTGAGGTGCTGGAGCGGGTCCCGAGAAAGGCATTGGAGCTGCTGAAGGGTCTGCAGCACAAGTCCTATGAGGAGTGACTGAGGGAGCTGGGGATGTTTAGCCTGGAGAAAAGGAGGCTCAGGGGAGGCCTTATCACTCTCTGCAACTGCCTGAAAGGAGGGTGAAGCCAGATGAGGGTCTTCTCCCAGTCAACAAGCAACAGGGCAAGAGGACATGGCCTCACGCTGTGCCTGGGGAGGTTTAGGTTGGACATTAGGAAGAATTTCTTCACAGAAAGGGTGATTAGACATTGGAATGGGCCACTCAGGGAGGTGGTGGAGTCACGTGCCTGGAGGTGTTTAAGGAAAGACTTGACGTGGCACTCAGTGCCATGGTCTGGTTGACAAGGTGATGTTCAGTCATAGGTTGGACATGATGATCTCAGAGGTCTATTCCAACCTAATTGATTCTGTGATTCTGATTTTTACACATACACTTTTTCAGGTTTTGCTTTTAAAAAATAAAATTACAGGACAATGAAGTGGAAGCTTACTATGGTAAGCTTGAGAAAGACCTGTTTGTTTTGCATTTCATTTACAGTCCTGGACAGTCGTCCCTGATTTTACACATCATGCCCACTCTGCCTCATTGTCAGCAGTAGCAGTGAATAACAGATATGTGGTCACTGGGAGCAGAGATGAGACAATCCAAATCTATGACATGAAAAAGAAGATAGAACATGGGGCGCTGCTACAGCACAATGGTAAGGGAGCATTTCTTTGTAAAAAACATTAACGATAAGAAATTGTAGCTGAAAAACTGGTCCTTGCCAGAAGAAGAAAATTGATTTTTTTTTTTTCTAATAAGACTGTAATAGTGGTGGTGGTGCAGCCAGGATGGTGTGATGATACAAGCAAGGTAAGCTTTTGAGCATAAAAGTTAAAAAAAATTGTTTTGGTATTAGCCAACAAATATTGCTGCTGATTTCAATTATTTGTAGTTTTATCTGGTTAAGAAGTTATGACCCACGAATGGCTTATGTGCCATTTTTCTTCTATCAGGACAGTTTATCAAGACCGTGCCTACTCCCAGCTACCATCTTTCCCACAGCCCTTGTCCTGTCCCAAGTGTACATGAGCCACACAAAAGAGAGAGTTTGTGTGTGAGAGCAGGCTGCTGCTGCCAGACTGAGTTAACTTGGTACATTTCCCACTGTATGTGCTGCCTGAATTACAACTGCAAAGTACACGATAGAGTCACAAAATAGTTTGGGTTGGGAAACACCTTTTAAAGGTCATCTAGTCCAACCCCACTGCAATGAGCAGGGACATCTTCAACCAGATCAGGTTACACAGAGCCCTGCCCAATTTGGCCTTGAATGTTTCCACAGAGTATCAACCACGTTTCTGGGCAACTGTTTCAGTGTATCACTGCTGTCCTTATAAAAACACTTATTTCTTACATCTAATCTAAATTGACCCTCTTTAATCTAAAACCATAACCCCTTGTCCTATCACAGCAGGCCCCGCTAAAAATCTTGTCCCTATCTTTCTAATAAGCCCCCTTCAAGTACCGGAAGGCCACAATAAGGTCTCCCTGCAGCCTTCTCCCAGCTGAACAATCCAAATTATTTCAGCCTTTCCTCGCAGGAGAGGTGTTCCATCTCTCTGGTCATCTTCATGGCCCTTCTCTGGACATGCTTCAACCCGTCCACATCATTCTTGTGTTGGGGACCTGTTGGAGCTGGATGTTCCAGGTGGGGTCTCAGAAGAGCGGAGTAGAGGGGCAGAATCTCCTCCCTTGCCCTGCTGCCCACACTGCCTTTTGTACAGCCCAGGACACTTTTGGCTTTCTGGGCTGGAAGCACACATTGCTGGGTCATGTCCAGCCTCTCATCCATCAGCGAGCCTAAGTCCCTCTTGGCAGAGCCGTCCCCCAGCCTGTGCCGATACTGGCTTGCACTGTGCTTTGTGGAACTTGGAGGTTCCCATGGCCCACTACTTGAACTTGTCCAAGTCCCTCTGGATGGCGTCCCGTCCCTCACCACTTACACAGCCTGGTGTCATCTGCAAACTCGCCTCGGGTGCACCCTTTGTCTATACCATTGAGTACAGTCATCAGTTAATGGCTGTCCAAACAAATCTGTTTGGGTCATTTGTAGCTCAGTATTGATTATCCAAAAAGATCCAGGAGTTAGACTGAGCGTGGTATAGCTGCATTTAACTCACGCATGATAAATCTGGTGATTATGGGGAAGTAGCCTGTGCAGTAAATTCAGCTGTGTGGAGCAGGAGCAGGGCTTTGATGTGGGAGCATTCCTATCACTGTTAGGAGTCCTCTGTCATCTCTGCCACGGAGTTTGAGTACTGCTGTGTCAGACAACAGACCAGATGGAGTTCAGACGTGTGGGTAAAGGGTGGCTGATAGAGCACATCAGACTACTGAATATAGCAAGAAAGTTTGAGGGTTTTTAAAAGAAATACTTAGGAAATAATTTAGATTTTCCCGAGGTTAGGGTAGTAGCTGGCATGCCTTGATGGAAGAAGCTTTTCTGTTAGGTTGTACATTCTCTGTTAATTTGTGCGGTAACGGTTCGGTGTGTACAACATTGTTAATTGTGTTTCTAGGGACAATAACTTGTTTGGAGTTCTATGGTACTGCACATCTACTGAGCGGGGCTGAAGATGGACTCATTTGTATCTGGAACACAAAGAGATGGGAATGCCTGAAATCCATTAAGGCACATAAGTGAGTTTCTTAAATCTTCATATTCATGTACATTTTCATGTCTATTTTCCTTGTAAATAATAGATGTGACTAATGTTTTGTTTTTATCAGAGGCCACGTGACATCTCTTTCTATTCATCCTTCTGGGAAATTAGCTTTGTCAGTCGGAACAGATAAAACATTAAGGTGAGTCAAAACTGATAAAGGAATGCTGAGAATCATAATTCAGTAACTTTTAATAGGTGTTATAAGCAACAATTCTGTGTTGGGACTAGGTCATGCAACACTGATAAAGTATGTTTGTTATCAAATGGTTCAAAGATCCATTGGTTGTCTTTTGAAGTTCTAAGTGCCAGCAATATTTTAAAGTCTCTTAAGAGTAGTTTCTGCTGTTCATACCTTCTCCTTGTGAACTCTGACTCTTTACAAATCACTTGTAGAGGCATAAATATGTTTGCATTTTGGAACACAATTTGCTTAAACTTTCGAAAAATGCCAGGTTTTGTTTCGTGTGATTTTTCACTTGGAGGGTTTCCATGTTGCTGTAGATACATGTTTTAGAGATACAAAATGCTATTTTAACAGCACAAATTGCTGTTGGGCTCCTTTTGGGCTCGGTATTGCCCAAATGGTGGTGTAGAAAATAAATAACACAAGTTCAACATTACAGCATGCAAGCAATATATGAACTCATCATTTTCTCTTACATTAAGAAGGCAGAAAAATGCATAGAGAGGCTTAAAAGCTTCCTTTGGGTGCCTCATGTCAGCAGATTGGACTTCGGTTTCGCTGTGCTGTTTTTAACCAGAGTGCACATTACCTGTTGCTGTGTTTCAGAACTTGGAATCTTGTTGAAGGACGATCAGCCTTCATCAAAAACCTGAAGCAAAGTGAGTTTATCAATCTAAATCCACTAATTTAAGTGGAACTTGATAGTTTTCTTTTTCGTGTAAAGAAAAGTTGACTGAATTAATCGAGTCAGTTAATTGCAAACTTTCACAATGACTTTTTTACACATGCGGGCAAGCGTATGTGAGTTTATGTCCTTAATAATAACCATTTAGCAAGAGGAAAACATAGTGCCACTAAAGTAAATACTTTTTTCCTTTGAAATTTGAGATCAGGACATTTAAATAATGTGTTTTAGTTTGTTTTTCTCTACGTGATTCTGATAATCAGAAATAAACATTTAAGAGCGTAGCTGTTTATTCTAGTTTATTTGATTTTTCACCGAATATTTTCTTAAATCTAGGTAGAAAACAGTGTCTAGCAGCCTCTAAAGATTCTTACTTTTAGATTCTCTGTATCAATGTGTACAGATGCACACATAATTAAATGGTCCCCTGATGGAGAGAAGTATGTGACCGTGATAACAAACAAAGTGGATATCTACAGACTTGACACAGCTTCAATCGCTGGCACCATTACAACAGAGAAGAGGATTTCTTCACTTAGATTTATTACAGTAAGTACAAAAATGAGAGGTATTGGGAAATTAACTGGTTTGAAACACATGAAATTAATCACACTTGCATTTCTTTTTTCCCATTCCAAGGATTCTATCCTTGCCATAGCTGGAGATGATGAAATGATTAGGTTCTACAGCTGTGACTCTCAAAAATGCCTGTGTGAATTCAAAGCTCATGAAAACAGGTATTCTATTTTTGTTTACTATTTAAATATTTATGGCAATGCTGAGTCCTCTCTAAAGTTCAATGGCTTGTAATGTTCGGCATATTTTGCTTTTGTTTAGTATAGGAAGTGAATTTATTTATGTGCTAAATTCCAAACAGACTTGTTTGCTTTTAGTATGAGCATAAGTACTGTGCTGTCCGTGCTTGTTACAAAAACAACAGGGTAACAGAATTAAGAATATTACTGTTCTGAATCTGTGTGTGTGTTTAACCAGTCATTACTGACTCTGACTCTTTAGAATGCTTCAAAAAAACAAACCAGTTTTATTCAGTTCAAACAATAGGAGTGTAATCTCGTATTCTCTGTTTTTGAATACCAAATATTTGTCCAAATGTTGCTTTGAATTCATCAAAACACAAAAGCATTAGCAGTAATGTCATTGATGTGTCTAATAGTATATGCTTTAAAGTATTGAAGAGTTCTGAATTGAATCCTAATAAGCCTAGCAAAGGCAAATGTTCCTAATATAAATGTCAGCACTCAAAGCAGATCACTGTTCCAAGGTCCTGCCTGTCACTTTGGGGTTTTCTGTTCAAACTGATCTTTTAGACTGTTGCCTATTCATCTTTAATTCCTCTCAGCTTACTGTTCTGAAGTGAACTGCCATGCTATAATACAAAAATGTGTTACTTTTTACAGAATAAAAGATATTTATAGTTTTGAAAGAGAAGGACAGCATGTTATTGTTACTGCATCCAGTGACGGTTACATTAAAATGTGGAATCTGGATCTTGATAAGGTTGGTGTATTAAACTGCTTCTTACGTTTAAGAAAAGTATCACAGAACCAAAATTGCAGACAGTTCTGTTGTAAGAGTTAATTTTAAATCACTGAGGAAATTTTACTTGAAATGCAGATGTCTTGATCTTCTTCCATGTTATGTTCAGTAGAGATGTATGTGTAGGCACATATATTTATGTACTTGTACATTTTTTTATCTTTGTACTTTTTTTTTAAAACAAACTATAAAGTATGATGATACTATGAGATCTCATCTCCACTTTATGTAAACTCATGCTTCCCATCAGACCTAGACAGGCTTATGACTGTCTAATCAGTTATGTGTGTTATGACCATCCAATTAGTTCAGGACTGCTGTGAATTTTTGGTAATGTTGATGACCGTTGCTACTCTTTTAAAAACACAAAGTCTATGGTTTGGGCAGGGGAAAGTGGTTGTTCATGTCGGGGGAGGAACTTATCCTTTGGAAAAACTCAAATATATGAATGTACTGGGTACTTGTATTTCCTGTCTTTTCAAACGGTTCCGAGTAGCACAGTTCAACAAGGAATCATGTCTTATCTTTAAAGTTTCTTGTGGTTATTGTTTCCTCTTAAAATCAGAAATAGATTTCTTAAATTTATTGCCTAGTTACAAAGGATCTACTATGTTTTATGATAAGTATCTTGGATGGTTCAATTAATTATTTCTCAACTTATATACTCTTCATATCTGAATTTGCATGTTTTTAATGTCATCCACTCTGATTATTTTTATACTTGTAAGTGCAGGAGTCATCTCCCTCTTTTCCCTTTCACCTTACATTTCTGTTCCCCTTGTACAGAATTGACAGAGTGATTGGGGAACTCTTTACCTTTCTGTCTAACACTGTATTTATTTTGACCAAATATGTGATTTCCTTTCCCTGCAGGCAGAGTTTTGTATAACTGTGTGGGCTGCTCTGTGCAGCTCTGAGGGGTAGAATATCCTAACACAGGAGTTTCCAGTGGGTTGGTGCTGTTAACACTGCACATGTGTTTGTGACACTTTATCCCCTGATATCTGTAATAGAATATTTGTATTCCAAGAGTTGAGTGATACAATTGCCTAACAATGAAGTGAAGGTGGACAGTAAAATGCTTTCTCACTTCAAATACTTCCAGTAAATTTAAACAGAAATAAAATAAGGTTTAAATAATCTTCTTTTATGTTTTCTTCAGATTAAAGATGGGCCATCTTTACTGTGTGAAGTCAATACCAAAGCTAGGCTGACGTGTCTTGCAGTATGGCTTGACCGAGCTTCAGAAATGAAAGAAAACTCTGATAAAACTGCAACTTCATCTCAAGGTAACAGAACTGTTTGTATTTTGAATTGTTAATGTGACTGTGAAATGGAATACACCAAGTGGGAGGTTTCTACTATATCCATTGGAAAACGTTCTGGTATTTTGAAGAACTGGGGATATGACACTGGCAAGTGACATGGATACACTTACTGATCTGATAGTGTCTCAAGCCCATATGTCTGTTGCAGAACATAAGCCTCTTTTCACTTTTATTAAAGTTTTCTTTCTGTTTACTGGAATAACATACTGAGGAAGCCACTGCGATGCTTTTGAGACAGATAAGAAAATAAACAGTTGATAGAACTGCATGTCTTGTTTTCCTATAAACGAAATTATGTCTGAGGCCATTGTAGCTGAGCAAACTTACAAAGTCTAGCTCAGATTTGTTTGGGTTTTCTGCTGCTGTTTTTCCTGTATTGTAATCTATTTACATACTTGATCTTTATATATTTTAATTTCACAGACAAAACTAGCATAAATGGCACTTTTCACTGTAGAATAAAAAGCTATTTATAACCCTTTTTTTTCAAATGACATACAAATAAGTCTCTGTGCCATTTAGACCACCAAGACTGGACATAAAGGTCAGTGTGAATAATTCCTTGCTTTTTTTCAGAAACAGAAGATGAAAAATCATCAATAGCCGAGAGAAACAAAGATTTTTGGACTAATAAAAGGGTTAAAATAGCAAAAAGAAAGAGAAAAATTATTCCAGGGGGACAAAAGTTGGGAGCTCCAGTGCAAAAGAAGAAAAAGAAACAGAAAAGCTCGGCATGAAGGCAGCTACTTTCTCTCCTGTATAAAAAGTAAATGCTGGCGTTGCCCTCGTTTTTATAAGAATGTAAACCCTAACAGGACATATACCTCTGACCCGATGTGTTGTTTAAAAGTAATTAATGTTCTTACCCTAATAAATTGACTGATCATTCTGGGAACTTCCTGTAAGTGAACAAAGCAACAATAAATTCATAATATATAATGTTTAGATTTTTCTATTCACAATACCATACACTTTTTATCTGGCTCTGAAAAAGACAGCTAAAATAATAAAAATAGCTGCATCTGTCTCAGTTACATTTTTGTCTCACTTGAATGCATATTAAAAACATGTACACTTTTTCATTTTAGTGTTGAAAAGGTTACTGTTCATTTGACTCAAGGTATGATCTGCCTTTGTTCTGCATTTATTTTCCTACTGTAAGAAAGAACATGTTAAAATTACTTAAAATATGATGATCACATTCCATTCATACACTCAGTGAAAACTGTAATTTCTAGTTCTTGATGTGGACTTATATATGGACTTTATAAGCACAATGTTTGGCTTTTTTAATGTGTTCATAATTAAATATATTTAAGTTTTTTAAAAATCTTTACACCATGGTTCACATGACTGAAACATTTTGTTCAGAATATGATACATAATTTTAGGTGGAAGAGTTTATATCAATAAGGTTTTACCTTTTCTTCCCTCTTCCCACTGTATTTTTTCCAAGTCCTTGATCTGAGCCATGTTGTTAAAAAAGAATATATAACATTTAAAATGTTTGCCATGCTGATAAAATGTCACCTATCTGTTTTGCTTGCACTTAAACAAAAAGTGAATTCCTGACCTTCTCAGTCAGTGGGAACAGGAATTTATCCTAAGCCTTATTACAAATATACAGTGGGACAAACAAAGTTGAGCTGGCGAGAACAAGGTCAAAGAGCTGTACTAAATGTTTCCTTTCTTTATTTTAAGGTGTAAGGCATGTTAATGTTGTTTTCTGCACACGGGAGTAGTCATTACTATTTCTGTTTTCAAAGAGTAATCGGAATGATGCTTTATTCTGATTCACTTCATCTGTTCCTCCCTTATTTGTGTAGCAAGAGAAAAAGCAGAGAAAATCCGAAAAAAGATTGAGCCAAATCTGGAGTCAGGAATGCAGGCTGGTTTAGGGATACAAAATAGGATGTAACTCCAATTCAGCTCTGTGCTCTGACACGGAAACAAAGTGAGCATCATCAGTGCTGTTACAGAATTGTTCATGTGGCAGTAGCAGTATTCTCTTGGATGTCCATATTTACCTTCTGTAACTGTTTTCCTTTTTTCAATAAATGCTCAGAGCCCCTTGTTTGGATATTCAATCTAGTTGATTTATGCAAGCTCAGTTTAATTCAACATTAAAGGGATTAAGTTCGAGCTTACACAGCTTCTAATTTTAATGATACCCTAAATGCTTGTGTTCACAAACACATGCAAATAATACAGGACTTCAAATGGTTTGTCGACTTGACAGAAAGATTTTTAATTCATAAGGCTTCTGCAGTAAATGTGAGACTTTAAAAGTATAAGCCTCAATAAGGGAATTGTGTACAGTGTTTTCATTTGTAAAGTGTTATGTCTATTTGATAGTGCTTATGTCCTTGACGAAATGTCTGCCACTACTAAACCAGGTTTTTTTTGTTTGAATTTTTAAATACATGAGCTCATGGACACAGTCATCACAATTGCAGAAGCAGGCTTGCAGAAGCACCAGGAAAAAAATCCACTCTGCACATAATTTTAAGAATTAAAAAGCAAAAATTCCACATAATTTGGGTTCTAAAGTTTGGACTTAGAAGTAAATATCAGACATTTGTAAAAATCCAAACTCCCTGTGTAGTAACAAAGAATTATGCATCTCATGAGACTCAGAACAATTTATGAACTGGAGACAGAAAAGAACAGTCCTTAGGAGAAAACCCATATTTTTTATACCTTGAGTGAATACTCTGCTACTACTGAGTACTTCACAATTTGTTGTTGTTGTATCTTTGTGCACATCTTCCTTTTCAGCACATTTTCTGTTTTAGTTTTCAGGGAACTGCTTAGAATGGTAGAGGGGAGGCAGCAGTGCAGAGAGAGGAGATGTCAGCGGTGAGAAGGCCGTCCCTGTCAGAAGGGGTGGGTTTACATGGCACTGGGAGAGTAGATGGAGCCATAGATGCCAGAAACAACAGCTCAGTGAGCAGCATCTCAGCTGAGCCCCAGGTGAGTTCAATAGCTCCAGCAGCTGGGGATTTCTTCCAGTTTTCCTGTTTCCCCTCTTGAGGAATCCTTGTGTTGGATCACAGAGCAGAGCCCAGTGAAGCTTGAACCTCATAGCTATTACACAGCTGGAATTGAACAGGAACCCCCATCCATATCCCCTTAGATATGTATTGGTTGTGGCACTTTGTACGAAGGGAGGAGATTCCTATTTAAACCACTTAGGCCAACAGAGGAATTAAAGTGCTCCCCACTTTCTGACCATTAGGCTAATTCATAAAGATGGGGAAATTTGAAATGCAGCTATGGAAAGCTGCCTTTTGCAGAAAGTACAGGCCTCTCATGTTTTATGCCTTCTATTATGAAGAGGAATTGAAGCCCCGCAGTTCAAGGATCTGGCTACAGGAGTACATTTCCTTTTTATATGGTCAAATGCCCATAGGAGGTAAGTGCATGGACAACTGGAGTGAAATCATGGAGGACCATTTACATTAAGAAAGTCTGTTTCAGCACTCGGAAAAGAGAAAGTTTAGCTTTGTAGGCAGTTACAAACATCTCTACATTTTTCCAGATTAAAAAAAAAAATGCAAAACATTTTCTTTTCAAGATGTTTTCCATCTCCCACTGTTGCATAACTTCTACAGCAGAAGACTCCTTCTTCTGTTGCACTAGCCTGTAATTTGGAGGTCCTGGAAATCCTCTACGTCTTCCATACAAGAGCTATACTGAAATTACTGATCAAAGCTAGAAGCAGCCTGTAGGCGGCCCAGAGTTGTAGCTCATGCTACACCAAAACTCATCCCCAAATTCTCAGCTGTACCACGTAACCCCACTTTTGGATCGGGACATGGATGGATTGGGTGCACTCGACTGCAGTTCCGCGGGAGCTTTGCCCCTCACCGAACACGAGCACAAAACTCGGTCTGTACTGAGTCATTTGTAGGCACCGGGGCTCGCTCGGGCATCCTCGACACCCGCGTCCCGCCGTGCCGGGGGATTCCCGGGAGCTCTGCAAGTAGGTGGGAAGGCACCAGCGCCTCCTCCTGCCTCTCGGGTGCGTTTTCGGCTGGATTTTGTGCTCGGGTTTTTCTCTCCTTCTCTCAGAACAGCCGGAAAAGGGAAGCTTAGGGCGGTGCGTGTCCCTCTCACCTCCCCTTCCGCCGCCTGCTCCGCCCCGGTTGCTGCGGAGCGGGGCCGCCGCGCAGGTGAGGCCCGGCGGTGTCCCTGCGCCCCCGGGGCTGCCTTCCCAACAAAGCCGGCTTCATCTCCTGGGCTCGCTTCAGGGCTTAGGCTTTAGGCAGGCCTTGCTCCTGGAAAAGCCCGCCACAGCAAAATGTTTTGCTTTTTTTTTCCCCCCCCTCCCCTGAAAAAGGTTATGAAGTGCTGATCCTCACCCCAGTTTTCTCTTCCAGTTTTCGGCATGGCAGTGGACTGGCTCGGCTTTGGCTACGCCGCCCTGGTGGCATCAGGAGGGATCATTGGCTATGCAAAAGCAGGTAAGGCACCGAAAGGTGCTTCTATCTCCCTCCCTCTTCCCCCCCACCCCCTTCTCCCTCTCCCCAATAACTTGGGAGCTGGGCAGCTTTTTACGAAAGCCTGCTATCTCGAAGGTGACCCAGATGTGAGTGTTATCGGTTTGTGCCATATGCTGATAACTTGCTGCTGTTGGGGTGTGGTGGATTTTGAGTTGAGCTGGCGCTTTGGGCTGATAAGGCCATAATCTGATTTCTGGTGGATGCTGATATCTGCACTGTGCTCTTTGGGTGAACTGTCATAAGTTTGCTTCAGAAAGGCTTTTTCCCTGCTGTTGAAAAAGCAAGCATTCTATAAGTGTTCTGTATCTACAAATAACATAAATCACCATTTTTCCCCCTTAAGAGATTTATTCCCATTTTAATCTTTCATGATAACAATATACTGCAAGCTGCAGAGAGCTTTCAGAACTATCTTTTCTCCAAGCAGAGCTGAACAGTGCAAATCAGTCCTTAAACTTGTTCCTCTTCTGGGCTCTGCATCATAAGCTTACCCTCTGACCTACTGCTTTCATTTCCTGGTCTTTTTCTGAGTTAGCCCTCCTCCAGACAGAACTGTGGATTCATTCCTGCTGCAACACTGTCTATTCCAGTTTTGAAAATCCTTAAGCCGTCTTAGTTTTTATGATAGGAAGGGGCCTTGCTGAGGTCAGTAAGGTTCTTACCAGTGCATTTGACTGTATAGATGCTCGTGCCTATTCCAGTCTGTTTTCCCTTGGCTTGATTTGTCCTTTGGGTTGTGAGTGGAGTTTAGGACAGGAAGGACAATACTGAGAACTTAAGTAACTAATTGCATCTGTATTTTTCCGAGGCCATTATGAAAGGATAGGTGTCTTTCAAGCCTCTGGAACCTGATTGGGAGGATATGGTTATGCTCAGGCAAGGGAATCCAGGTCACAGGATTTTTGAAGGGGGAACAGAAACTCATATGGTGACTGCTGGAGAGGAAAAAAAGAACATACAAAGGAGTTACTGTATCCTTACTAATAACTTGGAGAAACCAAAAACAAAATGGAACTTTCATGCATAGAGCTAGGTTGGTGATCTGATCTGTTCTTTTACAGCCAGGTCTATTTACCCACACAGACAGGGGGCAGTAGTAGGTGCATTTGGAAGGACATGAGAACATGGCAATCCAAGAGTGGGGGAGTGAGAGATTGATTGATAAATGTTTCTGTCTTCATTTAGCAAGTTCTCTGGGTCCCTGTGTTTTGAGACATAGGAATTTCTTGAGCTGGAGGTGATGTGTTTGTCCTAGTAAGTGTATGTGTCATAGCTGCTTAAACAGTGCCTTGAGGTAAAATTCAAGGATATGATGGATGTTTCTTGCCTCACGGGCTTGTGGAAAGCATTGTAGCTACCACAGATTTGTTGCTAACCCAAATTCTGTGCAAAGCAGCCACTTACTAGAGAGTGCATCTTTTCCTTGCACATGTACAAGTATATCAGGTGCTTCCTATCATCTTTGTCTCTTGCTTTTTGTACCAAAAGCAGGATATAAAGCAATACTACAGCAACCTTGTTGATGACTGAAAAATGATTACTTTCTGGAAGCAATATGCAGCCCTCCTGTAACACTGAGAGGAGATCTTTATCAGCTTAGCTTTTCAATCTCAAGTCTTTGAAAGGTGGCCTCGGAATGGAACATGTAAAGAACCACCTTCAGTAACATTAGCCTCATGGAGGGCATTCACCACTCACAGTGATCGTGCCACTTCATTTCTTGATATATTCTATAAATCACCAATTTAGATGTGGTATTCTTTATTTTCTGGTAGTTTGGGATTATCATTTATACTGAGGACTTGACTCAAAGTTTAGGTGGCTCCAGGGAACCTTCTTCCAAAGTCTGCAGTTACCTTTGGATCAAATCTCAGGTGTACTTAGGAGATATGACCTCTCTTGTTCAACTCTGCCCTGCTCCTTGGCAACTCTTTGAATGCCTTCCTGCCCAATTCCACCCACATGTCCTTTTTTTCTGATCTTAAATCCTTACAATTTAATCCATCTACTTTACTGCCTCTCAAGAAATTTTCATAATACTGTTTTGAAACAACACGCTTCAGTTTGTGCAAGGAAAATACCATTTCTTTTGTGTTTCTCGCTGTGATTCTTTCAATCATAAGTGTATTAATGGCTTTGCTGTTAGACAACTAAATACTAATGCTGTATGTATCTTATGCAAGAGTAATTGAAGTGTTTCTTGGTGCTGATCAGCATGGTCTCGATATCTTAAAAAACCCCTTCTTTAATCTTCTTTATAACAATGAATGATGAATGCCCATCTTTTTTTTTTCATTATTGTTGATGTTTTACAAAACAGGTAAGCTGCTCACCAAGTTAATTTTTTAAGTTTCTAATAAATGCATTATCTTCTGCTTATTCAGGTAGTGTTCCATCACTAGCTGCCGGCCTTTTCTTTGGGAGTTTGGCTGGACTGGGTGCTTATCAGGTCTCACAGAATCCAAATAACATTTGGGTTTCTCTGAGTAAGTAATTTAAAATTTTATTTAGAAAAGATTATCTTTACCCTATATATTTAAAATGAGTACCTAAAAGTCTTTGCAGAAGAGTTAAACACAGATACTGTAACAAGTCTAATTTCAATTCTGTCTAAACTTTGCTGAACTGGTGGCTGCCAACATGCATCTGTCTCATAATGATGTGTTTGAAGGATCATAGTGCAAGGCAAGTGCTAATAAATGGATTTCTGACCTCCATGTGCCCTCTTTTTGGCTGGATCCTCCTACCTTGAGCATCCTGCAGGAGGCTGGGAAGTGGGATTTCCCTTCAGACTGACCATACCACTAGCAGACTATTTCATTGTCACAGAAAATGGCAGAGATTGTGACTGGCTTGTTTTTATACATGACAAATATGTGGAATTACAAAGGTGTTGATGCCTGGGGAGGTTTAAGAGCTTCAGTAATGCTGTTTCTTCCTTCTCAGAACTGGAGCTTCCCTTCCCCCCGATTTGAGAAGGTAACTGTGGAGAGTTACTGCTTAGTCAGTGTTTAGAGCCACCACTGACTATAGCATTTTTTCAGTGAAGCAGTGACATAGCATCTGGCTCTTTGATGTGTGAAAGTCAGAAGGGAAAGGGGAAGGCCCAGCATTTCCTCCACTTCAGCTTTGTTTGCAGGCAGTCCACTTCCACACCTACTGGGCAGGCCAAAAGCTGTGCGTGGTCAAGCCTTAATTACTGGAAGACAGTGTAAATACAGCAAGCTTAACAAGTGTGAGGTCAAGTGGTTTCCCAAATAGGAGAGACAGATACATTTCTGTAACTCAGTAGCATGTGGAGTCTTTTCCTCCTCCTCATGCTTTAAAGTTTTTGGAGAAGATGTGTTCTACTGCTGTTTGAAACAAAATTCCATTGTGTGTTAGACTGTGGTCCCAGTCTCCTACATATCTCCTTCCATGGGATTAGAAGACATCAATGACAATATTTAGGCTGGTGTTAGGGAGGAAGGGTGCCATGGCTAGGACTGAAGAGGAACTGGATCCTGCAGGACCAGTCATCACATAGAAGCAATGCTAGGGGATAAAAGAGTCATTGGAACAACGTGTTGTGTGTAGCTGTTACCACTGGGTAGCAGATGCATGCTAAGGCTAAGGATTTCATCAGTGTGTGTTTTCCTTACAGTTTTTTAGCATTCAGTCTTTATTTGAGATACCCTGTTCCAGGGACTGTCCTTTCTATTTTACTGAGTCAGTGAAACTTCCTGGCTCATGTTTCTATGTCGAGTGGTCAGGGACAATAGCTTTAACTCTCACCTTGGTAATGCTTAGCACACTTCCCTTTTGAAGTCTTTTGAAAACATAAATTATCTAATTCTCAGAACATTACTACAAGTTAGACATGAAAATGCTCCCTCCCTTTTTTGAAAAGTGGGGGAATTATGTGCACAAGTTTAGTGATTTCCCTGTGTGGGGAAGGAGTGAGTTCCAGAGCAGCGTATCATAAATTATTTCTAGTCTTAAAAAGAGCACATTTTGAAAAACAAATTTGAGGAGTGTGTGCAGAAGCATATGGAGTGTCTGCTAGAACTTGATGTAGAATACTTACTCTTTGCAAACTGAGGCATTTTAAAATTTACACAATTTATTGACTCTCTTAGTCCATCAAGTGAAGTAACCTTGTTTCTCTTTTTACTTGATGCTGTCACTTCTCTCTGTTCTGTTAGTTTTTAATTCTGTTATTTCTCCCATACACACACCTCTGCTGACTGGACTGTACAATCTCTCATTTAAGTTACGTCTGGAGCACTGACTGCCGTCATGGGAACAAGATTTTACAACTCCAGAAAATTCATGCCTGCAGGGCTCATAGCTGGTGTCAGGTACAATACAGTATACTCTTTTTTTTTAACCTCATGCGTGTGATTTCTTGTTCGCTTAATTAAACTGAGATGGAGTGAATCATATTTTGTCCATCATTTTTGTTCCCGTGCACCCCTTACATGAAGTATTTGAAAACGAATTGACAAATCGTTGTTATTATCATTTAATTATATGGTTTTTCCCCTTATACAGTTTGCTAATGGTTGGAAGATTAGCACTGAAGATGTTGGAAAAGCCCCAGGAAAAGTAACTGTTAATTTTGCATCTTAATATTTGGAAAAGGAAACCTGATAATGAAGTGGCATGAATGCAGAAGTGAGAAGATGGAAACATTTTCTGTATCAAGACATTTTTTTCTCTTTTTTATGTAAGGGGGAGTAGAATGATGGGACAGATAGTTTATATACAAGGTGCCATTTGTTCCAATGATCAGGTAGAGCTGTTTGTGTATAGAGAGAAATGGGTCTGATTTTTCCAGACATGTTTCAATGTATTTTAACACTTCCATGGTTTTATATTCCAAAATACACTGCTGATACGTATGAAGCAGAGAGAACCTGTAATTAAGAAAATATCCACAAAGAGGCACCAGGAGTAAGTGACTAAATACAATCATGTATCTCAGACCTTTTATACTGAGTATTACAGCGTGCTTTTACCTGTTGCATTCTGAATTGATGTGCCATGTCTTTATAATGTCAAACAGATCTTGCCTTTTTATTGTCAAATGATGCTAAAATGATGCTTTTCTATAAGTAAAATCTCTTAAAAACCTGTATTTGGCATGGGTTTTTGTATAATTTCTGTGTTTGGGGACGGGGGTATTTTTTTTCACCTTGTTTTCTCAGTGGAGGTCTTGGCAGTGGACTGTTAATATCCAAGTGCTGTCTTTCAATGATATTTAAAAATCACTTTCTAAATGGAGGGACAGAAGATTAAATTAGGGGCCTTCATTAACACTGCATTAAAAAAGTTGGTTGAAAGGGACTTACCCTGTGGATTAATTAAGGGAGATTTGTGCTGGGCTAAATGAACAGTTGAATGTGATCTTCTAGACTGTGTAACTGGAATAAAATACCCTAACACTATGTAATTCTGATCTTACAGGCCTATTTGACAATAGAATGTATCAGCATTTTATTTTTATCTCTTGGGAGAGTGGCTGTGCCTCTTCAAATCTGTCATTAGTAGGAAACCCTGTAGTCAGGAGAGTTCCTTGTTCTTCTGTGATGCCTGAGGGCTGAAGTGTGGAAGAGGCACCGGTG
This sequence comes from Mohoua ochrocephala, assembly GCA_013398855.1. Classification (NCBI taxonomy): domain Eukaryota; kingdom Metazoa; phylum Chordata; class Aves; order Passeriformes; family Acanthizidae; genus Mohoua; species Mohoua ochrocephala. Next base: position 312,540 of record VZTA01007517.1, on the reverse strand, counting down.
GCATCTGGTGCTTTTGTTGTCACTCCAACCTCGACTGCTTCTCCTGCACTGAGTCTTGCAGCTCTCTTAGTGCAGGCACAGCTAACATGGGCTTAGCACTGTGATGGAAGGGAGAGGCAAGAAATGTGTGAAAAAAATCCTAAATCAGCTTATTCTTCAGTGATACATGGTTATTGATAAATTAGGATTCTTACAGTGTGTACCTTTATTTTAAAGTGATATTTTATGTAGTGACTATTTAAGATTTTACTTTGGGACCTTTTTACCACTGATTATATCAGAACCTTGTCAACTGCTTAACATGATCATGGCACAGCAGGTTTAAATTAACTTACATCTTACACACTTCCCTTTTTGTAGTGTTTAAAGGAATTTGTAAAAATTGCCTCAAACTGCATAAAGCAAATATCAAACTACATAATTGCTCCATTTTGATGGTCACTTCAACACTTGTATTTCCTTTTCTGAAAATGGCATTTAGTAGCATTGAGTCAGAGTGACTTTTCTGCTGTTGTGAATCAATGGTCACCCATATGGTAGTAGACTGGAAGCTGCTGTATAGAAAGTAGTAATTACAAGCAGATCTATAGATGTTTGGCCAGTCGTGCTGTCTGTTACCAATTCTCTTAGCAAAAGTTACAAAATTAATTCCAGGTTTTTCAATGTATTTCATATTGTAACCTCTCTTGTTTGCAGGCGCTTAATCTGTATATAGCCTGATCTCTACAGGATGAATGTGCAGGGAGCAACACTAAAAACATGTTAAAGCGTGTCTGAAATTCTAGTTTCAGTTACATCATAGTCTCTTTTGACCGTACTTTAAGCAAAATGTAACAGAAGTTTTGTAATTACCTTTTTATATTTTTAAATCACCTCGTGTAATTGAATAGAAAATCCCATCACTGAAACAGAATTTTCTAGAGCCATTCAAGAATTAAAGACATGAATATCCTTTCTCCAGACTGCTCCTGCTTTTAGTCTGATTGTTAGCTAATTCCAAAAGCTTTCTTTCTGGGAGTTTTTTCCACTGAGAGTGGTCTCTATGTAAATTGAGGTAATTACTTTTGCATTAAATCCACTGTGGCTATGCCATGACTTGAGTGGAACTTCATGTTATGAGTCAGCTTTTACATGGATTTTGGAAGAGTGATTTAGTTATTTTTGGGAAACGAACTGCTAAAATAACTCTTAAATTAAGGCTGTTCTGTTCAAAGCAGACTCTGAAAATAAAAATATTAGTTTAATATTTCTTACGGTTTCAGCTGTCAGCACAAGCTGAAATGAATACTTTTTTTTTTTAAAGGGTCTAGGAACAGGAAACTAGTTTTACTATACACATACTGAGTCACCAGGATTCAACAACTCAGAGTTTAATATTGCATCCAGAACATTACAGAATTGAGAGAAGAAAAGAATTTGAGTTGTCAAATCCTCGTTTCTTAGAGTAAAGGCCCAGGTCCTCCATTCCACATCTGCTTGCCTGATAGAAGCTGGGTGGCAAGAGGAGGTGTCAGGTATTTTACCCCTCTCTTGAGTGGCTTGCTCAGGACCAGAGGAGGGGATTTCCTATTCACTTTGTTAGGTAAATGATCTCTTGAAAGTAGGAGTTTGCCCTAAATTTTGTAAGGGGGACGTTTAAGCCGATCTTTGTAATAGCAGTTGCTTATCTTAAGTCCTGGACAGTGAGAGATGTTGGGCTCCCTTCAGCTCCTGCTGTGGATGGGTTCAAGTTCCCTTGCCGGGGAAGGGCTCCTTGCCTCAGGCCGTGGGAAATCCTGCAGGGAGAATGTCGCCAGGGGAAGACACACCACAGCTGAGGAGAGATTGCGAAGTTCCTGGGATCTCAACTATTTTTTAAGTCTTCTTTTAAAGCTAAATAGTAACTGGCAAAAATGCAGCAACGTCCTGAATCTGTGCAATGGAACCCAGATTCCTCTCTGCTCAGAGTGGAAAATCCATGGGACACCCTAGATTTTACCTGTGTGTTTACTTCTGGCTAACTCTAGGGTCTCCAATTCAGGATCTTACCTGTGGTGCCCCAACTGCTGACACAGGCAGCATCACGTACATACAGCTTTGGAATGCTACAGAACACCCAATTAGTGAAAATGTGAGCAGGTATTTTGGGGAGAGAGTCAAAATACTGGACAATTGAGTGCCTCAGTTATGGCTTAGTCTTTACAGGTACAACACTGAGACCTCTAGTGCAGCAATAATATACTTAGGCTCAATTGCACCACTGCGTTGAGGTTACTCACACATTGATGTCACACTCTTCCAGTTAATGTGACATTTGCAGGTAGCAAAAATGTCTTTAATTTAGTACCAATGTGTGGCATAGTGTAAGAATTCAGGTAATGTTACACTAGTAGTACAGGCAACTGTCTTTCACAAACCAGCAAAGGAGAGTGAGAGGAGGATGAAAGATGTTTCAAGTGGAATGGTTTAAAAGGGAAGCAGTCATGTGCTGTCCTACTTTATCCCTTGTTCTAAGAATATGGTACAAGGCTGTTTTAATGCAAAGCGAGTCCCCTAACTCTTGTTCTGCTGCAGGCTTTGAAAGTGCAATTTGCCATGTCCCAGTTCTGTCAGTCATTGTGCTGGGAGCTGTTGGCACTCTGTCATCACCAGCTGAGGGTCAGTCTGTGCTGAAACTAATATGGACTGAAGTATTACACAATTATCCTTTTGTGGTGTTAAAATTGCTGGCTTCTTGGCATTATAGTCATGCTTTCTGACTGCACAACTTAATCACCTGGAAAAATGGGAGGGGGAAAAAAGGTCAAGAGAACCTCCAGGCAGTTATGACCGGAGGAGGAAAAGTCTTTGTTTCTCCAGAATCCCTACGAGTAAAAATGGAAAAGCGTTGTGTCAGTAATAGCACAGAGGCATCTGCCCTCATCTCCTCTCCTGCTTCCTTGAAATGCCATGATGGAACAGATCAAAGCTCTTATGCTTTTGTGCAATATCCCCAGCTCAGTCCAGCGCACAAGTGACTTTGGGTGTTCCCTTTAGTCTTTTTGTGCTTCTCTTCTGAACTGTGAAATGGAGATAATGTTTTCTGTATCCCTTCCCTGTCTGTCCTTTACACTGCTGTCTTACACAGTGTGTGGCATAAAATGTTCCCTGCCCCAGGAGCAAGAATTGATAGCTGGAATTGATACTGTTTTATTGCTGGTGGTTCATACAGTATTTTGAAACTCTTTTAGAAAAACCCTAATGAGAAAAAACATGGTACATCAGAAGTCTATTTCCCTTATTTCATGAAATATTAGCATTTGCTGATATATTGCTATCGTACTCTGAGATCCTGTCCTGCAAGCAAGGTAACTAAGTGGGATTGAGCTTTAGTACTAATACTTAGAATCACAGAATATTCTCAGTTGGAGAGGACCCATGAGGATCATTGAGTACAACTCCTGACTCCACACAGAACAACCTAAAAATGAAACGGTGTATCTAAGATCACCGTACAAGTGCTTATTGAACAGCAACAGGTTTGGGACCATCACTGCTTCCCTGAGATCTTGTTCCAGCGCTTGGCCACCCCCTCAGTGAAGAACAATCTCTCTCCCTCCTCTTCTCTATTTTCCTTGTCTATTTTTTTTTAATCTCTTATATTTTTCCTTCATCTCTTTTCCTTTTCCTTTTTTCTTCTTTTTCCCTTTTTGCTCTTTTTTCTTTTTTGTCTTTTTCATTTTTTTCTTTTCCTCCTTGTTTCCTTTCTTTTCCCTTTTATTTATTTTTCCTTTTTCTACCCTTTTTCCCCCCCTTTTTGTGATTTTTCCCTTTTCTCCTTGGCGTTTGTTTCGGTTTGTTTTTTTGTTTTTTTTTTTTTTTTCCCTGGTTTTCTCTTTCCATTTTTTCCCCCTTGTTTATTTGTGAGTCGGTGGCTGTCTGTGCTGGGAATGCAGAGGGTTTGGAAGTCTTTCCAGCGCGCAGAGCCGGGAGAGGGCGGCAGCGCGGCTCCGATGCGGCCGCTGTCAGCCGGGGGAGAAACACACCCCACCCACCCCGAGACATGGAGACAAGGATCAATAGCAATCAACCGGCTTCCAATTTAGGGTTTGCCCACTTATCGCTATCTGGCCTGGAGCGCCAAACGCGGGAACACAAATGCTTGGCTCTCTCAGCTGAATAGGTCTTCAGCTTCTGTATTGTCTTTGCGCTGGCCTGAGGAATGAAAGGAAACGATCCTGGGGCAAAAAGCTTTTCTCACCAAGCATACTATGCGATCCAATGGTCGTGCTGCTAAGGAGCTGATAAAAATCGCGTGAAGAATGACAATAAAACCCTTTTTTGCTACTCTTCTTACACCCCCTGAAGGAAATCTGTGTTGGAAGATCAGCCCAGTCTTTCTCACCTATTTACAGCAAAAAACAAAATCTGCAAGTTCTCAGCCTGACTCACGAGCAGAGGGGATTTAGCACGACTGGCCTTCTCTAAACACTTTTAGAAAAAACAGAAACGTTATAGTTTCGTAAGATGTTGGAATAATTATGTATATAATGAAGGAGAGGGCGTTGGCTAAGTTTCTTTGGATACATGCTCTTTCAGCAGGGTTATAACAATAGAAAATGGTTGGGATCAAATTATGTGCTGTTACCTGAAGGCATCCCACCAGTAGGAGAGTTATTGGATGCGCTGAAATTCCTTCTGACCCCTCTGTTCCTCAATAAACCTGCACGCAACTTCCTCTGGGGATGGGCCAAGTATGGCTCCATTAGTATGCAGCACCACAGTCAGCAGGGCAGAAAAATACACACCAGGAGGACAGAAAATAGATGAAAGGCAGTAGGAGCAAAGTAAACGCTTTTAAATTCCGGACAGAAATTTCCCTTCACTGAGATTCCTGCAGGTCTGTGGTGTCACGAATAGACGTAAAATATTCTGAGGTGAGAGGAGGGTTAGTCCACTTACTCAGGTTCTGTTCCTGTTGAAAAATGAAGCCTAGACTGGGAGGCAGGGAAAATTTATTATGATGGGGGTAGAGGAGCCCACAAATCATGACAATGGAAACAGAGCGACAATCCTAAAATCTTCTGAAGGTATTCTAATCCATGAAGCTGTTGTGAAAATGATCATTCTGGTTCTCTGTGTGGTTACATACCCCTGATGTTTAGCAGTGTGCTAGATGCTCCACTCTGCATTGTCTGTCCTATATCCAGCAATATCTTCAGCTCCCAGACACTACCTCACCTGGCAACCCTGCAGCATTTACATCAGCTTAGGGCCTGTCGCCAGATTTTCTCCTTCATGTGCCACTACCGTCTCATCCCTGCCAAAAAATAAGGACACTGTGTTCAACCTAAGCCTATAAATATCATCTATATGAATTTATTTTTATATAAATTCCTTTATTTATGTAAAGGTTGTTTAGCAGCCAGTTTCTCGGGCAGCACAGAGAGTCCCTGATCAACACAGACCCAACTTCAGCCACATCCTTCTCATGGCCAGGTGTGCAATTAACACACACATTCGTGCTTCTGCACAGCAACAGACAGTACCATGATTGCACAGGAGTTTTATTTCCACTTTTTAATAGCATTTTGTTTGCTTATCTATGGTTTTGGTATTTGTCAGTGGTAAATACCATATAGCAGTGACAAAAACCAAAAAACAAATAACATTTTCTTCTGTATATCCTCTTCCCATACTGTCAAGCAAGCAAATATTCCCAATATTAAAAGGTATTGTGATTTTCTGAGACAGAGGTGGCAGCAGCCTGCAATTATTCCTGTTCCTCTTAGCTGTCAACCATTAGACTACCAGCTTCTTTAGGGAATTGCGTGTTGCACGGAGGGAGAAAAGATCCACAGATTTTGTTATGACATATTTGATTTATAGAATATATCCCACAGGGTGCCCTCCAGGATCAGGACTTTCCTCGAGAGTATTCCTTTCAGGTGGGTATTAACTGTATGGTGTCACCTTTAGACACTCTGCTTGCTTTAGTCAGGGCTCTCCACAACAATGCACCAAAACACGTGCTAAAAGACGATGGTAAAATGCATTCAAATCCTCCCTTATCAACCACAAACAGGGTGTGGGGCGTATGCTAAAAACGCAGCAGCAGGAAAGAGAAGAGTTAAGTGTTTAAAAAACCATGTTGAGGGAGACCTAATTAGTGGTAATCTCAGTTTTGTTCTCTCTCTTTTTTTTTTTCCTTTTTTTTCTTTTTTCCCGGGAGCAGTAAGTGTACAGAGAAGAAGAGGAGCTTTGGGGGGAGGAAGGGTAAGAGGGGTCAGCCTACTGTTAATTGCATCTTGTTTAGCTGGGTCACTGCAGTTGACCTCATTCAAATCTGTGTTGGGTTGACCCTGGCTGGGCGTCAGATGCCCACTGAAGCCATTCTTATCGCTCCCTTCTCAGCTGTGCAGGGGAGAGAAAATATAATGAAAAGGGTTTAAGGAGAGATCACTCACCAATTAACATCACGAGCAGAACAGATTCAACACAGGGAAAACTAATTTGATTTATTACCAATCCAATCAGAGTAGAGCAGTGAGAAGTGAAACTAAATCCTAAAAACACCTTTCAACTTCACTTCTGATTTTCTCCACCTCCTCCCCTGAGTGGCCCAGGTTGATGTGGAATGGGGTTTGAGGTCAATTCATCACACATTGACTCTGCCCCTCCCTCCTCCTCAGGAAGAGGACTCCTCACGCTCATTGCCTGCTCCAGCGTGGGGATCTCTCCCACAGGAGATGGACCTCCATGAACTTCTGCAAAGTGAGTCCTTCCCATGGACTGCAGTTCTTCATGAACTCCTCCAGCATGGGTGGGTCCCTTCCACAGGGTGCAGTCCTTTAGGAACTGCCTGCTCCTGCGTGGGCCCCCTGTGAGGTCACAGGTCCTGCCAGCAAACCTGCTCCAGGGTGTGCTCCTCTCTCCATGGGTCCCTAGGGCCTGCCAGGAGCCTGTTCCAGCACGGGCTTCCCAAAGGGTCACAGCCTTCTTCAGGCACATCCACCTGGTCTTTCATGGGCCGGAGGTGGATCTCTGCCCCTCTGTAGACCTCCATGGGCTGCCAGGGGACAGCTGCTTCACCATGGTCTGCACCATGGTCTGTAGGGAAATCTGGGCTCCAGAGCCTGGAGCATCTCCCTCCTCTCCTTCTTCACTGACCTGGGTGTCTGCAGGGCTGTTTCTCTCACATATTCTCATTCCTCTCTCCAGCTGCAGCTGCTCCTGAGCAGTAACTTCTTTCCCCTTCTTAAATGTTATCCCAGAGGTACTACTGCTGCCGCTGATGGGCTCGACCTGACAGCTTTGCAAATAGGGCATTGTTCGAGTTCTTTTACCCTGTTCCAGGCAGAGCATCCTGCTATGTGTTCTACAGGCCCAAATCTTTTGTTTGTTTCCTTAACTGTTTCTCTACTAACTGATCCGTGTCTTTGCAATGCATGTGAGCAGAAGATATATTTAAAATGAGATTTTCCTTTCTGCTTCTGGAATACAAGATCTGCTGAATGTATCAATAAGTAAAATAATTGCTTTCTGTCTGGAGCAAATCTTTATAAATGATTAAATGCTCTAGAAATATGACTCCAGACAGAAATCCTGACCCTTCGTCATTCCTCACCTCAAAAGTTTTTCTCATATAAGCCTACAACAAAGTGCACAAATGCCAGAAATCTGTCTCTAGTAATAAATGAAATTCAGGTGACAAAATCAAATATAATTTATTTCTTCAGAATCATAAAATGATATGATGGGTGCAGCATGGTAGAGCCACTGTAATGCACTCTAAGCTTGGAAAAACAGATGATGTGGGAAAAACAGTAAAGATGACTTTATTTGGGTTGTGGACTCAATGAAACCCAAATACCAATAAGCTTGCTTTTAGCAGGTGTATTGGTTTTGTACAGCCTGGTTTTGGTCGCAGGGGGGTCTACAGGGGTGGCTTCTGTGAGAAGCTGCTCGAAGCTTCTTCCATGTCCAGCAGAGCCTATCCTTGGTGTCTCTAAAGATGAATGTGCTGCTGGCCAAGGCTGGGCCAATTAGAAAGGGTGATAATGCCCCTGTCATAACATGTTTAGGAAGAAATCAAAACAAAAGTTGTGGCACAGTTGTAATTTCAACCAGAGAAGAACAGAGTGAGAACATGTGAGAAGAACAACTCTGCAGACACCAAGGTCAGTGGAGAAGGAGGAGGAGGAGGTGCTCCAGGCACC
>VZTA01007517.1:284004-304020 GCA_013398855.1 Mohoua ochrocephala | reverse complement strand
GTTTTGGGAGGGCTGTTGCCTGTGGGATGGACTCACATTGCAGCAGTTCACAGGGAGCTGTTGCTTGTGAGATGGAGCCACACTGGAGAAGGTCACAGAGAACTGTCTCCTGTGGGAGGGACCCCACAGTGCAGCAGGGGAACAGCTCCTCTCCCTGAGCAGTGAGATGAAGCCACAGGTGATGAACTGACCATAACCCCCATTCCCCATCTCCCTGCACCACTGGGGTAGAAGGTAGAGCTGGAAGGAGGGAGGGGTGGGGGGAAGGTGTTTTTAAGGGCTTTAAATTATCCTGCTCTGACTTTGTTAGTAATAAATTTACTTCATATCTCTAAGATGAGCCTGTTTTGCCCATGACGGTAATTGATGAGTGATCCCTCCCAGTCCTTTATCTCAGCCCATGAACCCTTGGTTAAATTTTCTCTCCACTGTCCAGCTGCAGAGGGGAGTGAGTGAGCAGCTTCGGTGGGTGCCTGGCATCCAACCAGCATCAATCCCTGACACCAGGTTTATCACATTTTAGATTTCCAGCTGAATTGCTCTATATACATTACCAAGACCATGCCTGACTCCAAATGTTAACCTTCTCAGTGTAGCTAAAGTGGAATCTGGCTGGGGGGCAGAATGGGCTGGATTTGGAAATAAAGGTGGCAACTAATTTCTCCCCATTCCTGCTACCTCTCCCTTAACTTATTGTTGCTCTTGTTTATGTAGACAGGCCTCTTTCCCAAGGAAGCAGTAACATCATAGCTTGCAGAAAAGTCTCATGCTCTCCAAACAGTTGTTTTCTTTATTGTCCCGGTTTTAGACAAATTAAGGGAAACGCTCTGGAAGGAACCTGTCCTCCAAAGAAGGCAGGTTTCAGCTGCCCCTCCCCCACCAGGCTCAGAAAGAAATTCCTCAGAGGAAGGTGAAAAAAAAGATTTATTTAACAAGCAGAGTGCACGCAGGCACGGGGGAAAAAAAAAAAAGCTACATAATAAAACCTCTCGCTGTGGAGAGAACCTGGGTGGATTTCAGAGTCCTTTCTTTGGGTGTGGCTCTCGTCTCCAGAGCTGGGGTTCCGCCTGGGCCCTCCCAGTGATGTTCTGGTGTCACTGAACAGTCCAGAAGAGAAGAAGAAGAAGCCAAGGTCCCAGGAAACTCCGTGCTTTAGCTAACGAACAAGAAGCTAGCTAAAAAATCAAGAGAATGCCACTCTCTTCCCTGCTGCAGAGAGCCGAGAGATGAGGAAAAAAAACAGGAAGATGCTTTCCTCTGCTCTGTAGCAGTGAAAAGCACAGGGGAGTGTGCGTGTCCTTGAAGCACAAAACTGCTGGGCTCTTTTTTTCTTTCCCTCGGACCCAGCTTAATGATACAGAAAGGCACAGGATTCATGTCTGGCATAGAGCAGGCAATAGGGGCTACAGCCTCATCAAGTCACCCCAAGACACTTATGTAGTCTCTTGTATCTGTAGTTTGGTGGCTTTGACTGCCCAGACATGTAACTGGGACTGCACACGTGTGTAAGGTTGTGCCCAGCAGGAGCCCTGCCAAGTAAAAAAGCCAGGTAAAGGACCCCCTCTCACGGAAACGTGGGAGGGGCCGTGTGAGCTTGCAGTCAAATGCCTCAGTGTGCAGCAGGGCACCGAATGATGGAGAGGAGGAGCTGCAGAGGCAAAGCTCAGTCCCCAAATGCAAGTCTCATGGGCCACCCATTGATTGTCCTCATTCATGGGCAATTGCTACTCCAGAGAAAACGTCAGCCCTAAAACCTTCCCAGGGCAGCAATAGATGGGGGCTGGCTGGATGGGTACCCTTGGCCACCTTCATCATGCCGCTTCCTGAGGTGTACCACCAGCCCTGGTGTCACCCCTGCCACCTCAGCCACCTCTGCTCAAGGCAATGGATTTTTTTGGTCCCTGCTCAGAGCAAACACTGTGGATTTAGCCCCTCACATGAAGGAGGTAGAGCTGACAGCAGCCTGTTCTCTCCAGAGTAATTGTCTAAAATTAATTAAATGAATACAGATCAATTAGCATTACCGTCTTCCTGAAGCCAGCTGTTGTGTGACCTGTCCACGGCTGGGATGTTCTCCACTTCCCTTGGGAAAATAGTGCCTGGGAGTGCATTTTCCCTGCCAGAGTGACCTGAACTAATGTGCTTATTAGGTGAGAGAAAGGGGATTATTTAGAGGCGGCCAGTGCTTAGGTGAAATCACTCTGGTAGGCTACATAAAGAACTCTAAAGCACCCAGTCCTGCAGCAAAGTGAATTTCCTGCAGTGCTTCTGGCAGCGAACAGGTTGTTAAATGCTCCCGGGCGTTACCACTCATTATGTTTGCCATCGGTGTGAATGTGCATCGCTTGTGCAGTTCAAGGCTTTGTCAATCGCAGTTCAAGGCAGTCCCACCAGTGGGGCAGAGGACAGCTGTGCCCAGGCAGGAAGGGGCTGATGGCTCGCCCCAGGCTGGGGCTGGCTGTGTCACACCCTCCAGGCTGAGTGAGGTGAGGGTGGCTGCTGTGGGACACTTGGCCCGTGAGGAAGCAGCGAGGGGACCTCAGTGACCGTCCGTGGTGCAGGTGGGCTTCCCGCCCTGCTTGTGGGAATTCAAAATTGTTGGTTTATAGTGTTTCGCCCCCCTTCCCCATAGGGAGCGAAATTGCGATTTCATAAAAATGGAAGGAAGGGAGATAAGGGAGCAAGGGATAAAACCCACCCTGGCCGGTCGGTTCTTGGCAGAGACCCGCCCTGAAAAAGGAGCCAGCTGAACCGAGGCAACCGAAATCGTGAAATTCTAAGTCCAGGCTGAGTTGCTTTTTCAGTGTTTGCTGGGGTGCTTCGGGAACGGGGAACAAAGAGAGATCCTGGAGCTGCCACTGTCTGGCTCTAGAGGAAAATACTGATCTAAGCATATTCAATGCAGTTTGTTTGTATTTTCCCTAATGTGACTGTATTAAATATACAAGGATATACACTATATTTTAGGGAAACATATCTCTGAGGAGAATTAAAAAAGCATTTACTTAACAAATCATGTTTGTTTCTCAAGTAAGTCTCTGATCTAAGGCAAAAAACCATACATATTTCAACTTGGAAGTTGTTTTTCTATGTATGATTAACACTGATTTCTAATGTATACAGTGTCACTTCTCCAGCTTGCTGCAATCTGCTTCATAACTTATAGGGGAAATTTCAGTGCTGTCTACTGAGCTGTGACAGAGACAAAGAAAATTTTAGAGGACAAATGAAGGATGCTCTTGAAAACCAAGGCTGCTAATTGGTACTCTGCTCTGTATTGATCTCACTCTTCTGCTTCTGAATTTGACTGAGATTCTGTAACCCCAACTCAGGCAGGTTGCCATTAAAGAGTTTTTTCTGCATTAAACCAGCGGTATTAAACCCTCAGAGGCTCTCATATCCACCTTCTGAAGTACCAGAGATGCCCATCCAACAGACTTGCCTCCATTCCATTCCCTGCCATAAAAACTGATGAATTTGCCCATCCAGCTGAGCTATTAAAAATTAGCCAGCATTCCCTGAAAAAAACCCACCCATATGGCTTGCAAAGCATCACTTAGTCTTTTTTCACTGTTATGCTTCATTCTGCAGAATTGCTGATGGTGTTGTAGCTTCAAGTTTCTCCACATTAATTGCAATGATATTTTTCAGTCTTTTCCTGCCAACCAAGCTGCTGGCTTTTTATCACATGTGTTCCAGAAAGAAGCAGTGGATTGCTGTCAGCTGGCTCCCGTCTGTTTTGCCATGGAGGGAAGGGTGAGGTGCACAACACAGGACTTCTGCAACTGAGGAGAGAAAAGGTGTGAGATACAAGGGTTACATAAAAGTAAGTGGTAATTAGGAGCTTAAAACCCCAGTAGCCAAACCCATGGGCCTCTTTTTATACAATATTGGACTTGGATGGAGTAGAAATTGTTTCTATCCCTGGATTCACTGCTGAGCTGAGACTGACTCCAGACTTCCACCTTCCTGTGCCTCAGTGTCCCAATAGATGAATCAGAGATAAAAATGCAGACTCCTTTATAAAGTGCTTTGGAACCTGCTGATGAAAAGCATCATTTGTCGTGATGTGCCCTATGGGCACATGAAAATTATTTCTGTGGAGTGAAAAGGCACTAATATATATGTAACAAATAGGTGAAGCTGCAGTCAGAGATAAAGATCAACAGAGCTCCCACTATCTTGGCTGAAAAGAGGCATCACATGCAGCCTGCTGGAGCACAGCCTGCACACCAGAGGAGTTATGGATACAGGGACATGCAGAGGAGTCTTTCGACAGGGACAGAGAAGCCCGTTGATATCTGCAGCTAAAGGAAGATCCGTGTTGAGGGCTGCCATGTTTCTCCCTCGGAGATTCTGGGCACAAAGATGCCCACATGTGTGACAAAATGCCTCCTCAGTAGCCCCCCGGTTTCTGGAAGGCCACGGGCGTGTGCTGTACAGATGGTTTTGTGTGCTGGGCACGTGCAGGGCACCAGCAAATTTTGAACCTGTGGCGATGCCGTGCCCACACGTGCGAAAGGCAGCCCTTACTGAGCACCCAGTGGACTCCCGGTCAGCTCTTACCCTCCAGGGAAGCCCAAAATTTCCAGATATAGTTCCCACGCAGAAACACCACCTAGTCTGCCTCAGAGAACCAAGAAGATGACCCTGGATAAAAGTAAAAACCTAAAAATCAAATGCTGACTTGGCATAGTGTCCATAGAAAGGCAACAGGAGATATCCAAGCACCTTATCTGTGGCTCCTCTTCTCCTGCACTTACTTGGTTGTTGGTACCTTCTGGGCTCACTTCTCCCCAAGGGAAGTTCTGTTACGTGTGTATGAGTTGGCCACCTGAAACGAGCACGCTATTTTGGGCTTCACAGTAAGGGGAGGAGATGCACGGCTAAACCTCTGCTGGGGGCTTGGGAGACTTCTGGGCTTCACGAGCTTTCCCCCAGATGGGTGGGCAGAAAGCATTACAGGCAGGGCCGTGGCTGTGTGGGTTCACAGCTGCCCCTGGGCAGGTGACCCAGCTCTCGCACAGCCCTTTGGCACCACGGCCAGGCCATCCCCACCGGCACCCAACCTGCTTACGAAGGGTATGAAGTCTGGTGTGCCCGCTGCCTCTCAGGAGCCTCTGTCATGGCAAAGAGTTGGGTTCTGATTTCGGGGGGAAGGGAGGAGAGCAATTACCAAGTGTGAGGTTATCTCCAGCTCCTTTGCATGTAAGTGCTGCGGGGAGCTTCTTGCAGATCAAAGGAAGAGGGATACATCAGGGAGGGCAGCTTACCAAAATCCTCTGCAGTCCAGTTCACTGGCAGCAAACATTATACTTGCCTCTTTCCTGGGGGAGTTGCAGGGAGCCCAGCTTTGTTTGGAAAGGAGGTTTGACAGGACTCGTGTGATGGATAGTGTGAAAAGTTTCCAAGGAGCAATTAAAAAGGGGTAAGGGCAGGCAGACTCTTTTAGCATTTTTCCATTACTATTTGGGTAACTGGAAGAGCTACTTGTGGAACTCTGATGCAACAGTAAATTCCTGGAGAGAGACAAGATGCTCCAAACATTTTGTTCCTGACAAAAACTGTTCTAAGTTTTGCTCCCTACAAACAAAAAGCGAGCAAATGCCAAACCAGTCATCCAAGTAACTGTACCGTTCAGTACTTGTTTTATGCTGTCTCTTTTGGGCACCTCTTCTAAACAGAGGGTTTCTTCAAGTCCTTTTCTTTCCCTGTCTAACTTGACATTTCTTTAGAACATCTTCATATTCCTTTTGTAAGGCAACAAATTCTGCTTCTCTGTTCTGTTTTGTCTCTCCCCTTCCCTTGCGTCTTCTGCGAAGAGCACAGAAATTTCTTCCACATATTAAACAGACATTCCCGCACCAGTAATTTCTGTTTTGTCTCAGGCAATCCATCAATCTTGTGTGATTAAAAGGCAATGCCTGTATGTGGCTTTTTTTTTTTTTCTTTCTACTGAGAAGATTTTTTTATACCAATATATTGGGCAAGGCAAAGTTCTTCCAGCCACGAGCATGAAATGAATGTAAAAACAATTATCCATTTGAACCAGACTTTCAGAAGTCAGTTGAAGGAGCACTAAACAGTTATAGGCAAGAAACTGGCAAGATTACTGTTTTGCTATGCAAGCTGAAATTTGATTAATTTGGCAGCTGTTTGACTAGAAATTAGAAGAGAGTTTTGAGAGTCATGAGAGAAAATCAGGAATTTTTTTTGCTTTTAAAGCTCTTTAAAACTCAGCGGTACTTCTCCTCCCCTGGAGGTTTATGAGCATGCAGCAACTTCTGTATTTAATAAAGAAAGCAAGCACAGCAGAAAGACTGAAAATCTTTTCCGGGGCGGTGGGGCTCAGTCTTCATGTGATAACAGACCAGAAAATGTGGGTTTTGGAAATATAGTCCTCAGCATCTTGGTTTGCATAGTCCAAATCCGCAATCATGTATCTCGTTTTATCCAGTGCTGAGGTCTAATTTAGAAGCACTCCACAGTGTCAAGCACTGAACGTGGCCTGACTGACACCTCTGGAAATCTCCTTGACCTCCCTTGAGAGGGATCTCTCTGGAGGTTGGGCTGCCTGGCCAGAATGAGTCTCAGTTCCCTCCAGTGACAGGAAGGTAGCCAATGCATATGAACGATGAGGAAGAGAAGGTCCCATGGTATGAATCACCTACTTTCCCTGGCGGAAACAGGATGGTTCTAATTAAAGTGTTGCCAAAAAAACCAGAGAAACCTCTTTCCTGAAAATGATCAACATCTGCCATTTGTGTGACAAGTCTAACTCAAGAGCAGTAAACCGAGAGTCAGTCAGCAGCTTTAAGGATGCCTTGGAAGCTTCTTGGTGTTAATGAAGTTTTCACTGGGAATTAAAGACTTTAAAACTGTGCTTTTCTACCAGATGTGGGAATGCAAAATTAATGCAGATGCAGTAACCATGGCCCAGTGGAGAGGCTGCAGGCTGAAACTCAGAAGATCTGGTTTCTGTTTTGGGATGTGCTGATTGTGACATGGAAAAATACTTCATGCTAGATTTAGGAAAGTTTAATATTTTTGGCAGTCACAAATCCAGCTTTATCCTTCTGTGCTCCCAACCCTTCTGCGCAGTTAGTTTTCCAATTGTTGAGCCTCCAGGCTCAAAGCTTTTTAACCTCCAGTCTGGAAGCTACTAACAGTCTGCAAGGTATCAGAAGGTGATTTGTGGGAAGTGCCATAATTCAAAACCAAAATTAAATTATTGCCAAAGGCATCACGAACAGCTGGAATGGGGAAAATACAAATACTGAACATGACTAATCGTATTTGGCTGCAAAGAAAAGCTGCTGTGATAGTGTCTGCACAGAACAGACTTTTGATTTGTTTCCTAAAAGATGTAAATTGCTCTGGATTTGATGAACATCACTTTCAAAGTGTGGCTTTGTCACCATGATGCCCAAACTGGTGCTTCTCAGCCTGTTCTGCATTCGGAGTCAAAGTTCATCTCACCTCCCCCGACAGCAAATCTGGAGGTGACAAGTATATTCCTTTTTATGCATGAACTCTGTAGTTAAGGCATCAGTTCAAGTTGTAGAAGAATCAAATTCAAACCCCTCATCTGCCCTGAGGGAATGTGAAATCCCATCTCTGACCTTTTGGAAGGTTCTTCTTGCATTCAGGCTCCCAGCAGTTCTCAGCCTCTCCCTCCCACTTCCTAAGGAGTATTTCCACCCTTCCTAAGCCAGCTATGACCTTGCAGCTCACAAGAGAAGGCCCTTGCTTGTGAGGAGGTGGGGACACTTGAGGTTCAGTGTTTGCTCAAATTAAAAGCTCAGCAGTTTAGTAACATGTTTGCTAACAAGGCTCTAAAGAAAGGCAGAGCACTGAAATGGGGAGCCAAGGCACAGGGACAACCACTTACTGAAGTCATAAACAAGTATTTTTCACTTGGAGCCTTTATTGCAAGTGAAGAAAGTGTATTTCAAGTATTTCAGTTTCTTCATTTTAGTTTGGTCAACCACTTGTTCATTAGAACTGAGAAATTAATTACAGCTTAAAAGATCTGTAAATTTCTTTTTCCTACCCACCAGTCTATGAATCAACCGAAACATCAGGATTAAGATCTACTCATTCCAGGCTGTTTAAGCACTAGTTAGCAGTTATTTCATGAGCATCAGTTTTCTTCGTGTAATAATACAGTCAATTTTAAATACAAAATGTGTTTTGACATCTTCTTCTTTCATATCCAAATAATTCGATATGACTTTACTTGATAATGGAAAGCAATGCTGCCTTTTGGTATGTTATTATAGCCTAATTTCTATCCAAAGGCAATTCAGCATAGCTACTAAGAAAAAAATTGAATTACCTAGTAAGTACAAAACACAATTTGCCCTTTTCTAATACAATAAAAGGTAAACATTAAACATTTAAAAGGTAAAAGCATAAGCATTTGAATAAAAACGTCAGTTGTTTCAGTATTTGAACATATACATATCACATTCTGAGTCAGCAAAACAGGAAAGTATGAAATACAGCAAAAGTCTTCAGGTGCTGCGGAAGAAATCTCAGTGGTTACCAACTACTAAGCATCAACTGCTCTTTGGAAAAATGATTAAATACAAATTCAAAACAGGAATAAAACCTGATGACATTAGCCAAGGTCACTTGCTTTCTCCTTTAAGTGACAGTTAAAATAGATTGTTTAAACCCCACACATATGAATCACTCCGCCCAAGCTCATTTTTCACAACAGGAGGTATCGAGTTTTTGTGCCTCTGCGGTTGAAAGGGAGGAGGAAGGCGGCAGGCTGCTAACCCTGTCACTGCTGGCTGCTGCTTCGCTTCACCTCCGCTCACTCCCGGCCCTCCCTTGCAAACTTCAGCTTCCAGCAAATGCACTTGTCTCGCCTCGCTCTCTATTGCCTTTCCCAGAAGCAAGGCACTTGCGTTTTCTGCCCGGCCCTTCACCTTCCAAACACACATCCCTCTGCCCTTGTCCCATTTATGTTCCCCACAGACGTCTGGTGATGGAGAGGCACCTCTGAAACGATCGGATAGGTCTGACCAGAAATGCTTGAAGCAGCCTGAGATTTCCAGGGAGTGGCAAGTCGCAACAGGTCAGATTTCTGGGACATGCGGGAAACTGGGACCTACTGCATCTGAAGGGAGAAAAGCAGAGAGATGGCGTTTGGCATCCTGGGAAGTCAGGAGATGAAAAGCAAAGCAGCCTTGATACATTGGCTCACCCCAGGGAAAGAGAGGTTGTTTACTACGTTGTTTCTTACCTGGGACTTATCCACTTCTTCCCTCCTTTCTGTCTGACTCTCAGAGTCACTCCATCATTGCACATCCTGCCCACATTTTGTACTAAACCAGCCCAGCCCAAATGCAGCATAACTCCCCTGGATGCCTGTGGGAGAGTTTGAAAATCCCACCAAACCACTCATTGCAATTACACCTCCTTCCAGGAACAGGAAGTGAGCTCTGGGGCATTTCCAAGGGCAGCCACACCCTTCTGCCCGTATGCTGCCGTGCATGCAGGTTACCAAATTCCCTGATGCCAGCTGCTGCCTCTGAATTATTCCAAGACTGTTTGCCATTGCTTTTTTTGTTGTGTTGTTTTGGTTTGGTTTTGTGTTGGTTTTGGGTTTTTTCCCAAAATAAACATGCTGAGTGTAGCATGCTGGCAACCATCAATATTCAGATCAAATACCACCGTGTGATGCACTGCCCGGGGGATAAAGAGAAACATTTGGAGATGACATTGGGTGCTGCTAAAACTTGTTATCTACTGCTTAGCTCCACTGGCAAGTCTGATGGCAGAGAACTGACTCCAGGCAGGTTTGTCTGGCTTGACTGAAAGGCATAACTGCAGGATTGTAAGGCCTTGTGACTGCGCATATTCTGGGAGTTTAATGCAGAGAAGAGCAGGATTTGCACCCACGTGAAACTGCTTTGAATCCAGGCTTAGGGCATTTTCTGTGAGAAAAGAGTTGATATTTCCTCCTCCTTAATTGTCATGAAAATGAGTCACAACTTAATTCTGGACCATTTTCTATGCCAGATGAACAGCACAGTGATTCTTTGTTCAGATATCTGAAATGATAAAAACAATGCAAGGATGAGAACATCAAATTTCAGTGCTCAAATCGCAGAGATTCTCTTTCCCTCGGTTGGTATCTGAAATGTCTGCATTTTTTCAAGTGTGAAATTAATGAAAGAAAATGTGAGCATCTCTCCTTTTGAGATGTGCATGATTTCATGGCAAGCGCTTCATGCATATTTTTGACTTGCCTTTGAGCCTTGCCCAATCACAAAGTTCACTACACTGGAAACTATTTCTCTGTGCAATCAAATCTGGTTAAGTCTAAAGTCTGAGGGTAAGTGCTTTAACCTGGATTTGGAAAACGATTTGCAAATGTGATTAAAACCAGCCTAGCTTTTCATGGTAAATTATGAAAATGATGCATCTGACAGAGATATTAACCTGAGCACTGCCAGTGATTGCATTGCTCTATTCAGCACCCTCCTTTGTCTTTTGTTAGAACAATGGGAGCACAGTCACACATTTGACAGTGTCCCACATAGGGTATATGTGGGACGCAGCCCGACACGTACCGCATTAGATTCGTGATTCCATACTGTCCTTAATAAAGCTGCCCTACTTTCCTCGTTGCTATGATTTGCTAATATTAGAAGTGCTGAGTGCTATCACGTAGCCTTATTAATATTAAAAATAATATGCTCCTATTACTGGGCGATCCTCATTCATCCACTTTTGGTCATTTGTCCTACACCGAAAGGTGGAGCGTCCTTAAGCATTAGAAAGGCGTGTACACAGCTGGAGCACTCTCCTGTGCCTTACAGGTGAGACGTGGGACAACTGGAAGTTCCCCGCCACGGCCTTCACTCGGATGAGAAATTATGCAGTCCTTTCATGAGGGTTTATTTAATAAACCACAATTGCTGCGCCAGTTTCTAAAATGCTAAGTATCCATTTTATTCCTAATGATTAATGCCTGAAGCCTGATGATTATATATATAGTTATCTGAGGTATTAAAATACTTTTGAAGAAACATTCTTCTCTTAAATAAAGTTCCTTTGAAGGACGTCTTTTAATTTCAAGAAGAAGATTAAGCCTTGCTTAAATATTAACAGGGAATTCTGGTGTGGAAATTTTATCTGTTTATCTCAAGTTGGGAGCCAGTCTCTAGCAGTTACGATTTCAAAGACCACCTCAAAAGTATAACCTCATTAAAATCGGTGCCCGGTTGCCTGCCTCAGTTTGCAGGTTACATGAGAGTCACTCTCTCCTATTCATTGTGACGGCGATGATTCAGGCCTGGATGCCAGAAATCATTTTACTGTGCTCGTTTGGGCACACCAGGGCAGGACCTGTTCCGAATGATGGCAGACACAGGGCAAGGCAGAAAGAGGAAGGGGAAGCAATTAAGCCTGATTTCAAGAAGGAAGTCTCCAGCTTCGAAAAAGCCAAGAAATACCTTTGGCTCTTAGGAGGGAGAGAATTAAAAAAACATCTGATGGTTTCTTTGTTATCAGGAAACCGGTGCTCCAAGTTTCTGGTCCCCTGAAACACTTAGCAGCGTACTCTCCTCACTCCATTGTGGATGGGCACCCGAGGGACCGCAGGAATGGACACGCTTTCCTCCTCTGACCAGCACACATTGCTGCATTCCTGAGGATGGCAACACTCAACGTCTTCACTGCAGACATTGCAAAGGTTCAATATTTGCCTGGACTGAAGAAAGAACCTCCAGAAACAACCAAAAATAATGGATTTACTATTGCAGATAAAGGAGAAATCGCAAAGAGCCAGGAGCCTAGAAACTGGACTGGACTGAATTTACCCTTTGTGTAATTAAACAAGACACAATTGACTATTATTGATTTGATGAAGCAAGGTCACAGAGCAGGTAATGCAGGCCAGACTTCAACACAATCACATCAGTGCAGCTGGCAAATCTAAGGCCTGAGATTTAACAGTGTTACAGCCTTAAAGAGCATGATTTTAAGGGAGCAATAGCTGTGCCGAGGCACACCAATATCTGAAAATGTCTGAAAGCAAACGGCGCTAACCTCGCTTGTGCTACAGTGCTAGCATGAACCCAGCTAATGGTTTTTTTCTATTTTTTTTCCCAATGCATAAAAAAGAAAGACTCATTAACTTGCATTTATTTTTTTCAGATTAAAAATAATCACAGTACCAATCCACATCTCCAATTGCTCGTGCCATAAATTCAAAATTGAAATGGAAACAAACGAGGAAGGCTGCCTAGGATCATAGGATCATACTTCAGGCTGGCAGGGAGCTCAGTAGATAATGCAGTAAATACCACTGCCTCAGAACATTTCCCTTCCTAGCAGGGAAAGAGAAGGCTGGCCTTTCATTGTGTCCAGGAAGCTAACAAATCCAGACCTTTGGACAGATTACAGGAAAAGTGCAAGTTTCTGTACTGAATATCATTAAAATATATATATGTAAAGACCAGCAGCAGGACACGAGCCTGCATTAGATGAGAGCACTCTCCAGAGACAATTAGCTAGGTTCATCTATTTCCAAGAAAGAGATGCACCTGGGATTCAGTATCTTTCTGGTGTGCACAGGACAGGGGCTTGTTTCGACAGGTAGACAGACATTCCTTCCTACTCTGCCTGAATCACTGAGCCTTTGTTAAGCAGCAGCAGGCTTTCCATTGTGAAATGGAACTGATTTGCAGCATCCCGGAAGGCTGTCAAAGTCTGCAGTATTTAGCATATCTGACAATTAAAATTTATTTATGCAATAGATATATTTTCCTTTAAAACCTGTTCCATAGCTCTCTCCATTAAGGTTTCTTGCAAGTCACATTGAAATCCCGACTGCTTTCCCAGAGAGGACATTTGAGGAGGGAGGCGACTGATTCCAGCATGGAACAGTCTTGAGTTACATTCCTTGGCCACTTTTCTTAGAGCGCAAGAGCTCTTTATCCCAGTGTGTAGGAAACAGAGCAAGGCAGGCTGGCAGATGGCATGGCTGAGCACAGATCTGCTCCTCAAACTGCAGAGTAAGAGAGAAATGCACAGGCAGTGGAAGCAGTGACAGGTGACCTGGCGGAAGAGTACAGGGATGTGGTTCGAAGGTGTAGGGATGGGGTCAGGAAAGCCAAGGCAAGGCTGGAACAAGAGTTGGCAAGGGATGTGAAGAATGACAAGAAGGGATTCTGTAAGTACTTAGGTCAGAAAATAAAGGCCAAGGAGAGTGTACCCCCCTTAGGAGCAGGAGGGGTGAACTGGTGGCAACAGATATGGAGAAGGCTGAGGTACTCAATGAATTCTTTACCTCAGCCTTCACTGACAGTCAGGCTTCCCGCTTCTCTCAAGTCCCTGATCCTCTGGGTGGGTGTGGAGGAGGTGTAGTCCCTTCCACTGTAAGCAAAGAGCAGATTCAGGATCACTTGATGAAGCTGAATAATCACAAGTCTATGGGGTTGGATGAAATGCATCCCAGGGTCCTGAGGGAACTGACTGCTGTCGCACTCCATCATATCTGAAAGGTCACAGCAGTCAGAAGTTCCTGGTAACTGGATAAAGGGAAACATCACTCCCATTTTTTAAAAGGTGAGAAAGGAGGATCCAGGAAATGACAGAGTGGTGACCCTCACCCCTGTGCATTGGAAGACCAAGGAGTGGATTATCCTAGAAGATATGCTAAGGCACATGGTGTGGGTCCAGAGGAGGCCATAAAGATGACGAGAGGGCTGGAGCACCTCTCCTGTGAAGACAGACTGAGAGAGCTGGGGTTGTTCAGCCTGGAGAAGAGAAGGCTTCAGTGAGACCTCTTTGCAGCCTTCTGTTGCATTAAGGGGGTTTACAAAAGGGAGGGAGAGGGACTTTTTGTATGGGCAGATAGTGACAGCACAAGGAGCAATGGTTTCAAATTTAAAGAGGGCAGGTTTAGATTAGATATCAGGAAGAAATTCTTTACTATGAGGGTGGTGAAGCACTGGAACAGGTTGCCCAGAGAAGCTGTGGCTGCCCCATCCCTGGAAGTGTTTGAGGCTGGGCTGGATGGGGGTTTGAGCAACCTGATCCAGAGGAAGGTGTTCCTGCCCATGGCAGGGGTGTTGGAACTAGATGCCCTTTAAGGTGTCTTGCAACCCAAACCATTTTATGATTCCATGACTTTATGATTAAAGGGGGCTTTCTAAGAAACTGAACCCTTTCAAATCCCACCCTACATGGCCAGGCTTAGAAGTCCGGAAATCACAACACATGCTTGCTTTCATCCACTCCTGCATGACTTATAAAGTGATGATTTTCTGCTTTTTTCATCCCAAAGTAACATCTCGGATGCCCTGCAAGCAACATGCAATGCAATATTGCTAAAATAATAACCACTTTGGCTGCACATTACAGCTATTTGCACAGCACTTAACAAGTGTGATATGACACAAACTACTGCTTAGGCTCAAAACCGTCTTTCAGAATTAAGAATTTCTACATGACTCATTCCCACTGTTGTTTTTTTTTTTCCCCAGTGAAGTACTAATATGACAATCCCCTTCTCCATGGGTCTTCTTACATAGTTCAAAAACCACGGATTTGCTAAGGTGGCTTAGGAAGCTTTAGCTACTGCTGCTCAGTCCATGGAATTTGTCCAGGGTCTCTGGAGGCCTGGAAGAAGCCCAGGCAGGGCAGTAAACAGACCAGACACATAAAGTTAAATTTCTTGTGGGCAGGAATCCTGCCTCCTCTGCAGATCCAGTACCTGGCGCTGTGCTCTAGGTCTGTCTCGGGAACGCCCGTTTTGCTGAGGGCACGTCAGGGATTTCATAAGCAGGTGCATGCAACACGTCTGATGGTGCAGTGCTTGCATATTTCCTGCCAACCGCAAGTGCCCATGTTTCTATCAGGAGGGAATGCCTGATGCCTGATGTGAGTTTTAGGCACATATTGCACCATCATGGTCCTGGTTGCATCCATGTAGCTGTGTGGCTATTCCCTGCTTTCCTTAGGTGATCCCAGGTACATGTCTGCCAACAGGCTCTCCAGCTGCTTTCTCATGTTATTGAACTGTGATCGATACTGGCTTAGGAAAGCCAGCCAGACCAGAACTGTAAGTGTATGCCAGCTGAATGTCCCATTTTGGGTGCCTAGTTGTCCTCAAGCACCCAAAAAGACCCAACAGAGAACAACAGAGAACACTGCGCTCATTTTCTCTGAGCTTTAGTTTCTCCACGTGGAAAGCGAGAATACACGCACTTGTCTTCGTAGGATGTCCCATATTATCAGAGAGTGGAAATTGTACTTGTTTAGGTGCTCCTCTGTGCCTCAGTGCACAGAGCAGCAATGCATTCACACCTATCTTGTTAATGATGTCATTTCTTGAGGTTTTGGTAGCTTTCTCACAGCCCAACCACACTTGGCATACACGTCTTCTAAAGAAAGGCTCTGGAAAGTGGGGAGGAATAAACGTAGAAATTGTACTGAACAGGCTCAGAGACCCCAGGCATGGTCACAATTTCCACTGATCAGAACAGAAGAGGGCTGAATGCATTATGAACCCTTTGCTAGCAATGTGGTCCACTCTAGGTTTCTCTGTTGCACGTTGGACCATTTATAAATGTGAAAGCAATTTCTGCCTTCAGAACTCAGAGTGAGAACTTCTGTGGATTGTCTCCGTGGAAATGCATTCAAAGAGACACTAAAACAAACTTGCTCTTCACAAGAACAAATTCCTGTCAGCTTGGGAAACTGCCAGTTGTGTGGCATTAGATGTAAAAAAGGACTTGAGCAACTCATCTCAGACGTCCTTCCTCGTGCTGCACATTAAAGCTGCAGATGAGTCAGTACAGCTGAGTAGGAGAACCAGACAGGTTTGAATCACCACTTTTCCCCCATCTCTGAAGCAATACTATTTCCATGCAAACAATTTCAACCTCAGAGTTATAAAAGAAGCCCAGTAGTGGTGATCACTAACCTCATACCCCAGAAGGAATTGACTGGTTAATGAAAATTCTCAGCTGTTTCACATTTAAAGACACTGATCTATGTAAAAGGAAATGAGCTAATTAATCTTAAAATCCTGGAAATTGAGAAGAATCCAGAGAGAGAGAGCAAGCTCCATTTCAGGGTTTCTCTGAAGCTGTGTCTCATTCAGCTCTTTCCCTTCTTGTTCAGATGGATGTATGAGAGGTTTGAGAAACACAGCTGAGGAGTCTGACTGGATAATGTTTAAAAATCTGAAAAAGGACAGATTTTCTTTTAAGGACAGAGAAGTAAAAAAGAAGCAGTGTGGGATCCTGGTACTGCATCAGGTGGATCTTTGTGTTGAGTTTAGCAGGCTCTAGAACTGAAAGCTCTGCAATACGTGGGAAGATGCCTTCCCACATTTGGAAAGTAAATTGAGGATGTGTATTGACTAAGTGCTATCTGTATGTGGGAGACCACCAACTTTCTGCACTTTACTTATGCTAACAGATAATGCTTATTTCCATGTCATGTATGCTTGCTTGATTTTTTATACCTTTTATTTATCCTCTTGTATCTGGTACTTTCAACCTAATAGCTATCTTAATAATAATAAAACTAAATACAAAAGCTAAAAAATATTTTTTTGGTAGTTAAGTAAGAGAGTTTCAAATTTTTGCAAACAATCGTATGAGAATTCTGTAGAACTGCTATTGAGCTGGGATTTCTCACAAAAAGTTGGTAATATGCCTGTTATATCCATTGTACAGCATAATGACCCAGAGCCACAAAACTTGGCTGAAATAAGTAAAAGGAATAGAATTGTGACTGCAACAGTTCTATTAGTTTCCTCCAGGATTCATTAAAGAACTTAGTATAGAAACAGAAAAAGGATGCATGAGACTTTCATGGTTTTGTTTGTTTTTTGTACATGCAACTTTATTCTAATAACTCACTTCTATTTTCAGAAAAAAATCAAGAAAGAACAAAATCACTGTCTCTGTGAGAGAAATCTCTGGGTATGTGTCTTCCTTGAAGGAAGCTTTAGCAACCTGAAGAACAAAATGCTGGCTCTCTTGACAAGATGGACATATTTAGAAGTGTAAAGGTATAATGTACAGAGTATGAGAGGCTTTGTAGTTCAATACACTCAACCCAGGGAACCTTGGTCCTGGTTAGACACATCCTTCAACGGGAGGCACTTAGTTGTTGTCTTAATCTCTTTCGTTTTGCACAAAAAAAAAAATCTTGCCCAGATTTCTGATTTCAAGTCAGAAGTGACTGGCAGCATTAGTGATGTGGACTTGAGCAAAGATTTTACTTTCACTCACGTTTGCAGTTGCCTACAGCATGGTGAGGACATGGTCTGCATTCCTGAAAGGCCAATTGTCCTTCACTGACTTCCTTCAGTCCTTCTGGGTGCTCATGAGGACAGGTGTAGCAATAGGTGGCCCTATTTCACACAATTAATTGAGAGAGATTCAACCCCGCTCCAATACAAACAGTCTGCAGTGTGTCCCCAAAAGTCCCTGCAACAAATGAGGGGGAACACAGGGCTGCTGCAGATGTGATAATTCAGTTTGCTCAGAGGTTGACTTGGCTGCTGGAGTGCTGAGGGCTAGGTGCCATCTGCCCAATTTAACTCTGCAAAGTTATGTTAACCTAACTGGAGAAAAGAAATTAAAAAGTAAAGCGAGGAAAAATTATTTTTAGGGAAACAGTGAACATAGCAGAATGTAATAATTTCATTGCCTAGTCCTCAATTCCCAGTTTGAATGCATTACCGAATATTTCCCAAAACAGGGACCTTACATAGAACTTCATAAAGTGGCTTGTGCCTACTAAAATAATAAAAGCTATATATTGACTAAATAGGCACAGAGCATCTACTTCTCTTCAACCTTCTCATATTTAGCCTGTTCCTGTAACCTGGCTACTTTTCTGGGGTTTTTTATTATGCACAGATAAGCAATTAAGACAAGACAGATATTCCAAATTCCCATCCTGGGAACAACCCCTATCAGCAGGTTTGAATGTCTGATGGAGAGCCCAAAAGCAATCTTTGTATTTTAAGGAAAGGTAATGTCCCTGTGGTTCTCTGACAAATAGATCTGGATTGTATTTCAATTGTGAGAAGCCAAAGAGTATCCATCTCCTTCACTTCAGTGCTAATAGCGCATGGAAAGCAAAACATGTTTAACTTGCATCAAGCCTTTCAGTGTCTCTGCTTTTTGTAATAAAGAAGTGTTTGCTGTAAGATGGTGGCAGGAAAAAAACCCACACCACCTCTTTACAGAGTATGAGAGAAGAATGCTGGCGTCCAAGCCTAATTTTTCTGAACATGGGTGGATTATGTTTCCAACATTGTCCCTGGCACATTTCCAGGAGTCTCATATAGGAAAGGTTTTTAATTTCTTTTGTCTTTTCTTATACTTTCCTTTTCCCTTTACTCTCTTCTAATTCTTTCCTCCCTTACCTTTCTTACCTTTCTCTTCCTTTCTCCTAGGAAATGGTAAGACAATATGTGGAAAAACATCTTACATTCTAATTGGAAGCAGGATGTTTTGTAATTTTTCTTTTAGAGAGTCAGCTAGGCAGTGAGGTAACTGTGTGGCACTCACAGGAGCCACCCTGCTCTCACACTGGCTGATCTGTGTGCAGAGCCAGGGCAGAGATTCACCTCTGTGGGAATGAGGTCTGCACAGACCTGTGTGAGGCCAATGGGCACTGCGGTCCTCGCCCACTCCCAGGCCCACCTGGCAGCCTCCAGGTTGGCAGGAGAGTGGTGCTGGAGGCCCAGCGTTCGGCCCAGACAGGGGCAAAGGTGGGATCAGCAGGAGCTGGCACGGGGCACTGCAGTGGTGCTGGAAGGTTTCCTCTTAGGGAAAGGGAGTTTTTACAAGGGGATGTAGTCATAGGACAAGGGGCAATGGTTTTACATTGAGAGAAGGTGGGTTTAGATTAGACATTAGGAAGAAATTCTTCACTATGAGAGTGGTGAGACACTGGAACAGGTTGCCCAGAGAAGTTGTGGCTGCCCCATCTCTGAAGGTGTTCAAGGACGGGTTGGATGGGGGTTCGAGCAACCTGATGTAGTGGAAGGTGTCTCTGCCCATGGCAGGGGGGCTGGAACTAAGTGCTCTTTAAAGTCCTTTCCAACCGAAGCCATTCTATGATTTTATGATTCTATGATTTGATGTGTTGCGTGCTATGCACCTGCTTACGAAATCCCTGCCATGCCTTCAGCAAACCAGCCACTCCTGAGACAGACCTAGAGCACAGCACCAAGCATTGGATCTGCAAAGGGGGCATGATTCCTGCCCACAAGAAATTTAACTTTATGTGTCTGGTCTGTTTACTGCCCTGCCTGGGCTTCTTCCAGGCCTCCAGAGACCCTGGACAAATTCCATGGACTGGGCAGCAGTAGCTAAAGCTTCCTAAGCCACCTTAGCAAATCCGTGGTTTTTGAACTATGTAAGAAGACCCATGGAGAAGGGGATTGTCATATTGATGCTTTGCTGGGAAAAAAAAAGGGAGAACCAATGTCCCAGTAAAGCTGAAGAGTCTTGATATTTGCAAGGGGAGCGAATAAACAACAGTCCGGTGTGGGATGGGTGGTGGCTGGGCATCCCAGGCGAGTGGATGTGGTGGGAAGCGCAGGTGGTGGAGCTGGAATCCGACCCCGCGCACGGCAGCTGTCGGGGTTCAGGGCAGCTCCCCTCGTGCTCTGGGACATCTCCGTTCTGGAGGACAGTCCCAGGGGGAGACGGACCGCAGGGCGATGGACACGACGAGCTCACGCCAGTCTGCCGCCGTGGCTCTCCCAGCTCTCCTGTGCCTTCACTGAGGCGTGACTCCGACGACTCCCCATCACCACGACCCCCTCAGAGGTTCTCCCGTTGGGGCAGAGGTGGGAGAGGAAGGCAAGTCTCCGGAGATGCCCCGATACCGACCCGCCAGGGGGACGGCAAACCCCCGCGGTTCCGTGGAGCGCACCTGCGGGCGGTGTCTGCACCGTGCCCCCGCATCCCGGGACGCGCCGCGCGGCCGGGCGGGCGATCCCGCCGCTCCCAG
>VZTA01007517.1:146854-283559 GCA_013398855.1 Mohoua ochrocephala | reverse complement strand
CCCCGGCGGCGGCGGCGGCGGCGGCAGCAGCAGCAGCAGCAGTATCGAGCGGGGGCTGCCTCTCTCTCCCCGCTGAGAGAAGGAGGGAGCGCCTCGCCTCGCCGTGCCACCCGCCTCGCCGCCGCCATGCTGCCCGGGGTGGGGGTGTTCGGCACCGGGCTGACGGCGCGGGTGATCGTGCCGCTGCTGAAGGCGGAGGGCTTCGCCGTGAAGGCGCTGTGGGGCCGCACGCCCGAGGAGGCGGAGGAGCTGGCCAAGGAGATGAGCGTCCCCTTCTACACCAGCCGCATCGACGAGGTGCTGCTGCACCAGGACGTCGACCTGGTCTGCGTCAACCTGCCGCCGCCGCTCACCCGCCAGGTCGCCGTCAAGACCCTGGGTGAGTGCGGGCGGCCGGGGGGGCGACCCCGCCTCGGGCTCGGGATTCGCGCTCGCCTCGGGCTGAATGGAATTGAGCCCCCCCCCTCAGCGCGGAGTTTTCCCTTCGCTTTACTCTTCACCCCTCTTCCCCATTCCCCGTGTCTCCCGAGAGGGGCTGACCGAGCCGCGGGTGCAGGCCGAGGACCGGCGGGGCGCGGGGGATGGCGCTGCGGCAGCTCGGTGTGACATCCCGTATCCCCGGTCCCCGCCGGCGTGGTCCCTCGGCACCGGGGACCCGCCCCTCCGGGATGCTCGGGCAAGCCTGGGCAGGGCCGGGCCTGACACTCAAGGGTGCGGGAGGAGGGAGCAGGTGTCATCCGTGTCGTGGTAAAAAGGAGAAAGTCGCGGTAAGAGGGAGGAAATAATCATCCCGCCCGCCGGTTCCCTTCCGTGGCTGGCAGGGGAGCGGGGATCCGAGCGTCGCGCCCGCCCTGGGGCACCCGCGCTGCTCGGGGGCTGCGGGTGTCCGCGCTGCCCCGGCCCCGGGACCCCAGCTGCGAACCACGGAGGGAGGCAGGAAGCGGTGATAGCAGAGGAAACGCTGATACAGCCGAGGCTTAGCGAAGCTCACGTACAAAGGGAAGGAGGGACTGAAAAAGTAGGCATGCACTGTGGTGAGCTGCTCTGGTTTCAGGCGTGCAGAAGCGGGCCGCATCTCGCTTTCTCCAGCGTGAGCGCAAGTCCGGGCTGTACTCTTCCAGCTTCGTGATCACTGGTCCTCGGACACTGGCTTTCCGATGGCTTTTAGTGGAAGCATCCTCTGCAGTAAGGAAGTCTTAATTTGTTCCCACAAATGTAGGTGACAAAAGGTGAAAATGGGAGGAAAACGCTGTGAGGTGTCGTCGCAGAGAGCGTGGAGGTTTTATGAGCCAGGGTGGCTGGTTCGGCTCTGGGGCTGCGGCTAAATAGGCTGATTGCTATCGCTCTCGGCCTCATAAATGTGTGTGGCGTGTCGTAGTGTTACATTGCTACTAGCATACTCATTAGAATTCGTCACCATTCAAATGCTGCTAATATCGCAGCCAGCTAGTGTTTTCAACCTTTAAAATTAAGCAATTAAGGAAATTAAGTCAGTACCTAGAGAAAAAATCCTGCCTCAAGTACAGTGTAAGCATTTGTCTGGAATCTTTGTTCAGTGTTACTTTCTGTACTCGGAAGTGTTTGTTCTTTGAGTCAGAACATTTGCATTTCTTTTATAATACACTTTTGACTTTTTCCTGAAGATGCTACACTTGCACCAGAAGCCTGACTTGCTTGCCAGAATGATGTGTGAATGAATTTGTAATGTAGAAGTACATAGTCCACAAAACATATATAAAGGACAATATAAGGTAACAAGGTTTCACGTTTGGCACACATTAATTTGGGGACAATTGTGTCGGTTTTCCTGTGACACTCTCTTCCTGCAGGTGTTGCTCATGGAAGTGTCCCGGCTTGCCTGGGATCTTGGAGGTAGAGTCCCATGAGGTTTCAGGCGGACACGAGGCAGCTGGTAGAAGAACAAAATTTCTGATATAATAAAGAAACACAATTGGTGTGCTTTTTCTCAGAGGGCCGGACACGTGTCTAGCATAATAAAGTAATAATGTTTTGTCCTTCTCTGAATATTTGCAGATAAAGAAGAAAAAAAAAGTTTGTTCTCAACCACGAGCTGAATTTATGAATGGTTCTATGAATTGATGTAGCTGAGGTGTTAATGGTAGCTTGCTGATGCAATCTGCTAGCAACAGACCAGAGCAGGAAAAAAGATGTTTTCTCCCTGTTTTTTAGAATGGCACCGTTCTTGGTTCCCTTTCACCTGTAGTTAAAGGGTTTCCTCCTTTTCCCCAGTGGTCATTATTTGTACGTTGTAGGGGTAACGAAGTTTGTGTAAAAATGCATGGAATGGTCATTAAACAGGCATTAAACAGGTTGCAGGGCGATAATGTGCAATGTCTGATAATTTTTTTTTTTTAGCGTTTTACTTAAAAGATTATTACAGAAATATATCTTGGACTACAAATAACTCCTCTCACAGTTATTTCAGAGGTGAATTTTCTTAATTTTTTTTTTAATAGAGACATTGGGTCTCTAACAGTGAAAGTTCTTGCATGTTCTTATAGGTGCAAACAGGTAGCTAGAGCAGCAGTTTCCAAACTGCTGAGAGGATTATCTCTCTGCTGGCAGGTCCATCTCCTGGTCCTGCTTGTCCTTCATGATTTGGGAACTGCTGTGCTCTGGAGCGATTATTTTGCTTTAATCAATACATTTTCTGGTTTGTGGGAGAGAGTGCAATTCAAGTGGGAAGTTCAGAAGGCTCTGGTAAACAGGGGCAATGTTATAGAGACTGAGGAAAGCAAAAGATGGAAAAACATTCCTTACTCTTGAAATTTCACACAAGAAATATTATGCAGGAGTTAGTGATAGGACATAGATGGGGATGCCAGAAGTTCTACAGGTCGAGACTTCAGGAGGTCTAAGCATCATGTCCTGCATTGCAGTAGAAGAGGTTGAGGAAGACATGAGTTACTTGTTAATAACACATATGTCTGGCTTCTCTATTACAGGATGCGGGTCTGGCCTGAGAAGAGACGGGGACCAACTTTTCTTTGGTACCTGTGTTTTATTTTAAATGGTCTTGTTTCCCAAAGCTGTGTTCTCATTGGTGAAAGTTTCATTATTAAAAAGTAAAAGGCCAAGGAAGCAGTTGCAGGTGTTTCCATCACCCATCTAAAGCTGAGTTTATGCTGTGGATTTGCAGCACATTTAGTCCACTCTGGGCTATTTCTGGTGAAGACTCCAGAGGTGAAGGTGGGGTGAAACAGATGTCTCTGCAGCTTTATTTAACTATTTAACTTGGTGGGAAGGACTCAGTTGTTTTGTTTTCACTGATGCACCTGACATGTAGATGTATTGCTGCTTGAAATGCGTTTTTGGCACAGTGGCCTATCAACTGCTCTTGAAACAGAAACGTAAGAATATATGCCCCATCTGAGGAAGTCCCCAAACTATGACTTCCCCAAGCTGTTGAGGGGAGAAAATGGGAGAAATAAAGCTTCAAACTTGCCCTGTTAGCTTTTCCTCTAAACCTCTGCTGCCCGTCTCTGTTAGAAATAGGTTCCTGAGCTGCATTTGACTCTATGGTAGTTTTGTTAGGAGTAGGATCAATGTTGGGCAAGTCTTTGGAACAGACTGAAATCGAGAGAGAATTGGAAACCAGGCTGGTTTGAACAGTGACCAAAAGCACAAATAAAACATGTGGTGTTTCATTTGAAATATGCTGATGGCCTCCGTCACTTCTGGATAAAAGAAATCAAATTCCTTGTTTGCTTCTACAAAATGGGCTTGATTGACTCTTTTGCTTTCTTGCCCCTGGTCTGTCCTGCTCACTTAGGAGCTCTTTTTATTATTGCTTTGAATTCGCTCCCTGGAGCATAATATAAAACTAATGTCCTGACTGACTTGCTGCTTGGGGGTCAAGAAAGATCAATGGGTGAATATTTAGGTAAGCATTGAGAACAGTCCTGCTGTTGAATAGGAGCGGTTTCCATTCTCACTGAACTGAAGCATTCGGTGTGTTTGCTAGAAGTTGTCCTCTTTTCCCATGCCTGCGTGCTTCAGCAGTACAGTTGTATCCCAAGCCTGGTCAGGCAGGGCAGATGTGTTTGCGTACAGGGATGAAATATGTCAGCTATTGAGTGCCTATTTGTGCCCAGCATCAGGAGAGCTGCTAGTACAGACAACATAATATGACCCTCCACCTAGTTCAAAACTGTCAGCACACGACTCTTCCCAGTGTAATCCCTCCTCAGTCAATTAGATATGACATTCTTCAGATCCTGACTGAAACACTTGCTTTGTGTGACTGAGTAGCTGCCACATCAGGTGAAATGATTTACTGCGTGTGGTTCTGAGAAGACCTTGGTGGCATTTCATCTCGAAGGCACCGATGTTTCTACGTGCCTGGTCCTGTTGGTGTTCGCATCAAGCCGACTTGGCTAAAGAGAGCTTCTTCCTGAGTTCCACATAAGTGTTTCTGGGGAGCAAATGTTTTGCTTTTGAGAAGACTCAAGTACCAGATGTTTAGCATATCTCTGGAGATGTTATCCTTGATTCTATTTACAGTTGTTTTGCTTACTCTTTCATCCCAAGTTAAGGACAGGAACGCTGAGCTGTGTGTTGAATATTTACTGCACGTGTTCGCGTCCATGTCTACGTAGTATTCGTTTTTAAAATGTTTATGTTGCAGTAGCGCATGGTGGGAGTTCATTCTGCTTGGGGACTACACAAAGTACGACTTTCCCAGCCCTCCAGAAGCTGCTTCTCTTAAGGAGCACTTAAAGTTTTTTTGCTGATTGGTGGTTCTTCTGTACTTGATCGTGGTCATGAGGGAACATCTTTATTTAGAGAGGAACATAAATAGTACTGCTCAGATCCTTACCTTCCCAGCGCTTCACAGGAAGCACTGGCACCACACAGGCGTGCAATATAGGCCTTCTGTCCAAAATGTGTTTGTGAGAACTCCTGGTTAAAGCACTGACAATATTATTGCTGGATCTGCCTCTGAGGTGGGAGGAACATCCAGCTGCAGTGAAGTAATTTACAGGTCTGATGCAATCTCTAATTAACTTCTACATTCCTCTGCGCCCATGCAAATCAGGCAGAAGTTAGGGTTGTAGCAGTGGATAAAACTCAGTCCAGAGTTTATGAAGCATTAGGATTCTTGGGGAAGAGATGCACTATTAAGGGAAAACATTATCATGACCATTTATTATTAATAGCAATGTAATTTCTGTCCTGTAATACGGAGTTTAAATTTGACCTAACAGCAGTGACTTTCAGCAGAACACGCTCCTGTACTTGGAAGGCAGATGACTTTGCGGCATATTAAATGTGAATTATGGTCATCTTCTTGCGAAAGAAGTCAGATGAAGTGCTGTCTAATCAGCAGAGCTAGCAAAGGCTATGATGCCTTTTTTTTACATTTATTGGAAAGGCAGTCCAAAGAGCCTGCTGGCAATCGGCTGCATGTTGACTTTCTACTTGAGTGATGAAGGTATACCACAGAAAATGGCATCTAACTCTTCCATTGACCTTTTTCTCTCAGTACGGCAGACCTTTAATGCCAGTATTATTCCTGTAAAATTCCTACAGAGATGTTGGGCCTCCGAGACAGTTGAGGTAGAGACCACTGTTCAGGTTTAAAACCCAAACTAATAAAAATAATAATAAAAAACCAACAGAAAACCCCCCACCTCTTATTTCCTTTCTGACCTTCAAATCAAAGGCGTGTCTCCATTTTTCCCAATTGCTCTCTTCTGTGTGAAAGTAGCCACCAGTTCTCTTGTTGCAGTGGTAGGTGGATTGGGAGCCCAGTACGGACCAGACTTGGAATACTGGGGCACTGAGCTCATGCTGTGATGACACACTCAAGGTTGCCTAGCCTAAGAAACAGCCAGTTGTGATGGAAGTGGTTGTTTTAAACAGTGTTAGACATGAGGATCCTGTTGTGATCCTGTGTCCAGTCAGGTCAGTTTGTGTTGCTGCAGTTTCTTCCCTACTGCTTTTAAACAGAGTGCTTAGCCTGGGGGATCCCAAGATGCTGTCTCCAGACCAGTGTGGGCAACTGAAGCGGGTTGGGCTGACTCTCCTCAGGATGGGTGCAGGAGTAGCCTTGGCTCACTCAGCTGGAGGAGGGGAGATGTGGAAAGCAGCATCTCTCAAGTTTGTTAGGTTACCACCCACTGTCAGATTTTACTGTGCTCTGTAGGTGAGTTGGCTGAAACAAATGGCAGCCCAAGCCCTCAGTAGCCCCATTTCTCCCTGTAATTTCAATGGCAAAATGTGCCGGGGCACGGACACCCTCCTTCCATCTGCTTGACTGCTGGGGGCTTGGACCTTTGGCATGGTGAAGTGAAGAAAACGAGAGCATTGCTGACCTCTGCCAGTGTTTGATTTGATCTGTCATGCTTTGTTAGTCAGAGCCCATAGTCAGGGGTGGTACTTTGAAGAGAAATCTTTCTTTCAATATATGTCTCAGGGGTGCTGCTGTCTTTTTTCTTTTTTTTTTTTTTTTTTTTGGTAAATCTTTACGTAGGCGAGTCCTTACGACCTTTATCATTTCAGTGTGCTTTGAACACTATCATTGTGCTATTCTGCTTGGACATCGTGTTAGCAATGGTGGCAAATACAGCTCTTTCTTTTGCTGTCTGTGGTGCTGGAAAAACTCATCTGTTCGGAGGCTGGTGCACACCAGGGCTGTTTCCAGCACAGGTCCTCCCAGGGCAGCCCTGTCAGTGCTAACAGAGACAAGCCAGCATTAGCAGTGCAATGATAACTTGATTTGGCGTTGCAAATGGATGGAAGAGGTAAGCAGCTCTCTGAGGCGTGGCTGAGGAAGATCTGATTAGTGTGAGTTAACTAAAAAAGGGCTGGAAGTAGTAAAATATCTCCCATGAGCGAAGCAGGTGTTGGTGCTAAAGGTGTAGACGTGCATGTCTAGCCTTGTGGCTGTGCTAGTGAGGATCTCCTTCTGTACTTCACTTGATGGCACAGTTTGTACAGTGAATATCACATAGACAACATCTCGTGCAGCTATTTTTTTTGTTAAAATGGCACAGCTGTGCTGTTGCACTAACAGAAAATGTGCAGCATAGCTTGATTCTATGCGAAGATGAGAGAAGGTATTGATAAAAGGTGTGTTTATAGTGTTAGAGCTGTGCCCAGGCTATGTATTGTAATTTTTTAACTTCTAGAATAGAATATTGCACTCCTATAACATGGGAAACATCAGAAGACCGATATTTTATTTTTACTATTGTTGTTATTATTATTTCTTGCATAGCTTTGTGCCTTCGTTCTTGACACTGTGATGCCTGCTGTGGTACTGTGCTGTCTGAACTATCTTCAGTAGCCCTTCCCTCTGTGACTTTGCCTTGTTGCTTGGTTTTAGGGACTTGAGATGCTGAGTGATCAGTGGTATAGGTAAAGGAAGGACTTGCAAGCTGCTTCTGTTGTTCCAGATTTTGAAAGAATATTAAATAATAAATTAAGGGAGAATATGTAGGTAAATGTGGGGAAGGGAAAATATGTCAAGCAAATGCAGTGACTAGATTCTCAAGCTTCCCATAGTTGCCTCTTTTCTCTTTTTTTTTTTTTCCTTAGAGCCCTCTCATGCCTGAGATTGACAGTACATGACAGAGGTTTGCTGTGTGCTCCTGACAAGGATAGTTGAGCACAACCCCTGATGGAGGCAGGGTAAAACCTCTGCAAAATACTAAATACATTGTTCTATCTGCTTTTGTTTGAAAACTAGGTAAATTGTGTTGAAGCACATTGCAGCTTACTGTCCCTTTCTTTGTATGTGTAGTAGATTTTGCCCATCATGCAACAGTGATGGCAGAGCACCAAGGATGAAAATGGAGTTAAATTGCCAAGATGGCCAGGATGGGCATTTTTCACAGGCTACTGCAATGCAACATCCCCCTTCACTGTTAATATCTGTTTGCCACAGTACTATTTCAAGTGGCTCTGAATTTTTCTGGTTGCTTCAAACCACTGAAGCAGAAGTGTTTACCCTACTGCTTTTTGTTTATTATCCATGTAACAAACTCTGAGCTCCTAAGTGAGCTGTCAAAGTCGGTGACTTCATTTGCAAGGTCAGCATGCATGCATGGAACAAAACCACACTCCTTAAAAAAAATTATTTTGGGTCTTAAGTCTTGATTTTAACAAATGTATTTAAATGGCTGTGTAATTAAAGAGGGACAATCCCTTGTGTAGGTTTCGTAAACTGATTTAAGGCCTGGTCTGCACATGGATTTTTGCACCAGTATAATTATGACTGCAAGGGGTATGATTTCTTTAATGCAATAATTGCTTGTGTGGTCATTAGAAGTCCAGCTGGTGTGACTTGGCATGAACACTGTTCTGCCAGCACAATGGCACCTTTATCATCTGGTACAGGTTATTCCTGCTCCCGTGCAGGCATGAGTGGTCAGTAGCACACATCTCTGGAGTGTTCAGCTGGCACGGATGTATCCGTGTTACAGGTACAGTCCAGCTCCAGGTGTACTGATACAGCTGTGCTCTGCATGAAGATGGTCCATTTGTTCATTCAAGTGGTTTATGGTTGTGGACACTGTGAGGAATTTGGTTTGGCTTTTGGGTCACTTGACAAAAGTCTCCAAAAGGTCTCCAAACTTCTGTGCTTGTTCAGGAGCTGGCTATGCTAAAAATGTGGTGAAGAGCAGAGGAGGATGAACCTTGCTGCCCTGCACAGCTGGCACTGACCACCCGTGTCAAACAAGACTCCTCCTCCTGGCAAGTGTAAGCATAATTATCCTTGAGCACTGTGGATACCTGGGAGAGCTGCACTTCCAGATGGTGGAACTGGCATCCGGGAGATCATAAACACCACATCTTATTAACACACCATTTTGACTCACAGAGTAACAGGAGTTGTAGGGAGTTGTGGAGGCTGAGAGTTTACCCTCTTCTTCAGAAAGAGACCATAGCATCCTTCATTTTAGCGTAGCCAGGGCTAATGATTTTTTTTAATCAGGCCTACCTCCTAAGTGTGAGCGTGGTGGAGAGCACAGAAAATGAGAAGATGGTGTGAGGAACTTGCTCGGTAGCAACGTAAGAGTAAACACAGTGATTTAACACAGGGAGTAAAATTGCTTTTGTCATTTGCTACTGTGCTAGAGTTTATATCAGGGTGAAAACTGGTGCCTTCAGTTCTGTCACAGCAGCAATCGCAGCTTTAGTGAAGCAGATGGAAACGAAAAAAAGGCAGCACCTTTGTTTTGCATTCTGATGTTTCCATGGCTTTTATCAGCAATAAAGACCCTTGTTTTGGCACTTCCTTGCAGTGAGTGTTTGGCTGTCTTCAGCTATTCCATCTGGCAATTTTTTGCCAGGAAATGCCCAGAAGGGAGGTTATGGTTGAATTAAATACTGTTTCTAGGGTACTGGGCTTCACATGGCTAATGAGAAGCCTTAATATAGAGAGCTTTTCAAAATCCAAATGGAGTCAAGCAAGGAGAGAGAACTATAAAATAGTAATTATCCTTGCTGTGCTGGAGTGATGTTGCTTAAAAATGTGAAACCAAGGGCTAGGCTGAGCACTCCCAATTCTTTCTCCTGGTGTCTGTACATATAGTTTCATATATGTATGAAAATTTAAAAAAAAAATAGGGTGAAAAATATATAAATTAAAAATTCCTGGAAATCCCTCCCCTTCCTTCACTTCCTCAGCCCATAAAAGACAATGCAACTGTTAGTGTTTCATGTGGGGATAGGAAAGGGGAGAGAAAATAGCTGGGAGAACATCTGAAACAATTGCAGCTAAGCTTGTGTGCATCAAAATAAATTCCAGAACTGCGCCTGAAAGTTGTATGTAAAGCTTTGATTCTGATCCTGCTTGCTCTGCTGTAAATGCAATTAAAGCTCTACTGGATCAAAGGAAATAGTTGAAATTTATTGTGATATTACTAAGAACACATTGTGGCCCAAAAGAAAAGCTAACTGTGCCTCAGGGAGAGAGGCCTGGCCTTGCAGATCTGTGTCTTCTTAGTAAAGGCATCTCTGTCAATTTAGGAAATGATTCGTGGGAGTCTGGGGACGCAGTTCTGCAAACCTTTGCTTACAAGGAGTCTCCTTGAAGACAAAAATCACTGATTCCTGATAGAGAATGTTTGTAAGGCACAGGAATTCATGTAAGTAGGAATTTGCTTGCCAAATGGCTTTTGTACCAGTTCATCAAAAAATCTGAAGATGCAGCTACGTCTGTGCAATTCCGTAGCTCAACACAGTTGTGTTTCTATACCGTGTTATGGCAGCGTGTCTGCAGGAATGAAAAATGAGAGGGAAAATATTTGGAGCAGAGGTGCATAGATACCTTAGCCATAGCCTGCAAAAATCTATCACTAAATGAGCGTGACAGAGCTTGCGGAACTCTTTTGTGCCTTGCTGCCTGCCTTGAAGGAACTTGACAGTTTAGTGCTGGGAAAGATGCTTTGTGGTTAAACAGTATGAGATGCTTTGATAAAGACTTTCTTCTCAGGCAGAGTGCTAAGCAGCACTCCCCGAGACTAGTTTGTGGATGTGGCGTTATCCAAATGCATGAGAAGGTGTCCTGAATTTTAAATTCATG
Organism: Mohoua ochrocephala; assembly: GCA_013398855.1. Lineage (NCBI taxonomy): Eukaryota > Metazoa > Chordata > Aves > Passeriformes > Acanthizidae > Mohoua > Mohoua ochrocephala. The sequence goes on along the minus strand of VZTA01007517.1, from coordinate 273,004 downwards.
TTGCTGAAGAATTCTGTTTAAAAATCTGTGTCATGAGATGTTTGGTTTGCAGGGGTGACATCTTTGCTTTACGTGTGGACATGGCCCGGGACTATTCGCATAGGTTGACAAAACCATGGACCTGAAATGTAATTCCGAATGTAATTTTTACTCCACCACATAGCCATTAGGAAAAAATACTTTGACGCATTGGATGCCTAAAATGAGGAAATTGTGTTCACAAGCCATCTTGCTTCTGTCTCGTGAATGCTGTTCTGTTTGCTTGTGAGATTTGATGCTGTCTAGCAGAGTTATTTATGCCTTTGATTATAGTGCTGTCTCACAGCTTGTCATATAAATTTAATTGTGATGGTACTGTGGTTGTCGTCGTCTGAAATTACAGATTTGTTCACGTAGGCAAAGGTGATCCTTCACAAGGCCTGATGATGTGCACAGATGTTTTGGCAGCTGCTGAGACCACACCTGCTTCCATCTGTGTGCAGAGGAACCTGACCCTTTCCATGTCAGGTGGGGATAAAATTGTTCCACTGTACCCTTGTTGCGTGTTTGATGAGACTCCTCTTTGCTCTAAGCAAGAGTGGTATGATGAGAATTAAGCTTCAGAATTTCTGTCCTGAGTTTCCATTCTCTGTAACACAGGTTGTGTGTTTTAATTAGATTGCACTTCCTGCCTTCCTGAAGTTGGTTTCATCTTTCAGGATGCCCGAAACTACAGACTGGGGATGAGGGAGCACAGGGAAATTGGGAGACTTGCTGGAGTTTGTGTGGGAAGCTGGTGGCAGGGGCAGAAGCTGAGGCCTCTGAGGTCTGCTCTTCTCTTTCTCTGTGGGACCTGCTGCAGCTCGGCGCTGTTGAGTGGGTGATAGTCATGGGAAGCACATCTGAGCTGCTGGAAGAGGTCCAGTCACTGTCGCTCTGGTCACGGCTTTTCCCTGGATGGTTGTGCAGGGACTCTAAAACCAGGGTGGGAAGAGAGGTTTGGGGAGAGTGCAGAGTAACCTGGTTGACAGTGGAGAATAACCTCTACCGCTACTCTTGTGGGTGTCCCTTTTTAATGTGTACAGGGCAGCTTGTGAAGGAATTGCAAGGACTCTTTGAGGCACTGAATATTTCGTGGGTTATTAATGTCAGTAATCATCTTTCCAGTGTTGGAGCTTTATTTAACAGATGCTACCAAAAAAAAAAAAAAAAATCTTAATAGGACAGCTTGCTATGAGCGGCCATGGCTCAGCAGCTGGGAGACTTGTGTATTTATTTTTAGTGAAGTATGGAGTTTCTCTTTAGTATTTGTTATGGCCCTCTGCACATTGGGGAACCCCTTTCTTTAGGAAATGGGCAGGGCCTTTTAGGGCTGACTGGAGCTACTGCTGTTTTGGAAGATAGACAGTAGCATACACCTGTGTAATGCTGGTTGCAAATACAACCTCGAGCATCAGCTCAAGGTGATATGAGCAAGTTCAGATTTGCAGCTGCTGTTAGGAGTGCTCAAATGAAGTCTCAAAAAAGATCTATAATTTCATGTCTGGGCGGTTTTTCAGCCTGCAGAGTGCATGGCCTCTTGCATTGTACAGAATCATCCGATAGGGCTGGGTGAAAGTGAGTAGGGTGCTGGTGGTTGCTGGAGCTGCATGTACTGTCGGGGTCTTGTCACGCTTACAGGGAATTTTCACTAGATGGAATTGTACTGTACAGAGCCATGAATGATGTCTTCCTAGGTAGATCTGAGTGTTAGTGCTTTTCACCGAGGTGGTAAATAAATAAATAGGCACTAGAAAACATTTCCTTTCCTTGGTGCCTGACAGAAAATTGTGGGATGATGTTCTAACTGCTAAATCAGGTTTTGGCAAATCATTTAAGGCTCTCTGGAAGAGTCTTAAATGTAATGCAACAAGTGAGTTATTAATTGGCCTTGTGAGCTCTTTGGTTTAATGACAAAGGACTGGATTTTGAGGCTTTTGCTTACTTTGGGGAGGAAGTACTTTTACATTTCTTCATTGAAAAGGATGCATCAAAGAATTAACAGCAGAGAAGTACAGGAAACTGTTTTTTTTCTTCTAGAGAATATTAGTTTTGCTTGCACTGCAGCTCTGGATCAGGATGATGGATACATCTAGGTTTTTATAACTGTCTGTCTGGTCTTAGTATGTTAGCTTGCATTGCATGTGGATTATGTGGTGCTTGCAGCTAGGAAGTCTGTAGGAAGCAAGCAGATCATACGGATTATACTCTCATGATTGTAATGAGATATATTCTTTGTCCGTATATCAAAAATCTCTAGAACAAACTTCAGATGGGATTATGCTGTAGCAATAGGCTTGTGAAATTGCTGCAACTCTTGATGCAGGAAAAAATGAGAGTGCCACATTCTTCCAGTCCTGCCAGCAAATAAAATATATTAATTTGTAATTTAGTATTGTTCCCAGAATATATATCTGTAGTAATAAGATCACCTTGTCAGTCTCTCTGTCTTTTTCTCATTATCTGTTCTTTTATTCCAGGCTTGTCTGGCACTGTAAAGCCTGTCAGGGCCTGAAACTAGTATTAGAGAAATTAGTGTGGGTAATTGTGCTGCTTCAGTTTTCTCGTAGCAAACAGTGGGGGTAGTTTCTTGATTGGGTAAAAAAAAAAATTAAAATATGGCCAGAGAGGAAAAGAAGTCAGAAAATTAACCTTGGACTGCGATAGACTTTGTAACTCTGGTAGGAGAACTGTGCAGCATGATCCTCTGTTCTGATTTAATGCAGCTGTACTGTCCCAATCTCTAAACCTGCAATTACAGGACTGTGAGAGATGGATTGATGTGGACAATAGTTAGGATATTAATTAAAATGCCATGGATGACGTGGGGAACATCAAGCCTTATGTGCTTTAAATAGAGAAACTGGTGAATATATCATTCAAAATGCCTTGAATTTTCAGTCTTGGATCTTGTTTCTTCTCCTTTTGGATGCTCACGTAACTGTAAATTGCTTCACAGGGCACGAAATAGTGAAAATTCAGGTATTTATAGTCAAATGTTCATTTTGGTAGGATTAGAGTGATTTCAATTGGCCTGTTGCTTTTCAGACATGGAAAGCAGAAAAAAGGCCTGTGTGGAGCAATCTCAGATTTCTCTCTACTTTTCCTAGGAGAATTTCATCTTTTTTTTCACGTCAGTATCCACCTGTGCTCATATAACTCAAATTCTTTCCCACAAAATATGGATGCAGTCATTCTTTATTCCTCCTTGGGATTAAAGGTCTTTGGGATTAGAAGTGGAGCAGGTGAAGAGCACTTTGAGCAGTTTGGGATGGGACTCCCATGTGTGTCTGGTTCTCAGTTTTGCAGATCCTATAGCCTTTAGCACATCTGTGGCATTCCTTTCTTCTGGTTCTAATTACATGTCCCATGAGAAGTTTTGCAATGATGGGAAAACTCTCACCTCTGTTGGGAGCTGCAGGTGTTGGAGCCCATTCATTTGAAGCACATCGACAGCGGTGAGTGATCAGAGGCAGCACAAGCTTGCAGAGCTCTTATTCTGGACTGCCTCAGTACAGCAGTGAGTGTTTTGGGTTAAAATGTGGGAAGAGGATTATTCATCTGGGCAGGGTTGTACCCCGTGGCAGCCCCTCCCTCCTCTCCCCATTTGTGTAAAGCAGTGGAATAGATGCGGTTGTCCTCTAGGCTGTAGGTTTGTTAGGCATCACTGCAGAGGTGTCTTTCACTTGGTGGGAGGCTAGCTGTGAAAATTCAAGCAGAATTGCATTCAAGGTCAAGTGCTAAAAGATTCACAGCCCTGAAGAACTACGTTGTCTCTGAAATTTTTGGTCGTTCAAAATCGTCCAAATTTTGCCCCTGAGAGCTTGATCAGTATTAGGAGTGTGTCAGGCGTGACCCTCATGGAACTTCCACATGCCTGAAGCCTAAAGACTTGAAAGCCCTTCTGATCTGCTGTTGGCAAAAAGTCATCTGTTTGAAGTCACTTTCTGTTTAGAGGTTGTTGTTTTGTCCAAAATTCCAAAGAAACTGGTCTTCTACTGAAAGCAGCATTACAAGGAATGGAAAGCCAAGCCCAGCCGCTTGCATTGTCTCAGCATTTCCGTGAGATTGAAAGAAGTGGCCAGACCAAGTTGTTTTTCTTTAAACAAATACTTCTCTTTTTTCTAGTGTAGTGCTTGTTTTATGGCTGATGCCTTTTTGCTGGGTTTTATCTCAGAGCAGTAAAAAGCTGTAAATACTGGGACTGGGATAAAGAGAGTGGAATTTGTGGTGGAAATGTGCAGTGGGCCATAGTTGGGCCATGCTGCTGCTGCTGTCTGCACAGAAGCAAACTTTAGTCAGATAGGAGAATATTGTATTTCTTTCTGCATGGCTGACTTTCTTACATTTGGTGGCCTGTGTTTGGCTTGTTACCTTTGTTTGGAAACAGTGCCAAAAAAAGAGGAGACTTAGGAGGGGTGGGGAGTAGCATGGGCTGTTGAGGTTAAAGTCCTGTATTTGGGGTAGAAACCACCTAAGTCTTCCCTCTGCCCCCTTTGCAAGAGACAGACACTTGCTGCAGGTTCCCTGAATGTCACAGCAATGTGACAAGCCATGCCCAGTCTTGTGTGAAGTGGTGAAAAGGCTTAGCAGCGTTCTTTGGCATTTCTTGTCTTTGAAAATGCATTGCTTGAAAACTTCAGATAACATTTGCCTGGAAGAGGAGGATGTGTTTCAGTCAAATGATAAGAGGGGAGGGGCAGCTCTCAAGGCTGACTGTGAGACACCTCCCTTGTTAGAAATGGGAAAAACAGAATAAAACAGAAAATGGAAAGGCACCCGTCATGCTGACGTATTTGGCCTGAGGAAGCCAGCCCAATAAAGGCCGGCAGGGGAGGGGATGGGAGAGAGTCGGAGCAGGAGGGAGCGAGTGTTAGTGCAGCAGGCTGTGCTTCTGGGACGATGATTGCAAAAATTGGAAGGGGAAAGAGGGTGTAGCTCTTGTTACTCTCAGATTCCCTTGTCTGCCCTCCCTCTTGCCTGGGAGCTGGGTTCCCTGTCTCCTCTCCCAGTACCAGGCTGTGGGCTGCTGGCCCGGGGCTGTGCACCAGTTGCCCCTAGGATGTGCTGCAGGGGCACACGTGGTGGTGGTGGGCCCCTGGCAGTGAGATGCAGCTGGGAGGAGAGGGCTGGGGCAGGACCTGAAGTAAGGTTTGCATTTCTCTGGGAAAGGGTAAACTGAGAGGGAGGAAGACATCATTGACTTCAGTGAGAACTGTCACATCTCCAACACTGAGATGCAGTGAATTAATGAACCTTCCCTGGAAGTGAAAATGCTAGCCATATGCTTTGGTGGTGAAAAAGGTTAAACAGAGAAGTGTGTTACCTTTAGTGTGTTTTCTTCAAGCTGTCTTGAACTTTCCAGAGAAAGACTCTGTAAAGGCTCTCTCCCTGTGGAGATGAACTTCAAAGATCAAGACTCTTGAGTGGCGGAATAAAGCAGCCTGTCTGGCACTGCAAACTCCCCACTGAGGTACCAAGAACTATTCTGGTAGGCAGAAAATGCCTTGGGCGCCAAGTGCAGCAGGTTACTGATAATGTCACTGTGATGGTGAAGGATGGAAAGTTAGCCTTCTTTTAGAGGATTAGGAAGGCAGAGAGAAGTCAGGCACAGTTAGAAATTTTTGTTTATTAAACAGAGGCGATGAATAGGTGTTTCAGCATCAATAAGCCTTGGGACATTTGATAAGAGCCTTGTTGAGTACCTCCAGAAGTTTTTGCCAAATGCAGTAAGGTCTGTTTGAAGTGACCTGTCATGTGTCCGTGAGTGCCAGAGCCTCCCATACTTTCAGGTATATGAGCTGTCTTCCCAAGATGGTTGCTGAAATGTGCTGTAGGCAGATGGCCAGTGTCACCTAGCCTGAACTCAACCTGTGTGTAGAAGGTGGGTAAAAAAGTCTGTAAAAATCTGGACTTTGGTAATTTTTCTTTTTTTTTTGTGAGGAGGGTCTCCAGGACAATGCTTTTCTCCATGCTCTAGGAAGGGAATAGCACTGTTCCAAGCTCCATCAGGGCTTGCTCTTGGTTGCTACTCTCAGCTCTGTGTCACAGCCCTGCCACCTGCCTTGTTTTGTTGAAGCAGCCCAGCTCCTCATAGCGAGGGCCTGTAAAGATAGGTGTATGAGCCTGACCTGTGCTATGATGCTGCCTGATTTGGCAGTGTTCCCCCATGCAGTGAATTTCAGTTGTGCAGCAAGCATTAGGGTTAGGTGGGCTCAAACTTACTTGCTTTTGTTTGAATAGAGTTAAGTGGCCCAATGATGGTGTTAACAGCACCCCTGCAGCCTTTTCACTGCACTTTCCTAGTGCATGCAGTACTTGAATATATTCCAGGCAGCCCCAGCCAGTGGCTTGTAGGCAGGAAATTGCTTGTGGGTGTCTTCAGACTGATCTGTGGTTCAGCCAGGCCCAGGTGTAGAGGGAGAGCAAACTGAGTGTTGTCCATCTCTCACCCAGTTCACAGCCTTCACTGGCACATTTTTAAACGCTGGGTTTGAGAGGGGGAGCTAAGGGAGCTGTTACTGTGACTTGCTTCACTTGGCCAAGTGAACGACTCAGCCATTTCCTAACATGGGTATGTCTACAGTATGCATGACTTTGTGTAGCTGAGCTATGTTTTTCTCCTCCTGGTTTCTTTTTATGCAAGTTTTTCTCATGTGAAATATTTTGGATTAGATGAGGTTTACAAGGAGGAGTTGACATTACATTTCAAGGTTTGCTTCTGCTATTGCATTGGCATACTGACATCGTATCCCCTGGGGTCAAACCTCTGGGATGAGAGCCAGTATTTAGAAAGATTTTTTTGCAGGGTGGAGGAATATCTTGTAATTTCACCCCCTATGATTTCGACCTCTCCCTCTTGCACTGCTTGTTCATTATTTCAGATTCCTCCTCTACACGATGTAAGAAAGGACTGTGTTAGCCATTATTGTGATACTTGGTGCTTAACCATCTGCTTAGAAGGCATTGATGATACGACATGCAGCTTGATCTCCTCCTGACTTGTTTCTGAATTGCTGGTACATCCCTGTGTGCCGTTAAGCCATCTTTGAAGCTCACTGTGTCACAGCAGCGTACATGAGGGGTAAATCTACTGAAGTCAGCCAAGTGGTACCAGCGTGAAACTGGAGTGACCAGAAAATCATGTCTCCTTTCTTCTGGATTATGTACAGCAGAGAGGGGTGAAAGCTTCAAGTGAGCAGAGAAAATTTTGAAAGCAGCTTTTTGATTTCCCTACCAAAGAGTCTGGCCAAGTATGCTGAAAGTAATTCCGGAGACCACAAGCTGATTTGAAGTGGGTCCCCGGAGTTGCATAAACAGACAATGCATTATTCATGAGCTAACTGAGCCTTTGCCCTCCTCCAGCAGACTGGGACAAGCAGAAATGTGCTTGCTTCCTTCACCTGGTTGACTGGCCCTCTGGGAAGGCTCTGCTCTTTGCAGAGCAGAGTGGAGAGAAGAGAAGGCTGCTGATATAATTAGGCTGATTGGCACCGTGACTTAGGGGCAGTTATGGGAAGCCCATATGAATTCATTTATGGCTTGTTAGTGCTGTGTTTGTCAGACAGCAGTCAATGGGGATCAGAAGTCTGGGGTGCACAAAAACAATGCAGGAGGGAAAGACTGCCTGGGTACCAGTGTACCTGTGTGCTAACCCCATGGGCTCAAGCACACCTCATCCTTGTTCCTCCTGCGCTCACTTGCAGAAAACAAAAATAACAGTAATCTTCATTAGAAGCTGTTGAATGTGGCCTCCTCTGGTGTATTTCGGAATCATAATCTTGTAGAAAGCATACCTCACCCAGCAGGAATTCAGCAAATCCAATAACAGGCTTATGATGCTGGATCTGGCATGAGAGGTTTCAGCTCAGCTGACCATAAGCTGACTGGAGAGCAGAAGGGGCTGCCTTGTTTGTTCCCATAGTTATGATGTTCATGTGGGATGTGTTTGTGGGAGAGCTGGGTGTTGTGTGTGGTTTCTTCTTGAAGCATCCTGTCACAGGGGAGCTAGACAGACACAGAAACGTGGACTTGGAGCAGTTGAAGTGGCCACAAAAAAGGGAATCCAATTGATGGCTATTGCCCCTTTCCTTCACGCTCTGTTTGTCAGTCTTGCAAGTTGCGCATCTGACTCCTTCCTTAGCAGCTTCTCTCCTCTCTGGTTTTATTCCAGCAACAATGCTAAAATGGCATTTTGCTCCTGTCCCATCCTCCACTGCTTACTTTGCCATCTAAGCACTGAGCTACAACAGTTGTAACGTTAATGTGCCTTGAGCAAAACCTACTAAAATACTGTGATCTGACAGAGAGCAGATGAACGTTGTCACTTGAATGTATTCTACCAAGTTTTACTTAGCGTTACGTGCGTAGCGGTGGATATTTCAGCTGGTACAGATGTGCAATAATGTTCTGAGTCCCAGGGCTGCATTCTCTTGTAATAGTCACAGTTCATTGCAAAAAAAATAAGCGTTCAGAGGGCTGACATAATCATGCTATTCCCTAATCATACTGAAAGGACAGGTCATATTACGTCTTTGGAATAAGCTGCTGTGGATTCGTCATGCAAACAACCCCTCAGGTTTGGGTTTGTCTCTGACAGATCAGCTCTCTTACTTTGTCGTGTGTTCATAGCCATTTGAGACAGACAGAACTGTCGAGGTCACCTAACCAATCTCCTGGACAGAGAAGAGTTTTCTCTATAGCATATTTCTGTGATATATCTAATCTTAAATATTTTCCTTAGTGGGGATTCCATCACAATGATCTCTCTGCTGGAAGAGGTACTTTGTAGTCAGGCTATACTGTCCTTTATTAATTCAATCACATTATTTCCATGTAACGCCAGTTTTTAATATTTTAATGAGTTCTCTTCGATCCTTGTTGTTCCATTCTTTGAATTCACATATACCTGTACTTCTCCATTGATGTATCATACCTGTCTGTCACTGTGACTGATGAAGCTACCTCAGTTTACTAATGCCTCACATAATCTGATGAACTGCATTCAGATGCCATTAAAATGGCTGGGGGTTAGACCACCGTGACAGAAAAGCTTGGAGCTAAATAATCCCCCAGATCGGTTTCCAACTTAAACCATATCCCAGTGGCGTAGTAAAAAGCAAAAATAATGCTGTGGTTCACAGTCCATCTTCTGGTGTGTGGTCAGATGACCCATGAGAGCATCTAAACCATTTAAGGCCTGCGAAATCAATGCTGAATGTGTAAGCAGTCACTATTGTAGAGCTGTCTGGATCAGAGAAGCATGCCCAAGAAAACTGTGTTTTCCCAGACCTTTTGCAATGGCTGTTACCAAGGGGTTGTGTTTTTGCTCCGTACCGCTACAGGCGGTCTGCAGGATGTGGTTGGTGTGCCCTCACACCGCTGTGCTCTGTGTGAAGGGTGCTGGATCTGACATGCCTGTTGATCATGGCCGTGACAGGTAGGTAGACAGTGGCTGTGATTTTTCTTTTTCAGCTCTTCAGTGAGCAGCTCAGTCTATTCATGGCAAGCCTGCCAGCAGCTCTTGCCATTCAAGTGAGTGATGTTCTAGCAGCATTTCAGAGCTGGCAGAAAAGGGTGATGATCAGATGCAGCCAGTTATAAAAACTAAGCATATGCTTTACAGGAACGTTTGTTCTGTATCCCTGAGCTGAAGATGGAATTTCACAGCGTCAAGGCAGAACAGTCTCACAGGGGAAATAGTGGCATTTTTGAAAGCTTACTTAAATATTAGATGCACTGAGATGACGTGTCAGCTCTGCATTAAGAAGGTCAAGGATTTTGCTACATCAGGAAACCCAGAGGTGGGCACCGCCTGCTGAGCACAGAGGTCTTGTTGGTGAACATGCTGTGGGTGTTACAGAAACACAGCTAGAGTGGATGGGATTATGTTAAACATTAGTATGGTAGTATTAGACCCTGGGATTTATAGGTTTACTCCCCAGGATGTATCAACACATTATAAAATATATGTAAAGTTGTAGCTGAGGTGATACCTCGTGATGGGAGAGGTTCCCTCAAATGAGTTGCCCCTTGCATGCGCTGCTGAGTTTTGAGGGACAGTTTCTTCTGTCTCTTGAAGGCGTTGTGGGAGACCAATCTCACAACATGATGAAGTGAGGTTACCCACCCTGTGTCAATGCCCTTGGTCATCTTCTCAGAAGAGTGGCTGAGAGCTGCATGAGGATGGAAGCTGAAACCCCCATTCTTTTGGGTATTTGGCCCATTCTGGGTTGGATGCACTGATGTGAATGCCGTGGAAGAATTCGTAGTTGCTACTCTGTTCAGGAGCAAATACAAGTCTCTGGAGATGTCAGTCTCATGCTTCCACCAGCTTTAAATTCACAGAATGGTAAAATGCAGTTGTTGTATTATGAGACCCAACTGTAGTACATGAAGAATGTGTGGCACATTAAACCTGTCTGGTTCATACAGAAACTCATGTATAATTCACACTCTTTGTAAATATGTCAGTTTAATGCTTCCCTGCACCTATCAGCAAAGCTCTGTCTCCCTTGGGTTAGTCAGACTTGACAGCTTCTGAAACTGGACCCTGAATTGTGTGACAAATGGTGCTGAACTCTGAATATTGCTGAATAACAACTAATTTTGAATTCAGAAAAAAAAAATTCCTACAATCAAAGCCCTTTGTTGAAGTTCTTCATTGTCTCCTTAGGGCAATTTTAAAACTTCATCCTTGTTATGATGGAAGACCCCTTTACTTTCTTAGTAGAGCAAGATTGTACCAGCACCAACCAAGCTTTGGTTATTCTTCCCTGGAACACGTTCCACCATCATCAAAACATGTAACATAATGTGGTTGTTGGTCATCTTATAGTTCTTTCAGACATTTGTTTGTAGTTTAATATGTACGATATTTTCTTGTAGACTGTAGCCCCTGAATAAGAGTCACTTGCTAACCCGTGACAGAAATGTGCCATGCCACAAGGCTCTTGGTGTGATGTGTGCCTACTTTTTACTAACTGAATCGCCTGTATTCCATGGATAAATTGAGTTGTGCTTTTGTGAGGATGCATGATTTTGTGTGTTTGGTGCTTGCAAGCCCTCCTTGTAAGTGACAACAGTGGTCTCTTAAGTGGTCCATGGTAAGCAACAGCTTGGTTTAGTCGTTGCTCGGAAAAAAATCCCAAATGTACTATAGGCACTATGAAAATAATGTTAAATAGCACCATGTTTTATTGTGGCTCAGTCAGAGATGCTGAGAATTTTAAGAGCTGTTGGATGGTAAATTGTTAAAACACATTGCTCTGCGGAATGCTGATGTAGCCTGGGCTGAAGCCAAAGTCTGTACAAGTCTAAATGAGTTAGTTGTCCAGGGAATTAGCCTGCCTTGGACTGGGTCCTTTGGATGAGATTTTCAGAAGCAGTCAGCAGTGCTCAACTCCATGACCCTAACTTCAGTGGGAGTGGAGAACCCAATGCTGAGTTTTCCTGCTGTTAAATCCTACTGGTTTTAACATCATCTTTGAGTGACTCAAAGGCACTGAAGGGAAGAAAAATAATCTGCATTTTCAAGTCGGTACAGTATAAATTCTCTCAAGAGCTGGTTTTACAAGTGACTCTACAAGCTGGAAAGCTCTTTTTACCACATGGTATGCCAATATGAGTTATTTTCCTGCACACAGATGTGTCAAACCAGGGGCAGTGAGAGGTGTGAGTCTGCGTTGCTAAACAGCTTTTTGGCGGGGGCTGGGACCCCTCTTCGGGAAATTTAATGTGTGTCCATGTGAAGGGATCTACAGCAAGAGGCTTTAACATCTGGGAGCCCTCCCAGGGCACATCTTAAGCTTTACTCGTTTTCCTGAGCTCTGGTTTCTTATCCAATTTCAGGCTGCCATTTATCACGTTTCAACAGCTCGTGGAAGTTGTGTGGCAACCTTCCTACTCTGTCGAAGGGTGTCATGGTAATTCTTTATTCTTTCTTGAATTCCTATAATTCCTCTCTTTGGGAAACAAAACAAAACCTTTCTATAATAAAAACAAGAGCAAGTCTTCCTGCAAATACAACAGCACAAAAGCTGGCTGCTCTTTCCCACTGAGGCTATCTGACCCAAGCAGCCTTTCCCCTATCACCTTCAAAGCCCTTGGTTTAAGGGAAGGGAGTGATTACTGAATCATTAAGGATAATGGCTATTTACTTTTGGAAACAATGGACTTGATGAACCACAAAAAATAGCCTAATTTTCAGAAGTGCATTTGCCTTGGAGCAAACTAGCTGGGTTTTGGGGTGGAAGTACGTACATTTTAATGAGGTGGTAAAAAGTGACCTTTTGTTCTGAGAAAAATCACAGTTTTGTGTGTTTTTGGGGTTTTTGTTTTTTTTTTTTAATCTTGAGGACTGCTGTGGACCCAAGCATGGAAATGTCAGGCTAGAAAACAATACTAGCATTTAACATAAAAAGCACAGAATTTAAAACTCTATAGTGATTACAAATTCTCAGACTTACCTGACTCCTTGCTAGGATTTCCTGTTTTTACCTTGTATGTTTTTACTTCTGGATGTTAACATACAAATTTGCTCTGTCTGCAGTAGGATTTTGCCATGTGATCATCAACATGTGGAAAACTGCTCCTATTTTGTAGAATCACAGAATGGTTTGGGTTGGAATGGACCTTTAAAGATCAGCTGGTCCAACTCTCCTGCCATGGCAGGGACACATTCCACTGTATCAGTTTGCTCAAAACACCTACCTGGCCTCCAGCACGTCCATTGATGGGATAGACACATTTAGGTGTTTAGTCATGTCTGCTTAGGTTACAGTATAATTAAAATGTGCTGAGGCAAGGGTAATAGAGAGGGTATTACTGTGCTAATTAGCATATTATTGTAAAATAAGGGATACTGCTGGATTTGCTTTGTGAGCTGGGTTGAATTACAAACTGGAGGTAGTGGTGGTGGGATAGCAGAATTCTTTTCCTTCCAGTTTTTTTCGTAGTCCTTTCATTTACGTGGCTCTGGAGCTTGAAAGATGTGTGCGTTATGTACAGCCTGGGCTGAACCAGTGACCACTGCTCTGTTGTAAGCAATTTTGGCATTTATACGGATTTATTTCTCAGGGTGTGTAGTCTTAGATTCATGCCTGACTTGAAGAGTGGGAGTAAATGCCACTGCGAACACAGCTGAAGAAAGTGTTTGGCCTTTCAGAAGAGGTCCTGACAGGCTGCTTGACAGAGGTACAGATGTTCATGGCAGACACTTTGGATGGCAGGATCCTGCTTCCGTTCATGGTGATTGCTGTGAAATAATCACTAACAACTGCACGTTAACCTAATGAAGAAATACTAATAACAGACTGCACAACGGCAAGCAGATAAATAACGCAGGAAGATCAAAACATTGGAGAAAAAACCCAACAGCGTTTTGAGCTTATGTAGATGGTTCTTCAGTGACAAGTGACTTGTCAAAAGTCTTATGTGAAAGTGCCAGAAAAGTGGAGGTAGTCAGAGTAACCTAGGTCTTAGGTGCGTTTGATAAAATGGGGTGGCTGTACCTCTGACTTCAGCAATTTAGGTTTGCAAGTTTAAGCCCTTGGCATTTTATGAAACCCTAAGCAGCCTTTTGATGCCCATGCGTGCTTTCTTCCTGTGGAGAACTCCAGGAGCATTTCTTGTCAGAGACAGACAGATGTGCTATCATTGCCTTCTGCTGAGCCTCTACTGGGGTGCACAGACCCTAGCAAACAATAAAATGTGAAATTTGTGATCACTGTTTGAAGCCAAAGTCTCCACCAGTCCCAATATTGAGCTCTATAGGGCAGCTCGTAATCGGATTTTTTATTATTAGACTCCTTGCTTATTAGAAGTTTTTGCATAAAATACCCAATGATTTCACTGGTAGAATATGAGGATATGAATCTTATTTATGCTACTGCACTTCCTCCTATTGTAAAAATGCTTTGAAATGCTCCCGTAATAGGTATATAAATATTTTAAAGTGGTTTTAAACTTAAGGGAGTGTAGTGAAGTGACCTCTTAAGAATCAGACTCTATTATGTCTGAAGGGGATTGTTCTATTGGCATCTCATAATATGTTCCCATTTATAGGGAATCTGTTTTTCAGTGAGCATTGCAAGCTTAACACAGTCAGTTGGCTGAACTTTCGGTATAGGGACAAGGTCATCATTCAGTGCTTGTACCCTGAACAAGTAAAGCCTCCCCACTTCTGCTGCTGTCTTTGGCCTCCAGGAGACACATGAAAGACTTTGGCAGAGCCTCTTTTTTTTTTCCCCCCCAGTTCAGTTTTAGATCATTTCAGCATTTATTGCCCTTTCCGCTATTGCTTGGATCAAGTGGCATTATGTGATCCAGCTCGTCTTTGTACACTGGATGAAATTTTGTCACACCTGTGGTGTCTCCCACATTCTAATGAACTTCAGCAAATAAATGCTTATTATTTCCTGGTTAAACACAAGAATTAGATGCTTTATGACATGTATATTGGCAGTTTCCTTTCACACATAGGTTCCTAAGGGCTTCGTGCTAAACCAAAGGAGCGATTCTAAAGTACAGTAATTTGTCTCACAAAAAAGCATTTTTGTAACAGAGTAGTAACTTTGTGACCTTTCTTTAGAAAATACAAATAAGTATGTGTGTACAAAAAGGAGGAATATCACCCTTTAAGAATTGCGTGCAGCTTTTGAGTAAATTTTAAGCTGTTTTACTGCAAATGCTTTGTTTCATTGGCAGTGTGCAGTCATGGTGCTTAAAGGTGATCTAAGGTATATAGGGACGCACAATATCTTTTATCTGGTGAAGTGGTGACGTTCGGGAAAAACTCCACGCTTTCAAGGACACAAACATTTGTGTTGTGGGTTGGGGTTTCTGTTGTTGTTTTTGTGTTCTGTGGGGTTTTCAAGTGTTACAGGAGCCTTAATGAGTGAGACAGACATGCTAAACTCCAGCAGACTTTCTGTTCTTTAGTTTAATTTTGCATTCTGGGCAGTGAACCATGCTAAAGCTCTTTCCACTTCATTGGTGCATGCCGGAAAAGTGTAACCGAGAGCTTATGTAGTTTTGAGCAGACACTGCAGTAAAATTCCCTTCTGACCCTTTTTGCCTTTCAGGCTTTTGCCAATCCTGCCAAGTCACCTAAAAGGCTGGATTAAAAATATCTCGCACAGTCAGAGCTGGTTAATCTGTGCTTGGTTTGTATGTCTGGACGAGCAAAAGGTTCTCATTGGTGACTGGATATGCTTTTGACATGTGCCATTGCCTTGTTTTAGGGTCTTCTCGTACCATAGGTTTGACCACATATGAATGTGGTTGCATCCCTTCAACACACACTAGACAAGATTTTTTTCAGGCAGGAGAAAGACTATTCCAGACTATAGCAGCTGAGGGCCTAGGCTCTCAAGTAAGGAGGGTGGAAGCACAAAAAGAGCAAGAACAAAAGCAGGGTGAGAGTTGTATTTTTCTGCCCTGGCAACTCAAAAGTGTCCCCAGATACAAAGATGTCTTGTTGGTGCCCTGCGTGCCCTAACCTAGCCAGGCTGATGATCAGCAGCAGTGAAGCTGCAGTAGTACAGACATCAGCACACCCTGCCCGAAGTCACCAGGCATCCTGTGGTCTGTGAAAGTCCATGTGCTGTGATTTCATTGCTGTTGCTGCTAGAGAAAAACTCACTCAAGTGTGTCAGCACGTGCAGCAGTCATGTTGTGCTTGCAGTGTAGATATGGGCTTAGAGAGCAGTGGAAAGATGCTGTCTCCGCTGGTGTAAGGAGAACACCAAGCATGACTCCCATGACTTGGAGGGGGACTTTTTACAAGGGCATGTAGTGACAGAACAAGGGGTAGTGCTTTAAACCGAAAGAAGATGGGTTTAGATTAGATATTAAGAAGAAATTCTTTACTGTGAGGGTGATGAGGTACTGGAACAGGTTAGCCAGAAAAGGTGTGGATGTCCCATCCCTTGAAGTGTTCAAGGGCCAGAATGGATGGGGCTTTGAGCAGCCTGATGTAGTGGAATGTGTACCTGCCCATGGCAGAGAGGTTGGAGCTAGATGATCTTTAAGGTCCTTTGCAACCCAAATTGTTCTATGACTCCAGGATGTGTTACAATAGCTCACCTTCAAAATGGGGACAGAACTTAAAATAAGGTAGATGAAAGCCTACATGGATATTCCTACCTTTCTTGATTGTCCTCGTTCAGGGTGGTGATTCCACCCTGTGTATGAGTTTATGAGTGAATGGGCTAAACTCAGGCTTGGCTTTCACTTGTTAAGCTATGACAAAACCTGAAATAGCTATACAAACAGAAGCAGCACTGCTGCAGCTGTTTAGTTGTAAAGGTGGTTTACACCAGTGTAGTTTCTTCCTTTAAGAAGAGTGGAATAAGCTATCCTAAAATAAAGCACGAGACAGATAAAACTGTTTCTACAACAGACGAACTGGAAAATCTGTGAGTACTTGGGAAACGTTTTAAGAATTAGTCAAGGATTCAGACCAGTTGTTTCCCAATTCTGTGGGTGGCTACTAAAATAAAATAGGATACTTCTCTAAAATATTTATCTTACTTTAAAATTTCAGGTTTATGTTCAAATAGCAAAAGTAGTGGTGTATTTTGTTCACTCACTTCTATCACTTGACTCTTTTGGTACACAGAGTAGCTGTGTCCAGAACAAGTGAAGGTGCATGTGACCATATATTAGATCTGCACTGTGTTACCATTTAATTGCATGGAACATGCATACAACATGTTGTCATTTTACACATTATAATACCAGAGGCCATATCGGGCACATGAGCAAGGCTGTACTGTGCTAGGCGCTGTATCAGCACAGAGCAGAAAGCTGATTCTGTCTGATGAGCTTTCCATCTTAACAGAAATCAATATAAATGGTACATAGGGGAGTGCAGAGAAGACAAGGGCTTAATATTTTTCTGAAGCCAGATGTCAGTTCTGACACAGGAAAGTTGATGCAGAAGGAAAAATGCAGGAGAGAAGCACTAGCAACAGGAAAGGCAGGATGAAGGAAAGCATGAAAAGACTTACTGGAAAATCAGATATTTGGGTGATAGCAAAAGGCTTCACAGAGCGATCAGAAGCAGGAATCAATGGCTCAGTAGTGAGTGAGAAATGATAGATAGGGTGAGGGTAAGAGATGGAAAGGCTTGAAACCAAACATAAGTTTGCTGCAAGAATGCATCTCTCAGAGAGAGCTGGTGGTGATAGTGACAGGTTTGGGCTGTGATATTTGCCACAGCCATTTGGGTGGAAGAGAACAAGCTTCTCCTTATCAGGACTGGAGGAAATGATGTTGGAGTTGCTGAGATGTTTGGTACCGGATGCCTGAGAAAGGAAGAACTGTACAAACACTGTGTAAAAAATACATTCAGGCTGTGCTGTCTATCCCTCTGTGTTAACACAGGCTAAAATAAAATGTGAATTTAAAGTGAGTTTTCTGTTACTAACTACACTGCTTGCAGGTAGCTCTGTTTGGGAACAACAGACCCATTTTTCTATTTAGCTTAACCCTTTTCAAGTGAAACTGCAGAGAGGCAGGTTTCTCGTCTGGAAGAAAAGTATCCTCCTGCAGAACTGAGGAAGTCAGGAGAGGCTATTAGGATAAGCTGCGTCTCGGCAAGAGCTTCAGCGTAATCCAGATCTGTAGACATAAATGCAGTGCATATCCAAGCTGACAGCTAATGGTCCAAGGATGAGCTGCGTTGTCCTCAGGCAAGAGGAGGCAAAATAAGCATTCCCTTTTACTGTGTTGTGCTTGAGCTGAAGGCTGGATGTTGTGGATGTACTGTCCAAAAGACAGGCCAAGCATTTACTGAATGCTGAAAGGGAGTAGCCTGGAAGTAGTCATGCATTAGTGTGTCATCAGTTTGGATACAGTGGGAACTGCAGATAAAATTTACCAGGAATAAGATGCAGAGGTAGAAAAGAAAAGCCAGTCAGAGTATTGTGTGTATGTAACAGGACCACAGAACATGGGAGACAGTGTTGAGGAGAACATGAGTAAAGCAGGAGGAATAAGGTTTGGACAGAGTCGTAAAATTATGGCTTTTATGTGTCCTGAGAGACAACACGAGCAATTGTATTTGTACTGTTCTAGTATTGTAAGGTCACATTAGTGATGCTGAATGCTATATGATTAATACTGCTGTAATGTTTGTGTGATAAGGAATATCAGCAATCAGTGGTTATATTAGCACTCTAATCTTGGCAAACAATTGAATTAACATCGTGTGTGAGAGTAATGAGACAAGAGCCTTATGCAGTGATTGATTGCTCAGTGCCTGCACTACTGCTCAGTTAGGGAAAAGTGCAATTTTTTTTTTTCTGATTCTCTGAAAGATTTCAGCTGTAATCAATGGGAATTTTTGCCCTCAAGAACCAAGCAATGTAACACAGTTTTGTTACGCTGTGGTTTCATTAAATATTAAACTTTCCAAGAAATGAATCATCTGTTAGTCAAATATAAACTATAAGCATGGCATGAATTCACTGTTCTGTTTGTCTGTTTCACGCAAAGCAGGTGTAAAGCTCCTGCCATTTTGGTGGGATAGCACTCTGTATGCTGCTTGATCCCTGTGCTGGACACACAGCAGTACGGTGTATGGTGTGGTCCAAGTTGTTACAGATACGGCTGAGTTCCAGAAACAAGGCTGGAGCACAAACAGAGGATGTTTTGCAGAAGGAGACTCTGATCTTAGATGAACGTGCGTTTTCTACTGGGTTTTGCCTTGACTTTGCAAGAGTGATCAGGATCCTTTGGGTGTGTTAATGCCGAGCGAGGAATGCTAGTGCCCGGTTGCCTTACTGCTGTTCTGATGGGCTTGGTGTAGGCTTCAGTCCAGTCACTGGCACTTGTAAGGTATGACAATTTCATTCTTATTTTCCTTCCTCTTTCTAATAACCTTTGCCCTGGTCTTCCTCAGCCTGCCACATCAGATTGGTTGTACTCGTAGGGCTCCTGGCTATGTTCTCACAGAGAGTTGTGTTCCAGTTTGGTTTTTAAAGGTAAAAAGAAAGGGAAGTCGTTGAATGGCTTTCTCTTTAATGGAGAAGTGTTCTCTTTTCTGAGAAGAAAGGTTTGTGGTCCTTTCGGGAAACATTCAGTCTGAGATCACAAGACTTGCTTTTGGGAGCTTTTTCAGCAGCTGCATCTCCTCTGCCTTTGTAAACCTTACAGAAAATATTTTTAATCAACTGCTTATCACAGAAATTCCTGACCTGTCAAGAAGCAGGAGCAATTGGCTTTGGGAAAGCAGTTATTGATCCGGAAAAGCAGAATAATTGCAACAAGCAGTAATTAGCGAAATCAAATTTCACTCTACACTAACTGCCCTTGCATATTTATTATACTGCAGTTGTTGGCTATTTCACACTTAATTCTGTCACTGATTTACCATTTAAAATATTTAAATCCGTTGGTAGTAAACTGGTCAAGTAATAAAATTTCAGTATCCATTCATCAGTCTTGCTTTGCAGAGCCGTGGTAACTTGCTGTTTGTTTTGGCAAAGCTTTTGCAAAACTTTGGTAGTGATTCCCACAGACTATGGCAGTGGCACCATGTTACATCCCGAGATTTTCTGAGTCATGTTAAGATTCAGGAAATCAACCATATAAATAGAGCTCTCCAAATAGTACCTTTACATCATCATCATCATGTGTTTCCAGTCGGGGGATAAATACTTCCTCATTCCAGCGGTGATATCACTTTTCCAGACCCTCTCTAAAACTAAATATAGTCATAGAAAGTGTCTCTGCACTTACAAACTAAAGTGGTTAAGTCATTTAGGACCCTGGAGAATCAGAGAGGATGTGCTGTGTCATACATCACTGACCGTAATACAGGGTGGCTTCACTGTCGTTAGTAACAAAGGGAGGTGTAGTCTTGAAGCCAAAATACGAGTCTGGAGGTCAGTGGTTCATTATGTACAGATTGGCTTTGCACAGTGATTCTGTCTGTTGATCCTCAGACTCAGAAAATGCTGCCCACCAATGGGACATCTGGGTACCTGACTCCTGGAGGAAGTTGCAGATCCCCAGGCAGCTTCATGGCACTTCTGGTAATCAAGAAAAGCTAAAGTTACAAACTAAGCTCCACTGGCAGTAGCATTCCCTTTGAAGGGAATAGTGAGGAAGAAGGAGGATCCTTTGGGCCTGATTGTGATGATTGCTGAGCCTGTGCAGTCATTTCATCACTCAAAACTCCCAAAGCAACTGTGCTGCAGGCTTCCGTGGTCAACTCTCGGATGCGGAATCATCAGAATTGGTGGCCAGTCCTGGAAGTGTTGATTTCTGATGTTCTCTTTCGCTTAAAAAAAGGCACTGGATAAATGGTATTATGGACAGAATAAAATAAAATCTGATCAAGAATTTAGGCCCTATACAAAAGTCAGCAGCATTAATTAGGTCGAAAGAACTAATGAACAGTCATGTTAGTGAGCAAATCTCCTCACACCTAGCTCTTCCAGGGTTATAACTGCTCATTCCCCTGCCTTAGGTCTTCTTCTCTTACTGACTGTGGTGGAGCCATGCCAGTTGTTCTTGTAGTGCAGTTCAACATCAGAAGGCAAACAGTAATCGCTGTACATAGATATCACTTCAAACTGAAGGGATGGTTCCCTTTCCAATTTTTGGATGTAGAAGTCCAGAAAGAACAGGATTCTTCAGGCCTGCCATTTGCCAGATGGCCAAGAGAGCTGATAATCTGCAGAGATCAGAGCTCTGCAAGACTGACAGCACTGCCCCCAAAGCCTGGGGAGGAAGGCCTTGTTTCACACTGGATGTTTAATTGAGAAAGTCTGTGAGGACAGTTTTTTCACTCTCAAAAGGAGGAGAGGGTTAAAAAGGACTTCCAATTCTGGCACAAAATCACCAGGCTAAACTAATCAGCATGCTTGTTTTTGTGTTGATATCCGGAATGCTTTTCTGCTCTGCTGCCTTTTCACAAAAATACTGGCGTTTGAGGCACTAGGAAAAAAAAAGGCATGCCAGGTGATCAGAGAGCATGTTTCCTTGTCATATGCTTTCCAAACAGGAATGCCAAGATCTCTCTTTATATCTGGCTTTTCACGGATTTCTAAATAGTACTTTAGAAGATTTCTGGCTGGTATTTTGACAGAATTAAATCCTCCTTTGAAAAAGGAAGAAGTCGTCTGAAGCTTCAAGAAGAAAACCTGGGAGAAAAGTACAGCTCTTAATCCACCTGTAAGCCTCAAAAGGAGCATCTTTTCACTCCAGCATGCCTTGCAGTCCCTTCAGACAGTGGATTCCAAATGAAGGCAGAGGCCCCAAATGTGTCTGTGAGGAGTGGTGCTGGGAGTCTAGCTGACGTTTTTTGGGATAGTGAGCTGGGCAGAGTGTGATATAACACCAAACACAAGTCTTCTAATCAGAAGAATTGGAGAAACCCACTGCCCTAAGGCTTTTCTTTATACCAGAGGGTTGTACTCTTCCGATTATGTGGTCAGGTAATCTGAATGTACAAATATTTGCAAGGACAAATATTTGTGGGACAGACAACTGGCAGGTGCTACTTAAGTCTTCGGAATCATGGAATCGTTTAGTTTGGAAAAGATGTTTTAAGATCATTGAGTCCAACCATTAACTAAGCTCTGCCAGTTCCACCACTTAACTGTGTCCCTAAGTGCCACATCTACAAATCTTAAAAACCTCCAGGGATGGAGGTTTTTGTGGTGACTCAACCACATCCCTGGACAGCCTGTCCCAGTGCTTGAAACCCTGTTGGGGAAGAAATTTTATCATAATTTCCAGTCTAAGCCTACCTCGGTGCAACTTGAGGCCATTTTCTCTTGTCCTTTCTAGCAAGAACCAAATGCATCTTGCAGTTAAAGTTTGTGCTTTGGTGAATTCCATCGAGTTTGAATCTCTGCCATAATTAATTTGGATCTGGCAAATACATATTCTGTAAAGCGTATATTCTGATTTATCAGGGCATTTCTGATCTGATTTTTTTTCCCCCACAGACAGTGGGGGCTCAATCATCAATTTTTTAAATGTTGGCTTTTCAGTGCTGAAAGGTGCCTCTTGTCAAGCAGCACAAAGAAGTGCTGCCCGTGCTAGCTGAGCCAAGAGAGGGAGTTGTACTCTTGCTGTCATTATGAGGAAGTTTGTAGGTGGTAATTTTCCAAACCAGGATTTGGCACCATAAAACTAATATATTTTTTCCCCTGGAACAAAAAGACTGTAGCTGTTACTGGGCATGGTGATTTGATCTCTCTGAGATCCAGCAGGAAACAAGTGGGGAAAAAGCAAACAGCAGTGTCTGCCTACAGTTTGCTCTTGCTTACGGAAGCCTTACCAGTCTTTGTGTGTTATCTCGGTGTTGCAGGGAGAGTGTCCTTCTCCCCAGCCTTCAGGTTACTCTCGCTCTATCAGTAACCAGTCTTTGTGCTGCATGAAGAGATCTGCCGTGTGTGAGGCATCAGCTTAACACTTCAGGCGCAGAGAGGCTGGAAAAGCTTCCGGTGAATTGCCAAGAAATACTCTGCTATAGGAACAACAGAGGGAAATTAACGTTGGTGTAAATTCAGCATTGATGCGTTCAGCTCAGTCTCAGCGGGAAGAAATGTTTATTGTTTCCTTGCAGGTGCCCTTGCCCTCTGACCCAGGGAACGCTGAACTGAGGGCTGCTCTGTGCTGATGTCTGATCTGTGTCCAGAAGGGATTCGAGGAGGATGGTGTTAATTTCTTCTATCTCATTAAGCTAAATCAGGCTGTGCTTACAGCTTTTGCATTTTAGCACGTGGCATTCCCCTGGTATGTACCTTCTCTGTTTCCAAGACACCCCTTGTAAAAGGAGACAGCATCTGGCATGAGCTCAGGGAACACGAATATTTAAGACTCTCATAGTTAGCCCTGTTTCTTTTGGTGTTTGTTTGTTCTTTGGAAGCTTTTGTAGGATGCGGGGACTGGCAGGATGTGGAAGCATATGATGTGATCAGCCTGGGATTATGCTATCTTTTGTAAAGTGTTTTAGCCTTGAGTGACATTAATTCTCTCGCCTCCCCTGGCTGTAAGGAGCAGGGAGATTTGCCACAAATCAGACCAGATTCAGGTCAATGATCTAAACAAGTTTGTTATTTATTTTCCTGTAGCATCTACAGGCACCTTTCAAGGCCAAAACAAGGGTATTTGAAGGATGTAAATATACACACACACACACATATATGTACCTTCCTCTGAGAGTTTATGACCTTATTGGGCACAGAGAGAGGCCAGGAGGAAATTGTGAGTTAAACAAAATTGCTCAAATTTTAACACAGAAACACATATCCTGATGCTGGAAGGAGGAAATATCGGGAAACTTCCCAGTCGTTTTTGTGGCAGAGTTTTATCATTGGAGCATTTTTGGGGCAGCGCATTTGAAAGAGTCTATGGAGCGGAGCACTACTAAACTGCTTGCCACCTCATATCCATGCAGACAATACGTGCTAAATCATCAGGAAATATCTTCTGCCTGTATTTCCAACTGGAGCAGCGTCAGCGTGAGCCCTGCATGCTTCCAGCAAGAGACTGCTGCGAGCAAACCACAGAAGAAAACAGCTAGAGAGCCCCTTTCTCCTTGCAGTTTTTGGGGAAAATCTTTTGTTTAAACAAAGGGAACAGAGCCAGTAGTGCCTGGAAGGATGCAGGCTTCCTGCTGAGATGTAAATCACTTTTGATTCTGTCTGCAAGATTCATTCTGGGAACAGAAATAAGTGACTGAAGGAGCTGTGGGATGGGAAGAGTAATTGGTGACAACCTTTACATGATGCAGGAGAGTAGTAGCTCTGAAGGGAAGAAGTTTCTTGTCCTGTTTCTGAAGGGGCGTGATCCGCTTGCACTTGACTCAGGTTGGAAAAAACAAGTTAAAAGCCTTGCCCTTGGCTGGCATTTTTGGGTTACCAACTGTTATACGTGCACTGTGTTAGCACATGGGAGTCCAGTGTGAACTCGGTGTACCCTGTAAACATGGAACAAAAAAAGTGCCTCCCTCGTCAGATGGCTCACAGCCTTATTTCTCGTGTTTCTGTGTTGTTTTTGAGATGACTTTCTTGGCAGCGGTGTTGTATGAAAACCCTGCTCAAAGGTTTGGGAGATGCATGCAGTGGGCTGAGATGCAGAAACAGCAAATGGGAGGAGCAAAGAGGGGGGGAATTTTCTAGTCTTTCTTGCTTTCTTTTCCCCCCATTCCAAGCAGAGCACAGAAGGTTTCAGCTATCGATGATGATGATGACAGTAGTGAGTCACCACTTCTTCAGGCAGATGTGGAAACTTTCCATATGACGGAATTTCTAAAAGCAGCGGTCCTGCCAGGGGTCCGCCAGTGGAGGAAGCTGCCAGCTGGGGCAGGATGTTGTAGGCAAGCACGAGCACGTGTGGTGCTGCTTCCCTGGATGGGCTGGGCTGATGCTGCGTGGCTGGTGGGTGCCTCCATAATCCTTGGTGTAGTCAGTGCAGGCAGTAACATCAGTAAAGACAGAGTAGCTTGGGCTTATTCCACTCAGGTAGCAGGTAGCTGGTGGATGTCCAGGTCCCTAAGGAGGCTTGTACCCTTGTTGCTCCCTCTGATGGAGTGTGCTGTAACTTCTTCCAAAGCCTGCATGGAGGTGGCCCTGTGGAGTCCGATTGCACTTTTGCTGTGTAGACACACCACCAGGATGGGACCTGCACAGGAGGGTGCAGGTGTGGTGGTGGTGGTAGAGAGAGAGCAGTAATGGGAGAGGCAGTGGAAAACCTCTTTGTTGTTCTGCCTCACTTACTAAGTAGGATAAAACTAACTTAAGAACAATTGTGTTTGGTGCAGAGACTTCCCGTGGATATATTTTGGAAACCCTGGTGTTTTTCTGCCTAGAACAGAGTAAAAAAGCTTTGAAATGTAAACATACGTCCTGTCCCCGCTTCTGACTTTATTCTCTCATAATAGTTGGCTAATTTTTTTACTGACAACGTGAAGGTATATGAAGTAGGCCTTGACTTCTTAGTGCAAATCAGGAGTAATCCCAAGGAAGTAAGTGGCATTTTCCTGGTGTCCAAGGATTCTGAGGGGCTAATTACAAAAGGTCTTTGTATCTTAAATTGCTCTTGAAGGGAATGGCCTAATTCTTGTCACCTTTTGCCAGTGTGATACCAGGGAAGGTGGAGTCATGTGACCAAGGAGACAGTAAAGGAAAGGAACTTTACCTTGGATTGGTACTGCAAGTGGCAGATTTCTTGACCAAAAAAACCTTACTGCCTTTATAAGTGGACTTGAGCTGCCTGAGAGATGTTTTAGCTATGTAGCAAGTTACAAACTTTCCTGACTTCAGGGCAGGACTCTGTCCTGGTTTAAGGAATGTTCCCACACAACAGCTGCTGGCTCCACTTTAAATAACCTTCTCTATTCCCTAAAATGAGATGTTTCTTTATTCATTTTTATCATAACCCGTGAAAAAAAGCTGCAATCCAATAAACCACAGAGGTTTAAGATGCCTCAGACCAGGGTGAATCAGTTTTCAAGTTTCTTTTTAGTGACTCAGAAGTCTGTCTCATCCGGCCCTGAGGCTCAAGATCTTGCTGGATTTGGCAGTAAAGTTTGTCATGATCAGTGTTTCACATGAATGTTCATGTGACCAAATGACACATGGAGCTGAAGTTTCAAGATCAAAATACAAGAAGTAAGACCCAAAGGTGATTTCCCCCCCCCTTCCCCCAGTATTTAACTTGACTTGGTCTTTTGCAGTCAACTGGAGTCCCGCTGACCTATTTCTGTGCCCCTAACAGTGTAATAAAAGATTAGATGCAGGTGAAAGAGAATAAGAGAAGAGCCAACTAAATTCTTTCTGCCACTGGTGTCAGTCATCACTGGATAACCACTAAACATAAAGTAGTTCCTTTAAAGGCTGGAAAGTGCTGGGTTCACACAGTGCATGTACAAAGGCTTTGCATGACAGATAATCGTTGCAATAGAAAAGCAGCAGTGCTGGAGTCAGCAAGGGAGCTACCCCTCCCCATCCTCTGACATCTGCTGAAGTCCCATCTCAGTGCCCTTCTGCTCTTTTTGTTCAGAGCATGTGAGCTCCAGGCCTGGCAGGCATGTTTGCAATTAACGTTTCCAACGTCATCCTGATGCTGCTTGCTGCGCCATGGAGAGAAGAGAACGTGTGTTCCCATGAAGCTGGGCTGCGCTCAAGGGCAGCGCTGAACTTTCCCCGGGCCGCTGCATTATAAGCCGGTCTCTGTGCAGAGTAATAAAACCAAGCCTTGCCGGAGGAATGGGTGAGCTGGGATTCTTAGGGTAAAAGCAGGTTTGAGGAGGGAAGGGCATCGGCCTGCCAGGTTGATCCATGAAGGGAGTTTACCAGGATTCCTAATGCTGTGAAAAGTGAAATAACTACAAATATATGGTTCTATAAAATAGTGCTTATGTGCCAGGGAAGTAATTCCCCTGGGGCTGGGTAAAGGAGGAGAATGTTTACAGCCTTCCTGTTCACTAGGCTTCATGAATTTTGGCTGCTGCCTTTATTGGATGCCCATTCATTACCAGAGCCTGTTAGAGCAGTCAGAGCTGCAAGTGAGGCAATGCACACTGTGGAAATCAATCCCAAGTTAGGTCCCTGAAACTAGCAGCCACCTAGGAATCAGGCATAAAAGGATGAGAGAAACACCCATTGGGTCACACCGATGTTCATATCTAGCCCTGGATTCTTCTTTGTCAGTGCCCAGAAGATGATCAGGGAGCATACAGGAGCCTGGCCCCTGTCTGCAGTCTGCTCCCTGGCACATTCCTGCATCCACCACTCTTGTATTGGGGATGTTAGGAGGAGCATCTTTGCCTGTTCCCTGTACTGTTTGTTTATGGACCTATTGTCCCTGGATTTGTCTAATCCCTTTTTGAACCTGCTGATACTGTCTGCCTGTGGCAGATGTTCCAGGTCATCACTGTGGCAACAGGTTCCAGAAATTCACTACCGTCTCACTAGAAATGGATCTTCTTTTATTAATTTAAAATTATTTCCTGCTAGTTTCAGTGAATGCTAATAATACTGAGTTTAGTTAAAAACAGTTCTATAAGTACCTTGTCCACAGACTTCATAATTTTGTAAACTTTGATCATATTTCCCGTCAGATGTATCCTTTTTAAGCTGAAGACTAATGGGCTTTTCAGTCTCTCTTGGTAAAGCAGCTCCTCTCTCCCCTTAAACATTGCAGTTACCTGTGTCTGTACCTTTCCTGTGTCCACTTTGTCCTTTAAAAGCAGAAACCAGAAATGCCCCCAGTGCTCTGGACGCCTGGAGGTCTTGTGCGGATTGAATTCGGAAGATGGAACCACAGACCTGCAGCATTCACTGCGCACAAGAGCTATTACAGATGCCAGCTTGGATATTCACTGGGCATAGAGATGGGAAATACGTTTGTAAAACACTGTTACAAACTGCTGTTACTCTTTTATATTTGGTGTTAAGGACCGTAAATATGCATGGCCCATCTCAGAAAAACAGAGGTAGGGTGGGTCGAAAGAACACAGCGCTACGTCATGCTTTGTGCACAGAATGGTTTACCACATGGTCCCAGCCCTGCACGCATTTCCAGCTGTAGCGTTGCCAAGAACAGTCACATGAATTTGCAGGAACTGTTCATGGCAGCAAGCAGCGCTGTGGCCTCTGAAGCCCCGATGCCTAGGTGTGTACGTGCACACACACGTGCATATACAGGCAAGGGCCTTTTTTAAGCCTTGTTGTACTTTTCCAATGTAAATGTCAGTGCCTTAAAAACGCAGAGTGAAGGTTAGCTGAATTGTACAGAATGGTTACAGGAATTTCCCCTTTGTCTACATGACTGACAGCTGACTGAGGTAGTATTTTACACAGCCTAAGGTTAGGAATGGATCTGAAGGTCCCTAAAAATCCTTACCCGTATGGTTAAGCTTAAATCTGGTGATCTGTTTTGTAGTGAGAATTTTTTTTTTTTGCCAAGTTTTGTTGTGTGGTTGTTCCCTGCAGATGGAAGGTTAACCCTGAGGGGGAGACTGCGTAGTAAGAACTAGTGCTTTTTTGGCATTGCCCACTACAACAGTGAAGGAATATCCCATGTTCTTGCTGTGTTATCAGCTTCATGTGAATTTTAACTACTTGGTGCTCTAAATGTTGTTTTTGTGCTTTCAACCTAGTTGCTTGCATCTTGGTTTTGGTAGATAGTTTCTTGAAAGCCTTAGAGACCACTGCTCTTGCCAGAGATCAGCTGAGAAGTTTTACCTTATTAATCCATGCTCCAAGGATATTCATGGGCATATTAAGTTTGATTTTCTCATGGGCGGGGAGAAAATGGAAAGAAGCATTACTTGTTGGCTTTCAGAGTCCTTTGTGCATAAGGTGAAGTGACAATATACATAAATTTGAATTTCATTTTCTATGACGGTAACAGGAAAACTATTTTACAGTCAACATTTTGTCCACTAAGCTTTGTCTTATGAATCTGATTTCCAGTGTTTAAAAAAAAACTCCAAACATTTTCTAGGATAAATATGGTTTACTTTGGCATCTCTTCCCTTCATTTTTCTGCCTTTCTCCACTTCATTATGAATGATAATCCATCCAAAAAGCTAGAATGGCTTTATGGTGCAGCTGTACTCCATGTATAAGCAGTTTGGCTGCCTTCCCAAAATGGCACATTTCAACCATGACTGCCATAAAAGCTGCTAGCAGGGATTCTAACCATACTGATGTGTTTCAATCAGCTTCATTATATTTTTAAGTCAGGTCACATTCAAGAATATTCCTGGCCCTTGGCTACGCAGTACAGTAACACTTTGAAATTTCATCTCTTGGGACATCAGCTGTCATTTTTGAGTCATTGAGAAATGTGTTTGATGGTACCTACCCAGTCCTTGGTGAAACATTTGCTCCTAGGACCATCTGCCCCTTTAATAGAGTTGTCATTTCAGCATCGCTTCAATTTCTGCAGCAGCTGCCCATTGATAATAAGTCAGATGTGGGGATGTCACAGAGGAGAACAGCAGAGCCTGGCTGCAGTGCTGTTGTTGCCTTCAGCTCACTCTGTCAGAACATCATTTCCCCAATTAATGAAATCCCCGTTGCGCATTCTGCCTGATCCATCCTTCCGATTTCTTCTTGATCCGTCTCCAGGCAGAGCGGCAAGTCCTGCGGTAGCTCAGACCAGATGCCTTTTTCATGGCCTCCACTTACAGTGAGCATCTTTCTATGCCTGCTGAGCTGTGTTTTTAGCTTGGCTCGGCTAACTCAATTTAAAACATTGGCAAAGATAACGGGAATTTGCCGTTTCACATGGATTAGCATTTTTAAGTTCTTTTTTTAGGCTTGAGCTTGAACTGATAATCTCTGTTTATTCTTAGACTTACCAGACATCTGCTTTCCAGCTGTCCAAATGAGCATCCTACAGAACCCCTGCAAATCCGAGCTGTCCAGTTCATAGCACCCCAACACTGCTGAGCCCCGCAGTGACTCCCACAGGGCGTGAGGGACTGGCACTAATGCCGTGTGCTTTGGGACACAGGCATCTTGTTGGCTGTTCAGCCTGAGTGAAAGACCTGTGCTGTTAAAAACAGGCCCAGTGTGAGTGACTTCCAACAGCGTTTCTCTTACAAGTGTCCTCTGTTAGCAGGGACAAATGTGCCAAATGAGGTGTTACGAAATAATGCGGTGTGGGAAGGGTCATTCCAATAGTTTGCCTGTTACTCTCAGATCCGGGAGATGCAAATTAACTTTTCTGTTTTGCTACTGATTTTCTGCCTCCTTTTTAGTGGAGGCCTGTCTTAATCCATTAACTTTAGACAGTCTCTGTTTACACATCTGGTCTAAAAGTTACTTATCTAGTCTTGGGTGGTTACCAAGATGCTCTGTAAGTGGTGGAAAGACAGGCACCATCCTAAAACGCGTCCCTAAGCTGGTTAAGGTAAATAGCCTCGTGGTGATGTGTATTTATGTCTGTTGGGAAGTCTCAGATTATTATTTTAGACTGGATGCTTAACTTAGTGATGATAGAAAGGAGCAGAAATGAATCCAGGGCTTGTAGTCTCTCTGTGCCTCTTTTCACAGGCTGTAGAAGGCATTAATGATTATCTGGTGTTTCACAGGATGTTGTGGTTGGTAAAGATGAAAGTGCCCAGAGATTTTATAAGTAACAAAGTTATGCAAAAGGGAAACGTGCCCCTGTGTAGGCAGAGGTGACCTAAATGAAGTGACAGTGGCTTCTTTTGAATGGGAAATCTAAAATAGAGAACTTTTATCCTCTTCCTAAATAGCTAGCTTTATGAAATGTATAAAGCCAAAAGCATAAGCAGCTTTTGTGGCAATCTTGGCTCCCTTTTCTGCTCCTCTACACTGGAAGTCTTTCATAGATGTACATATTTCTGTACATATACTGTCTGTTCACAATTCCTCTGCCTTCACCCAGGTGTTGGGAGTGAATAAATTCCTTCCTTTTATTAATTTTTTTCTTTTTCTGTTCTTTCCCTTCTCTGATGTGAGTGCTGGTTTTGGGAACTAAGGGGATGAATTTCAACAGCAGAGTCTTTTGATTCTGTGATGGGTGATTTAGTTGCAGGCAGACTCCAGATACCACTTTCTTTGATTTCTCATTTTCTTTCTGTTCTTCTGTACAGGCATGTGGAAGGCTCTGAGGAGCTCTGTGCACGTCGTTGGGTTGCTTTGCCCAGGACTTTTGTCTGCTCCTTGGGCCTTTGGCTCATCTTCCAGGCAGAAAAAGGTTGGCAATTGCCTTTATGGTTGGATGAATTGTTGTGTATCAATAGAACAAACTGCCAGGCAGAAGTGCTGCATTCTTCCAACCCTTTTGGGATTGTAATAACCATTCCTGCGAGAGGATCTCACACCCTGGTCTTCTGGGGTTGGTGAAAAAGACACTGTTGTCTGTCTTTTTTTGTGGGAACATGGTTAAGTTCATTGTGCCCAGCTGTCAGGGGAATCTCCCTGGCTGGAGCTGGCCACACGAGCAGAGGATGAGTTGCCCCACGGGACACCGGGCACTTGGTGCATTCTGCACAGTGGTGGGAGGTGTGAGGCTCTCAGGCTTCGTGTTTGGTCTCACTGAGCCCAGCAGGGGAGCGATGAAGATACCCCACCAGGTGGTTTAGCTTTTACCCACCACTGAAAGGAGTAAGAAGGCATTGCAGCATTGCCTGATAGGTTTTGGCTGTGTGTTTCATGCCACCTGGAAAGGCATCAAGGAAGCTGCAGTGAGTGATGCCTCGCATGCCAGGTAAGACCTGCTTAGTCACAATGAGTTGGTTTTTCCTTCTAGATCAGATTCACGTTGGTTTGGCAGAAACTGACCCACTAGAGCCAGATACTGTATTCATTAACACCTCTGAGGCACTGTTTGAAAACAAATTCACCAGTCTGGAGAAAAACAGTCTGTTTCTTTTAGTGTGAGATCCAGTGTGGAAATGACGAATGGGTTTTTGCTCGCATTATCCACTTCTGTCACAAAAATTTTGTTAAAAATTTCCTGGTTGACTTTAGAAGCCACTAAAGACTCAGGCTTGTGTGTTTGCACAGCTCTAACCCCAGCAAGGCATGATTCATATATAATAGGAACTGCTGAAAACATTTTCCCACTGCTTTGTGCCTGCGCTTAGTGAGGAAGCTGAGGAATGGAGTAAAGGCTTCAATGCTTTTCCCTAGAAACCTGCTACTCTGGCTTTCAGTTGTGACACCAATACATCACTTCCCACCAGGCAGTTTGCACGTTGTGCTGTCCTTGGTGCCCTTAGCGGTGCTGCCTTGCTCGCTGTGAACAGGAGACGTGGCACTTCTCATGAGGTGCGTTCCTGGTGGCACATCCCCGCCACGCGCTGTGTGACGGGAAGAGCCTTCTCCCTTGTAGGTGCACGTTGTGCTGGTCTTGCAAGAGCTGCCTTTGGGGAGGCTGGCAGATGTTGTGGCACTCGCACAGCTGGGCTTGTTATGAAGCTGTGTGCAGTGCGTGTGAGACCTTTGTGGGTGTCTCACCGTTGGGTGTTTTGCACTTCATCTTCCTCTGGGGAGCTGCCCCTTGCAAAACAAAACCCTGTGGCGTGCCCGGTGAGCTGGCAGTCTGGTGTGAGTTGAAGAAAGCCCGATGTTTTTTAACTCCTTCCCCTTTGCATCTCACTCAAACCCACACACTAATGTACATTAAGGGACACTTTAGACTCCTTTTGTCACTAAAGTTGTAGATTATGACCTGGTCTGATCTCAGTGTACGTGTACCTCCACTATGTTTACCTGTTTCACTCTGTTTTGTTACAGCAGTGCTGAGTCTTTATCTGGGGCATGGAGCTGGTGAATGTGGACTCTGAGCCCTGAGATATGCTCCCATTTCTCTGACTGAATGCTCATGGACCTCACATTTTGGCATCTGTCCACAGATTGAAACCCTGTCTGGCCTGCTGTGACCCTGTAATTGCATAAATCAGCCCTAGAATTTGGCTTCTGATTGTCATTTTTTGTGTTACTGTGTATTGTATTCCTAATACAGTGATGTGTAAGGAGACAAGCAAGAGTTTCTGAGAGAGGATTTAGGTCAGGCTGAAAAAAATTGCTGTTAAATAACATTGATTTTGTTTTATATAACTGGGACTCTTTTTGAAGTCCTCCTTTAAATATTTAGTGGCACTTTTTCTTCTTTAGCTCAAGGGTCAGTGTCTCGTGTTGGCCGATGGTGTGGGCTCCCTTGCCAGCGTACAGAGGTTGCCAATTGTTTCTTTTCATCTTACCAGGGCTGGCTTTCCCCCGTGTCTGTAAGCAGGGCTTGACTATGGTATCCAGATGATGGCCAAGCTCCCTGTAGCTAGAACCTGCTCACTGACTTCCTCTAACAAGCTTTGCTGGCTGGGATACTCTTAAGCCCTTCTTGCATTACTCAGGATGGGTCAGGGAAAGGCCGTGTGTTGGCAGTTTTTGGTTTCCTGCTTATGTATCTTCTCTGCTCACTACCTTGTGTATTGCTCAGCTTCTCTGCAATCTGAATCTAAATCCCTTCCTGGTCAGAACAACTGCATTTTCTAGAAAAGAGTGGAGCTTCAGTCTCGTGTCCCCCTCCTGTTGTGTCCTGTCCCCCCAGTCTGTGGTTTTTTTGGGTCCTGAGATGTCCACTTCATTGTCCTAACACATTCTGTTTATAGCACATTATACCTGCAAAGATAAAGATATGCGCTGCTGAACAGTCATAGCTTTTTAGTCATGAACTAATAAAACCTCATTTTCACTTTTTTTTTTCTATGTGAAGTTATAGTACATGTAAAAACATCACCATATTTGCCTGTGAATAAATGTACACAAAATGAGATCCCATGAGGCTTTGTTTTCTTATGAAATTAGCCTGAAATGAGTCTGTGGCCAGTGCCATCTCACTCTGTCTTAGGGGAAAAAAATATGGAGAATTGAACCTCTGAAGCTTTCTCCTGTTCAAGCTGGTTTGCAGGTTGTTCACAAGCTGTTATGCAATGGGAGCTTTATGCCCCCTCCTGTGCTTTTCTGTTAGTTTCTTTAGGCTCTGATTCATGTTTTCAGTGGCTAAACCTTAGAGATTTGAATGAATGAAACTTTACTAAAAAATCTGCCATATAACTCAATAATAGATACAGAAATGTTTTATCCCAAATATTCTTAATAGGACTGGCAAAAACCCCAAACCAACAAAAATCAACAGAACACCCCAAAACAAACAAACCTTCCCCCCACAAAAAATAAATCATCACTCCAAAATTTTATATGAAACCCTGTAAATTCATTTAATTGTAAATTGAAATAATTTCTAGGATCTCTGCTTTCAAGATGTCGTCCTGTCTTCAGTGTCAGTCACAGAAGTGGAACACAGCTTTTGCAGTGTAGCGACCAACCTCACCGGTTTTAAGGGTCCAACATGAAAAATGGCCCACTGTAATGATTTATTATGAGATCTGGGTTTCACGTAGCTAAAACCTGCCTAGAAGCCCAGCATGATATCAGTGATATTTAATTGCATGCCAAGAGCTTGTCTGCATCGATAAGATACGACTTCCAAGACAAACCAGTACTTGAAGCACCTTCTCAAGGTGGGCCAGGCGCACCTGGGCGTTCCTCAGGAGTCTCCCACACCTGTCTCCTCTGGGCCTCTCAGGCATCCAGGTGGCAGAGAGTCAGCTGCCCTTTCTCAGTGCTCTGCTCACTAATGCAGGGGAAAGCTTTGTCTACCCTTTCTGCAGCCGCTTCCATTTGTGTGCGCTGAAGTGGTGAGTGAAGGCTTTAGCCCGTCTCGACTGGCTGCACAGAAGCTGTGCACAGCCAAAATTCACAGTTGTGTGCATGGGATTTCTCCTTACTGTCACTCCTTTTGATCCCGCTGTGAAGTGACAGCAGAGAGGGGCAAATGGGGACAAGCAGTTCTTGCAGAGGGAAGTGAAGAGAAGAAGCTGTGAGTGATTTTGTGTGGAAAATTAAATTAAGCCCTAGTGAGGCAACTAGAGCAGGGTCTTGTCCAAGGTGGAGGAAGGCTACCCCTCCTGCTCCCCTGCCCCTGTGACACTTGGGAATCACGTTCTTTCCCAAGGACATTTTGAGTGTGTTATGCAGGGGTGATCTTCCTTGTGAGCTTCCGTGGAAATGTCAGATGAGTTGCAGTGGGGAATGAATAGCCACAGAGGAGAGAGGGGCTGCCCAGCTCCCTTTGCTAAAACTGCCTGATCCTATTGAAATGTTTTATAGGGAGACAAAGCCCAGCACGACAGACAGGACTTAATTGCATAATTCCTTTAGGGGAAACGAGAAGTGCTTCCAGTGCAGGTCCAGTCCCCTAAAGGGACTGCAGATTAATGGCTGAGAAGCCTCAGCCGAACTCAGCCGGTGGGAAGTCGTCTCTGGTCATTCAGGGAGGCAGTCAGAGTCATTTCAGTTTTAATTGGATATGACATTCCTCTTCCTTTCCTAGACAGCATCAGGGGCTCCTGCACTTGCAGACCGGCCGTGTCGGTGTTCTGTGCACTCAGACCCCAGCGTCATCAGCGTGTGTGGAAATATTCCTGCAGCAAAGCCGTGTCAGGCTGCCTGTGCCTGCCTTACTAATGTGATCACCCTTTTGTAATCCAGGTGTACCCCATGCCCCTCCTGCTGCTGTATGCTAAGGTCTTTTCCAGCCAGTTACGGCAACTGGGTGTGAATTTGTGTCCTGCCTAGGCCCTTCACAAAAGAATTGAAGGTTGGTTTGCTGCCTTTGCTGTCTCGGCTCAGGAGACAGTGGAGTTGAGACTCCAACCAGTGTCACCAGCTGTGTGTCCCACTGCATGCTTCCACACCTGAGTGGGGGGGAAGAGGGAGAGGTCTGAGATGAAAACTGCTTGCAGTATGCAAGGGAGGTACCTGTGGCTGCCCCCTTGGACAATCAAAGGTACGCTCTGCACTCTGGAGTTCTGACATCCTCCTCGGAGTAGTGGAGCCTGCTGGATTCAAACCTCTTAGATACCTGATCAGAAAAGCTTGTCCTGTTGTACTTCTGGAGAGCAAGGATGGCAGTGACTCCACCTGTGCACAGGAGCATCTCTCTATAAAGCTGGCTGGAGATGGGCAGGACGCAGTCCTTCCAGAGACCTTTTCTGTAACCACAGTCAATAAATTTTTTTTTTTTTTTAGGCAGAAACCACCAACATTTTCTTGAATATTCACTGTAGAGAAAGCAGTAACATTCTCATATACTATTTTAGCTGGAGGGAGTAAACCAGTCTGTCTAGCAATTAGAAAAGAAAGCTGAAAGATACTGTGTTTTCATACAGTTGGAGGGGAGAATTGGACAGCAGAGCTCTGTGCTCTTTGTTTCTGCAGCCACCCTCTGTCCTTTGTGTGGGATCCTCTCCAAAAACCCTGTGCTTGGCAGGACAGCACAAACAAGTGAATTTAAAGAATCTCATAACTTTAAAATTTTGCCAAGCTAAGGTAGCAGCAATCTGGCTGTTTACATATCTGCATGGGAGCAGTCATTAATCACACTGGGCATGAGGTTCATTTGTTTCCTCTTAGGAAGGGCTGTTTTCACGCTAATAATTGCTTCCATATGAGAGCTGGAGGTGTGTTGCTCTGCACTTGTCACTGTGATAGGATGTGCTGGAAAGCTAAGCCTGTGGTAGATACTTGTTGTGAATTACAGGTCTTGCTTGTATCCTTTTAGCTTTTCTCAGTGATTAGTGAAATTGTCCGGAGCTTTTTGGAAGAAAAAAAAAATCCTGTTGAAGTTACAGGTGGTATTAAACTTTTACTTTTCTCTAGTCAATCCTTTCTCCACTTTCTAAATCTTGTGTAGTATTGTCACCTGTTTTCCTGGCTTTGTACAATAATGCCAGAAGTCAGAAAGTCAACTTCTTTCTTGCCTTCTTCCCTTCTCTGAAATTAATGTTTCCTTGCCTACCCTCAGATTTTCTGGGCGACTGACTCAGCTAAGGACCAGATGTAGATGAATAAAGGCGTGTTGCAGCCCGATACTTCGTCTGGATGTGCTCGCTGCTTTTGGTGCCTTGAAGGCTTATTTGCATGGCAGGGAAAACTCTTCAGTAACACAGTGAACGCTCACACTAGGAGTGTTGGCTTTCTGGAAGTGAAAGGATGCACTAGAGTCTTTTCTGACATAGAAGCAGAAGAGCAAGAGATGAGCTGGAATATGGCATCGCTTCCCCTCAGCACAGTATTGTGAACAGGTGACCAGATTTCTGTGTTTTGTCAATTCTCTCTGTGGAAAGGACAATTTTACATGAGCCAAACCAAAGATGACAACAACAGAAGCTCTGAACCATACAGTTGGAGAACAAAATACTCTCTGTAGACTGAGGAGGGCCAGTTTTGTTGCAAACAAACAGCACAAATTTTTTCCAAAGGATAACCCAACTGGATGTGACTCAGAAGGGAACCATCCAAATTTCTGTGAAGCCCAGCTCCTTTCTGGTGTCACTGAGCCAAGTGAAACCTCCTGTATTGTAAAAACACTGGCATCAGCACAGGCGTGTGCTTTGTTCACCCTTGAATATTGTAGCATTAAAAATAGTTTTTTTAAAGGGAAAGCCACACCTATAGCATAACAGCATT
Organism: Mohoua ochrocephala; assembly: GCA_013398855.1. Classification (NCBI taxonomy): domain Eukaryota; kingdom Metazoa; phylum Chordata; class Aves; order Passeriformes; family Acanthizidae; genus Mohoua; species Mohoua ochrocephala. The sequence goes on along the minus strand of VZTA01007517.1, from coordinate 235,940 downwards.
GTTAAGGCTTGTCCAAGGTAAAGCAATTTGTATTGCTGTGATGACATCCTACAGAATTGGAAGACTCCTCTGTGCAATGTGCTGCTGTAGAACAAAACAGAGCTTGCAAGCAGAGAGGCTGTTCCAGCGTGTTGCCACATTTTATGTCCTGTCAGGCCTCAAGGACAAATACAAGCTGCACAGTTTAGAAAAAGCATTTTTGAAGCTAAACACATTTGCAGTGAACAAAAACCTCACTTAAGGAATCTAAATATGCAGGCGGCTTACAAAATTCATGCAGGATTTCTGCAGCACAAATAAGAAATCCTTAAGGACCAAGCAATCTGTTGTCTCCCGGTACTCTGGAGTTTCTGGGGATGTGAGCAGCTTGTTACAGCCTCTGCTGTAACAATCCCCAACCCTGGCAGCAGGATAGTCTCAGATCCAGTAAGTCATGTCTCTTCCAAGGTAGCAGTGCTGTGCCAAGGTACATCAGCTGTACTTCCCTGTGGCAAAGACTTATCCAGCTACAAATAGACCACAAGGGCTGTCTGACCTTGCCCATACATTCCTAAACCATCCTTAAGAAAATAGGAGGCCTATGGTGCAGATACTTCCTCAAAGACAGGGAAGGAAGGGCACAAAACATTGTGTTTTGTGCCGATGTGCCCTTGGGAGGTAAGGATGGGTTCAGTAGAACAGCCGAGGTGTCCACGCCATGGGAAGTGGGCTTTGACTTGTTTGGGCGCTTCCCTTGACTTCTGCCTCAGGGGCAGATCCAGCTGTTTTAAGGCCCCTGACAGAAACACGCAGGACTGTGGGACAAGGCAGTGTTTGGTAGGACACGCTTACTGCTGCAGTAGAAACGCCTCTTCAGCACATGTTGCTGCTTGTAAAAAGTTTGCTTATAGGCTGAATAAACCTAGGAAACCGAAATGCTCATGATGAGGACAGCCTCTGGTGCAGGTGATGGTGATGTGAGCATCCAGCATGTGCCTGGAGTTTGAGGCTGGCTGCTGGGCTCTGCTTTTGCCCTGGCTATTGTGCTGGAAGGCCCTGAGGGGAGTCAGTGGTCTTGTCAAGAATGGTTCTGATGACAGAGATGCTTCACGACTGGCATCTGGAGGCAGGGTGAGCCTCTCGTTTCACCCAGGCCACCACATTTCTGTCAGGCCTAACAACATGCAGTTGGCCATTATTGAGATGAATTTGGGCTTGGAGGAGGAACACATTACTGCAGCAGTTCCCCAGAGCCACCGAGTGCCCTGCGGTGCTGCAGTCGGACCAGGCTTACCTCCCGAAAAATCACAAATAGTTGTTTTGGCTTCCCCCTCTTGCTGCACTGAGTCACGGGGCTGAGCCTCTGCAGGCAGTGAGTTGCCTGTGGAGAAATTAGTCTTTCCTGGGTTTGGCATTCTGTTCATTTCTAGTTAGGTGGAGTAAATATTAACCCTTAGCTTTCCTCAGGGCTTGTGTGACTGACTGGCATCTCTCCATGTGGGCCTGTTGCTGCTGATGGGTATAACCACAGCCAGGTGGTGTTCCTGCCATGATTTTACAGTGCTTTTGTCTGAGCACCCTCTTCATTTTTCTCTACCTATTGATGTACAGGAAAATGCCTGGGGATGAAATCTAGCCTAAAGCTGGTATTTTCCCCCTGCCTGCAAGGCACCTGCAGTCAAGTGTGTGAAAGCAGGAAAATGAGCTTGGTGGTTTTGCTACACACAAAATCTCTGGAAAATCTCTGCCCTCAGGCAGTCCGACCAACATTCCTGGAGTTTGGTCTTTTCGCTTCCAGCTAAAGTTGAGATATTCCAACAATCTGCGAAGTGCAGATATGGTGCTTTTTTTTAAAGAAAAGAGTAAATCATGGCAAAATTGGATGGAAAAGCCGAAAGCACGGTGTAATTTCTGCAGATGCACAAAGCTTGCTGTTGAGGAAGAGGTGAGATAAGATTGCTGCTTTTGCCGCTTTGGCATTATCTGTACCAGGAGAAATCATCAAACTTCTTGACTCCTCTTTCCTCTGTCTTCGCAGTGCGAGGGTGATACCTGCTTGGCTTTGCCAAGTACTTTGAGATCCGTGAGTGAACTGTGGCTCCTAAGTGACCGGTGGCAGCTTTCAATAATACTGTGATTACCTGTTCGTTATCCTTGTTCCTCCAAAGGGATAATCTGACTCCCAGTTGTTTTCTGTTGTGGGTGCAGGTACAAACTCATAGTTTAGTTGGAAGTAGGTAATGACACTGAAGGGTCAAGAAGCTCATCTCCCATATGTCCTAGAGAGTGGGTTATTTTGGGGCATATGGGGATTCCCAGTTCAAATTTAAATGGACTGGAGTCATAAATGAAAGGGAAAATAAGAGGGTGGCTTTAATAAATTTCCCCCATTCCTAAGCAGCAGCAAGCAAATGGATTTGGAATCAACCCGCTCGCCACACCAGACACGTGTGGCACCCTTCTATGGCTGTCCAGGAGGATCCTCTCCGGTGGTCCTTGGCTGGAGTCCAGAGCAAAGTTCTTGTCCAAATCCATCCACACACAGTCATGTTCAGGTTTCTAACTGGAAACTTCATCCAGGCTGAAGCACATGACAAATAATGCAGACCTCCCAAGGAACTGTCTGTCCTGCCTGGAAATTAGCCCTGATGTAAGATGTGGGACACGATGTTTTATGTACAGAGTTGTAGTAGTGTGGCTTCCCGTGTGGCTGGTTGACCTATTGAACCAAAAAAATGATAGCATACTTCTAATCAGGAAAACCGTGTGTGTACTTGGGGGTGGGGATGGTATGTTTCTAAATGCATCGTTATGAAATAATAATGAAGACTGTGTAGACGGGGCATAAAACCCAGAGAATCCCAGGCTAACTTTCTGTCTGTACTTATTGAAGTGTCTTTTGGGCTATTAAAACCCTGGGCTGTATTAAATGATTTTAAATATACAAGCTTGTTACCGTGAAGCCACTTGAGATATGGTGCAATGTGACCGCAGATATATGCAAATTGGCATAATTTCCATTTGACATATGCACTGTAATTATTGAAAGCTTTTTTCCAAATTTATTTTTCATGTCTGCTGTACTTAATTCACTATCTCCTTTTAACACTGGCAATTATAATTATTTGCCAAGAGCAAATCCTTGCTAACAAAAATCCAGTTTTCTTTAGCCTGCAGCTTTTCCTTTGATTTCATGATGAGGTACTGTTAATCAGAGGAACCCAGTGCTGGCCTCTGAGTATCCAGCAGGGCAGGAAAACACTGCAGTCAAAAAAAGAAATGCAATTAATTAGCCTAAGCTTCTTTCTAGCATCCCAACCCAGCGCCTCCTGGGTTGCCATGTTTAAGTGAAGAGGTGCTCTGTGCGATCAGAGTCAGCATCTCAATAGAACTGAAATTGAAAACTGTCTGCGCCCACTGTGAGATTTCTCCTCACAAGTTCTTGTTCACTCTTCTCTTGTAGAGGCTACAGGTTAAAAAATAGCATATATTTGGGGAAAACAGTGTTATTGGGTTGAAAAATAAGCTTTCTAAGGTTGTTTTGCATAGGAATCTGAGCCCAATCTGTGACTGAAAAATGTAGCAGCGAAAGAGCTTTGGGATTCTAGCTGCATAGTGTCGTTCAGAAATAAAGCAATTCTTATTCCCTTGAAAATGCCTCGTCCTTTGTGCCCTCCTTTTCCTTGGAGATCAGTGTGTTGTGCAGCTTCTGAAAGGAAACACAAGTGCAAGTGCTGTCTAAGAACTGCTGACCTACTTTACAGGTGTTTTATTCTTCATTGAATCGGATGTGTACCCGCAACAGTGTAGGTGGACAAAAATTACATTTCTTTCACCCACTGCGGCACAGGTCAAGTGCAGGAGAGCTCTACCCTTGAAGTTTCTACCCCTGGAATATTACTTCACGTTCTCCTGGGGCTTCAAAGGGATGAGGTCCGAACGTAGCTTTGCAGTGAGCTCAGAACAGCATAAGGTAAGCCCAACCCGGGCTGCGCTTCTGCCACAGCAGTAAGTGGGCACAGTGGGAGGAACTACCCATGTTGACTTGTCTTTCCAGTCCAGGTATCCAGGATGCAGGTGGTAAAACAAAGCCTGCTGTGAACAGGGGCTCATTTTCCATTGTATGCTTGTGGAACACCTGGCACAAGAGGGCCCTGGGGTTACAAAGTAAATGCATCAAAATCAGACATTGAGGCTGATGAAGAACACAGCAAATTGGGCTGCCATAATTAACTATATGCAGCCTAATGAACATGATGGGGAAATGTTTCAGTGTTGATCTGTTTTCCAGCAGATTTTCGGTGGCGGGGAAAGGGTCCCAGTGTCCTTTAGAGCAAGTGGAAAAGCATAATAAAATATGACTTCAGCTGCTACTGTGCTGTTGCTGTGTCTTGTCTGGTGTACACTTAGCCAGTGTGAGTGTGAATGGCATTTTCCAAAAACCCTTTTGGGAGGATTAGTTTGCAGATTGACTGCAGACAGGACAATCTGGAATCCAGGCAGATTGCAGCTGATGAGTTACTGCTCTCTGAGTCAGCTGGTTGGGCTGCTGCTGAGTCCTTGGCTCTTGTGTAAGCTCTGCAGCCTGGGGAGTAATTAATCAGACCTCCATCGTTCTTATGGACCCAGGGCTGGAGCCAGGGAAGCGTGATGTCAGCGTCTCACATAGAATTGCTGATTCATTTGATTCATTCTTGCTGCTGCTTTTCAGAATGGGTTTATGGCTCCTCTTCAGCGGCACTTAGCTCTCGCCGACAGGAATATGAAATACTGCCCGAGAAAGCACACCAATTCCAAGATGACTGCCTTGAGGGGAGCACTTCATAATTTATTTAGAAGTTTCTCTAAGAACCAGAGAATCATAAAGTACTGTTGGATGAGAAGTTAACAGAAGTACAGTTAGTTTAAAACCCCATTTGCTTGTCATCTATTTGCTGTTCTATTGACCATGCTGCTCGAAGAGCCAGACCAATGGCTAGTGTGACTAATTCATGGGATTACAGCTGAGGTAAATTTAACCTCACGCTTGCTAAGGCCTGATGCCAACTCCCTGGAAAACTCTGTTATCAAAATTCTCACTACCTTCAAAATGGGAGTGGGGCTGGACTGAAGGAACCCAACTTGGTTACGGGTAGGGTAGAACTGCGCTACTCAACGTTGACTCGGAGAAGTGGGGGTCCTCTATAAGAACGTATTTTGACTTGAAAGGATCCCAACAAAGGGATTTAATTTTGATCAGGATTTTGATTTAGCTGGCTTGATTTTTCTTATGTGGGCCAAGCTAACTTATTTTCTTCACCTGTGTGTTTTGTGGTCCTGATCCTTGATGTTCTTGGCAAGACATGAAAACTGTCTCTGGTTGGAGCAGAGGACTTAAGACTGTGAACAGGAAGTGAGAAGCCATGAAGAATCCATGCCATGGTCTCACCCATAAATAGCCTTAGGCAAACTTTGATGAGCTAGGCAGGTGGAAGAATATTGTCCTGCAGAGTCACTGTTGTGTATATGGACTTGTAGTCTCCCAGGTCCTGCTGAAATGGCACGCCAGAAATGAGCAGATGGGAAAGGCAGCCTTGAGCCCTCTGGGTGAGGTTGGGAGGCTGGACCAACTGCCCGGTTTCATCGTGACACCTTCTGTGGCACAACTTTTCTCTTCCTCTCTGCTGCAGCCTTTCCTGAGAGCAGAGCAGTCATGCCAGCCTCTCCAGCCCTGCTGCTGATGCCCCTCAGTGAAAAGAGAGGGAACCTGCTGACACAACGAGTAGGAAATCCCTGACAGAGCATTCTCTCCAAGATGCATTGTGCAACCCGGTGTTCTTCCATCCCTGCATTACGTGCTGGAAAATCCAGTTCCACTGCTAGGCACAGCCTTACGGGCTCTCGTAGGGTTTGCCCAGTGATTATAAATTGATGTTTCCAACCTTTGCAGCTGCGTACGTGAAAGAGAAAATGTGACTTAGGGTGTGAGCCTGTATGAACAGGTGCACACAGGATCACACAGGGCATCCATACACTCACTGCTGAATGAAAGGAATGGCACTGCTCACCTCCACCTGCCATGTACTGGTGTGTGTGTGAGAGAAAGGGAATTTCCTTCTCCTTGGCACATGTCTGTGTCTATGTGCTTGTATACTAAAGTCAAGACTCTGTGTGTGGTGGGTGCAGTCTTCAAATGAGTCCAGTAATGTTAGTGCGTCCCAGTCCATAGCTGGGAGCTTTGGTATCCGTAGTCAGTACAGTATTTGGGAACGTGAGTAATGATCTTAGAATTTATTTTAACCACTCGTATCAGAAAATTAGGTCAAATGCATGCTCCATTCATCCAGCACTGCAGGGGTGACACACATTTTCTTCAGCACAACAATCCTTCAGACTTCACTGGGCAGGAAAAGAAGTAGAAATACTCAGCTGAAATTATTGCAAAGAAATAAGACTAGGAAAAACATTTTCAGTAGGGTCTGGGCTAAGTAGGTAGTGGAGCTGATGCTTCATGCAATCATCACGTAGAAAGGATCATACTGGAAACTTCAGTGCTTCTCCTGCAAACAGATTGCATTGCTGGATGTTTACTGAAGAAGAACAATCCTGAAGTATGAAGTGCAGGGAGGGTGCTGGTGCTGCTCTGCACAGTGATGCCAGGGGAGATGCAGATAGGGATCTGACACTGCTACTTGTAGGACCAGTGGTTTTTTTTTTTAAACTTGGATTTCCTGTCCCTTTCCCTGTCACTTGGCTGGCAAGATATCATTTCTCAGTGTTCATGCTCAGCTCATGAAGCTTCATGAATCCTGTACAAACGATTGCATTAATTACTCACCAGCATTAGTCTGATGTTTATCTTTTGTCAGTTTTTTATTTAGGACCAGATTACAATTTGCTAGTTTTAATGGCGTAGAAAGGGTAGGCAAGAGAAACATAAAGAAAATTAACTCTAATTAACAGTCGTAAATTTCTCTGACTCAGTAAGCGTAAACAATTCCGTGATGGAAAAGCAAGCCTAAAGAAAACTGAACTGCCTGATGTCCTAATCCTCCCAAAGCCTTTACAACAGCTGGGCTTTTAGTTGTTGTCAGCTAACACAAAAAGAAACATATTTAAATACAGATAACAATGCCTCAGGAGAATAGAGATTGATCATAGACTGTGATTGCTCTGTGACTTCTTTACTGAGGAAAAGAAAGGTATTGTAATATACTGGACTGATGGCATGCATTTTGCTCTAGAAGTTGAGTGAAGGGAATGAAAGGGAGCAAATAAATGACCAAACACAGAGATTTTCACTGAGTTTTTAATTTAGTCCTAAATCAATTAGAATCCCCTTGAAATCAATGAGTATTTGCTTGAATAAGGTCTAAGTAGAATGTCTGGCGGTTATTTTCTCAGCCTGAATACTTAGTGCAGGTCTTTTGATTTTTTGTGTTGTACGGGGAAGTACTCAGCAGGGATGTGATCATGCTGTTTTGATGGGGATTTGAAGATAAAAAAATCAAACAGAAATTTGGGAAAGCCAGCATGGTTTGTCCCATATACTTTTCCCCAAGCATGTATGAGAGCATGGAAAGGATCCAAGTAGGGCTCAGGGAATGTAAGTCTGAGCATGTTTCAGATGCCTGAACAGATAATCTCAAGCTGAGACCCCTGAAGCATTTCCCTGTGGTGTGCACGAGTAGCTGGTTTGTCAGGGTGTATTTGCACCTTCTCTAGATTTCCCAGCAGTTAAAGGTTTTTGAACAGTTAAAAAATTACTAAGTTTTATTTCAGTCTCCAGTGCTATTACTTGCATAAGTGCCTACATAGAAGAAATGAGAATGGCATGCCAGGTGGGCTATAAAGAAGGAATCAAGCTGTAGCCCATGTTAGGAAAGGGTTGGAGAATTTTGCTTTGCCTTGCAAAGTGGGCTGGCATACGCAGGAACGCAGGTCTTGCTTGCTTTGCTCGCTCTTAAGGACATTGCCCATGGATTCAGTGATGCAGAAAATGCTGCCAAATCAAAGGCCCCAACTCACCAAACGAACAGAATAAACACTCAGAAATTTATAAGGACTTGCTAGGGAAGTTGCCTTCAAGTCAGCCCATATGGTCTTTGCAGAAGAGGTTCTATATTGTGGCATCTTAGAACACCTCAAGTTGAAAGGGACCCATAAGGATCACTGAGTCCAAATCTCTGCTCCTTGCAGGACTACCTGAAACTTTTCTATGAAGCAAATGTGAGTCCGGTGTCAAGCACAAAGGAATGCTTCTATGTCAAATGCCACTGCTACAACAACATTTATATCTACTGTAATATATGCACAGACACGGCCCCAGTCCATGACCCTAACGACTACTTCTGTGCAAATAAAAGCTAGCATCAATATTAGTACATAATGAAAATTGATATCATCATTACAGTCTTCTCTCATTCTGATGAACTGTCCTGGTTCTGCTTAGGTGGCACTTACTTACCTGCAGGCATCATTATAATCTTTTTGGAGTCAGCAGGGGTATTTTCCCAGCTGAGGCACCACACCTCAGGAGCTATCTAGAAAGAACCCAACATAGCTTTTTTTTTTTTTTTTTTCCCCCCAAGACAAACCAGTTCCTTATTTTTCCATTTGTTTGAATGGGTTTACAGACCTCTAGCCCAGCTGCAATCACTGCTGAGAGCTCACAGCTCATGGTAACCCTCTTACCTGTTGAGCCTGATTACAGTTTTGGCACTATACGTGTGAGCTGCGTGTGTCTTGTCAGCGGAGTGACACCTAAACAAACAGCTTTTTTTCCCAGTGTATTTGAATATTTGAGTTTTGTTTTCAAAGGAGTTGTGTGAAATATAAGTTACATCAGTGAGGATAAACCGGCCTAAAAACTGGAATCACAGTGTGATGGACCAGAGCTGTAAGTGAACTGAGGCCCTGGCGTTAGGGGTGTACAGTTTGGGCACGTGTATTTTTACTGAGAGATATTTTTCATCTAATATCTGTGAAGTGCAGTTCCTCCCAGTTGACTGTAAAATTTAGCGGTGCATGTGTTCTTCTACTTCATAATGCTTTGATATTATGAGGAAGAGACGTAGGGTTTGTAAAATCTGGATAAGCCTTTGGCTTGCTGCGGCCAAAATGAGCTGCTGCTCGTCAGCAGGGCAGGGTATCCTGTGTGCCTTCGCTGTCCACCTCAGTCGCGAAGGAAAACGCGTTCCTTCCGTCACCGTTATTTTCCTTCACGCTTACGGCGGACTAGGAATACACACATGGCCCTTTAATACGAATCAGACCGTGAGATATGACCCACTGTGCTGTAGGAACTTGGTTTTTTGCAACAGCTATGCATGTCTGTGATTAACAAAGCTTGTCTTGGCCACTGTTAGAGCTGTGACTAAAGCCAGTCTTGTTAGGCATTCATCATCCAGATTTATTTCCTTGTCAAAAGTTTTCTTAAATAAGGTTTCTTCGAAGAAACATTGTCATGCCATCAATTTTCCCTGGCAGATGTATTGATTGGAATAAATGTGTTTTTCATGCCACTCAAGAACTGAATGACAGATCATGCACTGAATACAATAAATGTAACTATTGTTTTTATTGTTACTATGATCATTACTGTATCACACTATTGACGGCAGCAGTATCGCATAATAGCAGAGACACATCTACATATTAATAAAAATCCTCCTCCCATGTGAAAAGGTTTTGAAATCACCTGAATGATTGTTTTTTTGAGATGGCCCAGACATCATTGTTCATTTCCAAGAATGGAGCAGCCTTCTATCAGGTTTTCCGCTCTTCTTGCACATATATTATTTTCTGAGGGATTCAAAAGCGTTTAACCACTGTGCAGTATGTGATTCACACGTCTTCTGATGCATTATGCATCAGAAAATAGTATCAGCCCCACAGAATAGCCTGTCCCCAGTATTGCATTTCTCTAGGCTAATGTACAGTTGGGCAACAGCTTAATTCATACACATACCATATTTTAACACGGATGCTTTTTCTTAATTGTCCCTCCCTCCTGTCCAGTCTCTGGGTGGAGAAGGGTGCTAATTTTCTCTGAAATCTATTTCTTTCTCCTCCATTGTTTCTTTCTTTTGCAGAAAAGATGCTAGCAGGGCTTACAAAAAATTGGACCGAAGGCGATCCTTTCAGGATGAGCCTCCAAACAGCGGGGATGTTGCTGATTCCATTAGAGCTGGCTGTGCACCTCCTGGAGTGGCAGGAGCTCCTCTGGGTTTTTGCACCAGCCCCTTCCAGTACCTTCCTTTCCACCTTGGGAGTGTTTTTACTTCCAGCTCCCTCTCCTCTCCCTTTCTTAATTTACTCAGCCACCTTCCTGCTTTTCTCTGCTGGACTTCTGCTGATGCTTGCTTATCTGGAGTGACTCCAGAAATGCCCCCAGTGGCTGCCTTGGATGCCCTAGGGAGCCCCAGGAGGGAAGAAGGACTATTCACTTCACCTGGGTCCTCCTGTCCTGATGCCCAGGTTGCCAGTCCCTTTCTACTCTTCCAACAATGCAGATGAACTTTGTATCCATGAGCACAATATCCCTCTAGTCCTTACAGCAGTTTTGTGTCAAGAGAGCCAAATGAAGGCAGCACTTTTTGTTGAGATGCCCTTGGAAGCTGTGCCTGGGGGTCAGGGCGTTGCCTGCTGCTGACAGACAGGGACCGAGGTACCCTTGTAGTCATCGGCTGCAGCTGAGGGAGGAAGGAGGCCTTTGCAGAGCTGTAATTCAGAGAGGGTACTGCTCACCAAATAACATTGCAGTGACTGAAGAGCAGACCAGAGAACTGTGATTTATAGCGCCAGAGGCTTATGGCTCACCGTGCATGTAGCAGGCTAAACTGACTATTTCATTGCTGCATCTCTGAGCCGCCCCAGCTATCAAAACTTAAAATGAGTGGCTGCATGAGCTTCTGCTTTTGAAGTCTGCATCTGCATGCAATTTCCAAAGAGGTCTTCTCAGTGTCATGTGTCTCTCAGATCTGCTGTTTGAAATATCAAATAGTACCAAATAGTTCCAGCTTCATACAAAAGGGACCATGACTCTGTGGTTATCATGAAGGCACTTTTGAAACAGAAAAAATAGTGTCACCTTCTTTTAGGTCTGTGTGTCTCCTCTGTAATCAATGGTTTAGCACAGTTGCAGTTCAGATCTGTTAAAATATTCTTCTGGGTTTTTTAGGGAGTGATGAACTTGGAAAGAAAAGAGAACTTCATTACCAGCCTCTGGTTTTCTTCAGACTGTTTAAATACTGGAATGAGTTGATAAGATAACTGAGAAAGTTTTTTACAGGTCCAGGCAAAATTAAGCCTCCAAGTGTTGTAATTTTTGCATAAATTCGAAAGAAAGGGGTAGAAGGGAATGGTTCAAATAGCTGTGAGGATTTCTAAAGGTCATTATTATTGAGGGGGAAAAAAATTATTCTTATATGGGCGATGTTTTTGGAAACTCCAGTGGGGTTGCCGTAGTACCATTGAATAACACGATCAGTACTGCAAACAGATCCTTGCCTGGTATGGGAGTGTGGGAAATACACAGCTCCACTGATGCTAAGTTTGTATCAGAGGTGAGTTTAGCTGTACGGGCTGGCTCCAGGTGCCTTACTTAGTGCATCAGATGGTTTCTATGCACAGCCACAAAGTTGACAGTGTGTTTATGTATGTGCAGGAGGAACAAACTGCTGAGTATCAGCTGTTTAAATGAGAAGTACTGTCTTTTTATTTAGGCTGTTTGTTTTGACCATGGTTTTCAATAAACTCCCAGGGAAAGGTCTCCCTCTGATTTTTCATAGGATTCAAAGGCAGCAACAGCATCTGCAATGGTGAAAATCGGAGAAGAAAAATTTTCCCGTATTTATTTACTGTATGTTTATTATAACGATAATGTGGATTGTCACCATTTGGAATATAGTTTTGTACCAGTTTCTTTTGAAAAAAAAAAGTGTTTGAAAAGGGTACTATAAGTATTTTAAGTTATCCATTTGAAATAACCTGGTAAGCGTGCTCTTTCACCACTCCAGTATTTTCTGAAACCCTCACACTGTCCCTTGAATGTTGACAGTTCCTCTTTGCTTTTAGAAATTTATTTTTCTGCCCACAAATTTAGCTCAGTCCACCGAAACCTTGTTTTTCATTTCTCTCTCTCTCTTTCCTCCATCCTGACAAAGAGCAATAGGTAGCAACTACTAACTAATGACTCTTTCTGGTGCCAGTGAAGGGTTTGATTATATGCCCAGACTCCAAATAGAGCCCTTTTTGATTTTCTTGTGAATAGGAGGAGGAGAAAATATTGCATTGGGGCCTCATGTTTTAAGCTGAACAGATAGAGGACTAATCTTACTTCGGTTCAGTGACAGACACTTGTTTTTTTAATTAGTTGGAGTTTTTTTATGTGAAAATGTTTCTCTCCTTATTCAAAACAATCGGAGTAGATGGGGAAAAAAAGCTGACATTGCAGGTTCAGAATTGATGATTCCTGTGCTGCTTACAGCCACTCTACCTTCCCTGGGGAGTGAGCCCAGGAGTTCTGCTGGTTTGCAGGCTGTGCAGCACAGGGATGATACAGGGACAAAGAAACCTGGGCTGCTGGTAGCCAAGGAGCTTGAATCGTCTGTAAAATGAGGAGATGCAAATGCCAGGAATTGCAGAGTCGGTAGTTAAATTGTTACTGTAGCTCCTTACTCTCTCCCTGCACGTACATGGAAAAAAATGTAAATACTACTGCCCTGGACCATATCTACTTACCACTCATTTCTGGGCTTATCTCCAATTCACAAGGACTTTCTTTTTTTAAAAAGAAGACTGAAGCTTTCAAATAAATAACATGGCTTCCTGACAAAATTAATTACTGTGAGGTTGGTGACAAGCCATTAGAGCATGGTTAGGATTTGACTTTCCAACATCAGGTGCTAGAGAGATCTTCACTCGACTGGTAGCACCAATGACAGCACGGACAGGTTTTTTCTGTTTGCTCATCTGCTTCTAGAGAGTTGATTAGACATCTGCTTCTTCAGAGAAGATCAGTGTTCTTCAATAACCTTCTTTAAAAAAAATGCAGATTGGTACCAAAGTTGTTAAGGTTTGGCTTGGGGAATGCACTTTATGAGTCTTTCGTAGGAGATGTGTTCCCCACTTTTGGCTTTGGACTTGGGCTGGCCAGGAGTGAGCCTTCCCCTGTGCTGTGCCAGGTCAGAGAAATCCCCCACTGTGTCACTCAGCACCTGGCTGGCACCACTCTCTCTCTTTCTAAAGCACAGCCAAGCATGGAGGCCAGAGTGAAGGCTGTGTGGAGCCCTCAAAAAGAATGACATGTATTTAAAATACTTTTCTTCTTCATTTTACTTGAGAAGTCAAGAAATCAATGCTCAGAAGTTGCCTGGTTGAGAACTGTAGCACTGTATACCAGATTTCTTGGTGAAGGTGGAAGGGGTGTGTATTCTTTCATAGGATGAGATTTATTCAATTCTGTTGCTTATCAGCATGGACAAATAAATTGCACTTTGTTGCTGAAACAAGAAACAAGCTGGCTGCACTTCCCTGCTTTTATGTAATTAATGAAGTTTTTGCTGTCTGTTGTGGTGAGATTTTCAAAGATGTGAAACAGTAAAGCACGCTGGTAGAATGACAAGCAGTAACAATTCATCCTTTAATCTTAGAGTTTTGTCCAAAAGTGAAGAGGATTAGACCACAGCCCCAGACTAGAGGAGAAGGGGGTCAGTTCCCAGAGAAGCCCCCTGCAGCACCTGCAGTCAGAGCACGCCGTTCCGTGAGACTTAGTGTTGGGAAGGGAGATTTTCCTTGCACACTGCCCTCTGCTCTGCCTGCTGCTGCCATAGAGAATGGCTCAAAGGGAAGATGCCTTTTCTTCCTTCTCCTTTTGAGAAGGGAGTGGAGGAAAGAGAGCAGAAAAATGGTGGTTTGATCCACCTGTTTCTCATTCTGGTTGCATAAACACACCAGAGTATTTCTCTAAATTAAATTAAGCAAACGTTTCATGTTCTCTCCCTGCTTCCAGAGAGCTAATGTGGCTGCTTGCAGATTTGCAGCTACGGAGGAGACAAAGATCTGTAGTGCACACAGACTCAAGTGCTGAGCAGTGTCGTGCTGAAAGAACTGCACGAGCTTTAATAGCATATAAAAGCTTTCTGGGCATCAAGCAAAAATCTGTTTAAATCCCTGACAGGGATGAGAGCACAGCATGTATTATCAGCATATGCACAGAGACACAAAAGTCTCTCAGAACATTTGCATTTTGGATTTACTGAAATTAGAAGGTTTCAACCTTTCCAAAAAGGTTGAAATGGTGGAAGGAGTAATTTTAAGACTTTAACTTCTCCCTGTCCCCATATAAATATTTAGGGCTCTTCCCTTTTCTCTGCACATGTGTCTGAGTTACACTGATCCCAATGGCAATTTTTCTCGAATGTATGGGATGTAAAGACCCATAGGCTTCTCCTTCATATTAATAATCATAATTTCCTACTCAGATGTTGACGATCCCCAAGTATTCCCTGCCCCACATGGTGAAGGACTGACCCCCACCATGCATGGTACTGAACACACAGCAAAAAAGCCCCCAGGCTGCCATTCCTCATGAAAGCAGATCCTTTTCCTAGCGAGCACATGTGTAGAGCTGCGTATCTGGAGACACAGTGCCTGGACAGAGCTCAGATAAAATGTGGCAGGCGTCTGTGAGGCAGAATGATGCAAGCTGAACTGGAGCAGAACGTGATGCTTTTGTGGATCAGTGGTGAGCAGGTCAGATGATGAGGTAGTACATATTGCTTCTTTGGGGGGAAAATTGCTATTTCAGGAAGGTTTGACTCTAGGGAAGTTTTGTCTGACTAAGATTTCCCTTATTTTGATACCTAATTTGCCAGACTAAAATCTCTCTGCAAAGAGTCTGTGTAACTCAAGGACTGTTATATTAGTGATCTGTATCAAGTGGCATAGCTGGAGCTACCAGTTAAAGGAATGTAGGGCAGGTGGATGAATGGTTTCTCCAATACCAAACAGATGCAGCAAAAAATTAATTCAGGGGCAGGAGAAGAAGTGCTATTAGGTTGAAAATGTTAACTCAGTCACCAGTAGCCATCTGTAAAGATGAGAGAGAAAAGTAAGAAGAGAAGACCACGGCCACTGAATAGAAGATTCTTGCCTAATTTAAGAGGAAAATGAGTTATGTCTCTACTTATCTGATTAAGTAGGAGGTAAATAGGAGGGAGTTGAAGAAAGATCTTTCCCTTCTTGTCCGTTAACTGGATGTGACTGCCACTTCAGCGATGACAGCCCTCCCTCCCTCCAGTTTCAGCTACTCAAATAGCAGCAGACAAAGACTGGGAATAGGCAGTGTGGATAAGCTGGTTATTGAATGTTTGGACTGTGACCCCCTTCTTCTTCCAGTCGGGCTGTTAAATATTCATGTAAGTGGGCTCAGATAGATCCCTGCCATCTGTCTGTATTTATATGACTTCATCCAAACAGCTCCAAAACATGTAAAGTTTTATACTCAGAACAGCTCTTCAAAGAAAAAGGGATTTTTTTTTACCTACCTGAAGGGAACGGGAATGAAAACACAACGTGATTTAGCAAGAGTAACCACATTTATTCATCTGGACTCCATCAGCGAGGACCCAAATTCAGCTCTTTTAAGTGCCAGGCCCAGCTGCAGCCCAAGGCTCTCAAGGCAAAGATCATATTTAGTGTCATATTTTATATCCAAAGTGTTTCATAACTCACCTAATGTTGATCATTAAGCATAAAATAGTTTGTGTGCAACTAAGAAGGAAACTGGAGATTCTGTCACTGTATGTGTGTCTGTGGGTACAGAATGAAAGCATTTGAGGAGGGAGAAATCAATTATAAGCCCATTATTTAGCCTGCACTGCATTCAGTAGCACACCTTGATAACCAGATAAAAGGGGACTGTCATGCAAGCTTCAGTAAACAGTGTGCCATATGGACAATTCCACGAGGGAACAGATTGTCACAGCTACATTTGACCTGTTTTAGAGCAATCGTGACTCTCCCTTGGCACCGTGGATGCGCTGCTGACATTTCAGCAGAACGGCTTCAAAAAAACCTGAGTGCCATTGTCAGAATAGCGTGGCGTTTTATGAGTGAGAAGCAATTTCTTCATTTTAAATTAAGCAGCAAGCCCAGTACTTCTCCTCCTCTCCTCAGAGCCTCTTAAAACAGTCTGAGCAGGAAAGAGGGAGAGACAAGAGCACTGAGAAGACAAAGCCAGGCTTTTCAGTGCACCTGTGTTAAGTTACTGGATACGTGCACTTGTGTCATTCATACGCTTCAAGGATTTGAATCTGAACCTCAGATTCAGCTCACAGAAGCCCCTGCACGGGCAGGTTATCACAGAGGAGACGTCTGTGAGATGGCTGAGGCGGGTGGTTGGTTTCATACCTGCTCCCAGAAGGTAGCTTACTTTTTTCTGTTCAGGCCCTCCCCTTTGAGCTATTTTTAGAAGTGAGTGCATTTTGAAAATAAAAAGGAATACATTTTCACTGTGGTGCTCAAGAAACTCTTACGTGCATTTTGGAAGCATGCCAGAGTGGGTCTTTGTGCCTTGAAAACATTTCAATATGGTGTTACTCTTTGAAGGGTCTTTCTCCTTGGCTCAGTCTTTAAGAATAGCCTTGAGGCTTTCAGCTTACTCCATCGATAAATTTTTGTTGATGATTTTTTTTAATCTGTTTTTCAGGCATTGGGAAAAACGTCATCTGTGACCGAACGGCGACTCCCCTGGATGCCTTTAGGATGATGACCGCGGCCCATTATTACCCAAAGCTCATGAGTATCATGGGGAACGTTTTGCGCTTCCTGCCCGCTTTCGTGAAGATGAAGCAGCTGATCCAGGAGGGTTACGTTGGGGAGCTGCTGGTGTGCGAGGTGCAGGTCCACAGCGGGAGCCTGCTGGGCAAGAAGTACAACTGGAGCTGCGATGACCTGATGGGAGGCGGGGGCTTGCACTCGGTCGGCACCTACATCATCGACCTGCTGACCTTCCTCACCAGCCAGAAGGCCGTGAAGGTGCACGGGCTGCTCAAGACCTTCGTGAAGCAGACGGACCACATCAAGGGCATCCGGCAGATCACCAGCGACGACTTCTGTACGTTCCAGATGGTCCTGGAGGGGGGCGTGTGCTGCACGGTGACGCTCAACTTCAACATCCCCGGGGAGTTCAAGCAGGACATCATCGTGGTGGGCTCGGCGGGACGGCTGATCGTGATAGGCACCGATCTCTACGGACAGAGCAACAGCTCTCCTCAGCGGGAACTCCTGCTGAAGGACTCCACGCCAGTCAGCAACTCCTTGCTTCCGGAGAAAGCCTTCAGTGACATCCCGTCCCCCTACCTGCGGGGCACCATTAAGATGGTCCAGGCTGTCCGGCAGGCCTTTGAGGACCAGGACGACAGGAGGACCTGGGACGGGAGGCCCCTTACGATGGCTGCCACTTTTGACGACTGTCTGTATGCCCTCTGCGTGGTGGACACCATTAAAAAGTCAAACCAGCTGGGCGAGTGGCAGAACATTTCAATCATGACTGAGGAGCCAGAACTGAGCCCGGCCTACTTGATCAGCGAAGCCATGCGGAAGAGCAGGATGTCTCTGTACTGCTAGCTCCTTTGAGCTCCTAGGGAAGAATAGGAACCAGACCGGTCTTGAAGGAGACGGTAATTCGGCCCCCGTGAAGGGCTTGGGTGTCTCAGAAACAGCTGAGGAGACAGGAGAAGGAAATACAGTGTCTGGATCAATTGAATCTGTTGGCAGCTAAATGCCAAACTGATACGGTCCTTCGAAATGCCCGAAACAGACAGGAGACTTGAGAGCTGATAAACTTCACTGTTTTAATAACAGTATTAGCTGGCTGATTGCAAAGATACATCACGGACTCATCCCCTGCTTGCAGGTGCTTTAGATTATCCAATTGTGTTTACTGTGAAAGGTTGGGAAGATCCTTTTAGATTTTCCTTACCTACCAGAGGGCTGTGAAGGTACTGTCATGTCATTAAATTTTCTGTAGTGTCTGACATGAATGGTTCCTACCATGACAGCTGACACCACCATGCTGTATTACTACACCTCCAACCAACACACAGAATAACAGGACTTGATGCGAAAGTGTTGCGTGATTCAGAAAATCTTGGAAGCTCACTTTTCATGCAGCCTGTTAGGAGCTTCTCTGTGTTGGTTTAGTAGATGTGTTTTGTTTGGTTTGGTTTTGTTTTTTTATTTTGTTTTGTTTTGTTTTGTTTTTTAAAGCACAATTAAATAGGAAAATGTGTGGCTTTTCAAACAAAGCAGTCCTCAACCACAGTGCATATGCCCAGGTGTTTGGGGAGGGAGGGTCTTCTGTGAGCTCCTGGTAAGCTTCAGTGTTATGGGTTTGCCAGTTAAAATGGGTTGTGGAAAACCTTCGTGGATGGCAAGCGGCACGACACAGTAATGATAACGGGGTTTATTATACAGCCGAGCTCAGGCTAGTCTTAAGAAGATTTGCACAAAATTTCCCGTGTTTTGGGACTGACTTTTGAGTGAATTCATCATGCATTTTGGTTTTAGGTGGAAAACAGTAGGAATACAACCCAAAACCGTATGACGTTTGGATAAGCGGTGTTCTTTTAAACCGCTGTGAACTCACACTGGAGAGATGCACACCAACAAGTAATTTCATATCCCTCAACCCAGAAGCTCTCACCTCCACCAAGTGGTGAGTGTGAGTGAAAAACAAAAGGGATGAGAAAGTTTCCCATCTATTTACAAGGAAAAAAAAATTACATAGGACCTCCAGCCTCCTCACCTCTTTAAAGTGGCCAGCTACTGGTACTGTATTAATCATTCCCTGTCACCAGTGCAGGGGTGGACAAACTCTTTTGCTATGTTTGTCCTGTTCTTCTTTTTAATATTTTAGATAGCAGTCTTGAAATAATTTTCCTTTTGAGAATATCTTCTTGAAAGAATATAGTGAAAGGCACATGATTTATCCCAGTAAACAGGGATACTGTTTTTCTGCATAAAGCTGCTCCAGTGCTGGTGTGTTTACAGCTCTAGGTCTTCAGATAGTAAAAAAGTAGAACACAAGCATATAGCACTAAATCATATTAAACTTGAGAAAAACCTTTTCAGGGTTTTTTGTTAATTTTGACTAAGGGAAATAAGAGAACATTCAGATGAGCAGTAAATCTGAAGAGGAAATAGGACCCTCTTTCTCAAGGTCGTCACATTAGTGTTGCCATTTTAGGTTGGAAGGAGAACTGTCAGAGTAATTTAGATTTTTTTTTTTTTTAAACCACTTACAGTTTTACTATTTTTGAGGAGCACTAAGAACTTCTCTAGGGTTTTTCCTACAAATGACTCTGATTGCTGTGTGCTCCTGTCTGTCCTATGCCCAGTTCTAGAGCTTCAGGTTTTTGAATAGGAGGGCATCAGTAGTGGGGTTCATCTTATCTGACTTTAGTCAGCTCAGAGTCGAGTGTCTTGTCCTGATCAGCAAGAACACAGCAGTCAATACAGAGAGAGCTCTCCCAAGGCCGACTCAGTTCATCCTAGGACTAACACAAAAAGAGGTGCCCACTGGAAATGCCTGTCTTCCTCCTTTGCAGAGAATTTTGGCTTCTAAATTTTGAGGTGGCTGAAGTTAAGAAACTTGAGTCCCAGCCCAAAATTATTCATGTGTGCTTAATATTTCAAGAGCATATGTGTGACCTTTCGTTAAGTAGTCCCCAAAGTGTAATAGTGTGACTGATGAAGGAATAATGTAATACTGCAAAACCGCACCCTAGGGGAGAATTGTTTCTAACCATGTTGTTCTGCCAGTTGTAGCAACTCTCTCTGGGGCTGACTGTTTCTGCTAAAACCTCGGGCAAGCCTTCATCATTCCTTCTTGGAAGCAGCCCTTGACAAGTTTGGCTGTTTTTCTTAAAACTGGGTTTCTCTGAGAATTCCAGAGGTAGTATCTGAGCCAACAGGAATTTCCCATTGCAACTGTCATGGTATATACCGTGCTATCCAGTTCCTGCCCTGAAAAGTAAGTAACACAAAAGAGAGGGTTTGATCAAGAAATCACCTATCTGTCTCCTGAAAAACAGAATGACCCCCAAGGGGATCAAGAGAGTTTTCACACAATGAAGCAAAACCCATTTACTGAAAAGAGTGGCTAGTTCAAGTCATGAATGCAAGCCTGGTGGATAATTAACCATGTCTAGTTAAACATCATCCAAAAGTGGAACCAAACATGGACCGAAATGTTTGCCAATCTTGCTTCTCAGTGGTTTGGCGATTGTGCTGGAGTTGCTGTTCATGTCTTTGCACTTCATTTTGGTGCACAAATGTTGGCTGGTTTTCCTATCTGTGTTTTCCTCTTTTCCGTGTCTTTCTGGGTTTTGTGATGCCAGTTGGAATCCTGTTCCCTGCCCCTGCAGCGAACAGGCGAGACACAGTGTGTAGGGATAGTACTACTGAGCTCAAATTTTCTGCCCCGGATCCAAAGGTTTAGGTGACAGGCATCATCCATCCTCTGTGCAGACCAGAAAATCCAGTGCTTTGGTTACACAGATTTCTGATGCTGCTGTTAGTACTGGCTTGCAAATGGGTCGAATCTTGTACAGCTCGTTGTGCTGGCCCAGAGAGAGCAGGGACAGGGTGGGACCTCCTCTTCTGATGGCAACAGAGGTGCTACATTTATGTTACCTAACTGGGATAGCAGCAGGAGCTGCATACCTTCAGGATTGTACGGCAGTTATTCCATTCTCTAGGAGGTGAAGGTGCTGCAGTGTCAAGTGTAAACATACTAAACTTCCACCTGGCTTAGAGGAGGAAAGAATTGGTTTATTTATTGAATGTGTATTGTTATTCTGACAAATCGTTTTTTTACAGTCTGGGATCTTTCTTGGCAGCATCCAGCCCTCTGTGCTCCTTTGGTACAGTTGGAAGTACATTGAATTGCCCTAAGTAGCCTCTGGAGTTCATGCTGGGTTTAGGAATTTGGGCAGCAGATAGCAGAGATGTACTTGATTGAACTCAGAAGCTGTACCACCCCAGGAAACGTATATTTGGAATTGCACTTTTAATGCTGTGCCACAAGGTTTGAGATGAATGCTGCTAAATTGGTGCGGGCCTAAGAGCCAAACTGCAGCTGCTGCTGGAATGTACAGTAGCCCCTAAAAGAACTTGTTCATACACTAAGTAAGAAATTTCATTCCTCTTTCCCAGGGCTGCTGTTGGAGAGGCTCTTTCCTTTGCCGTCAACCTGTGCACATAGGATACCGATCGTTATGGTCTGTTGCCAAAGACAAAAAGAGCCAAAGGGTGAGCTTCGCTGCTCTGCAGGGCTCTGTTCCAGTGCTGGGACAGTCAGCTGAGAGAGGGTGTCTTATTTCCCATGGGAATTGCATTGGGGTTCACTCCAGGGGTAGGGCAACCCTACGCTGTGTGACAGCAGGGCACAAGGGAACTCCTTAAAAGTGCCCGGCGGGAGGGTGGTGGCTGCGGCAGGGAGCAGCAGGAAGGAGCAGGAAGGTGTCTCTGCAGGCTGGTACCTCTGTGCCCGCCCTGCAGGGAGGATGCGCTGGTGGCGTGGAGGGTGAGGGCTGCACCTGCTGAGGGGGACAGCAGCAGCCGTGCTCCACCTCTGTGTGCGGGAGCCCGAGAAGGGACCTTGCCCTCGGGGAAGCAGGACCATACTCCTGCTGGATGTGCACATCCTCAGTGCTGATCTCAGTGAAGATCATGGAAGCAGAAGAATTCTGCAGGAGCTTGAGGTTTCCTATCTCTAGTAACATATGCATGTGTTAAATCCGTAGTACTTTAGCTGTGTAGTTAGAAAATACCAAGTAGAGACCTTACCCATGCAGCCAACACGGCAGAGAATCGGGGCATGCCTCCATGAGTTTCAGCTCAGGATGGGCTGCTCTGGAGCTCATCCTTTGGCGGGAAGCATGAGAAATCCCTGCCCAGCCAGCATCGGGCAATCAGAGGCACTATCCACTTTGTACTTAGCGTTCCCTTCTTTTCCATAACTTTCCAAAAAGTGACTGTACAAGTGAACAGCTGTCCTGGAAGTTCAGCCATTCAAAAAAAAAAAAAAGGAGGTTTTTCTGCTGTGCTGTGTGGTCACAGCACAAGGACAATTCAATTTCTTGTTCATTTTTGTGTCCATACAAATGTGGAATAGACCCAGACAATTTAAAATGACTCATTGACCTACCAAGACAAGGCATATTTTATTTAATGGGTAAAGGTAAACATAGTGTCTTGATGCCGTTTTTGCAGAGATTCGGAAATGAATGATGACAGAACTTCTTATTGCTGGGAATTTTTGTATTTGACTTTTATTTGTGTCCGTCAGCATAAAATATCACAAATGATGAAGTCTATTCACTGTTAAGTTATGTATTTACAAGGGTTTAAAAGTACCCCACAGAGTTCTGGCTTTGTGCAGATACTCCACACTGGTGCGGTGTTCCAGTGGCCCAGCGATGTACCCTCAGTATGTATGAAACTCAACACTGGACTTTTGACCTCTGCAGTGCTCTCTGGGCATCTGGGGCTAGTTGTGAAATGGCAGGATTATTCAGGACAGCAGTTTCTTTTTGTTGTTGAAGTTGTTGCTTGTGGGGAGCAAAGTTTGTAAATTTTAGAGATGACGTGTGACTGAATAATATTTGGCAGTCTTACCTGCTTTAAAATTTCCTCTTTCTTGAGCTGCTGGGTGAAGTCTGTCCAATAAAAATAATTTCCCCTTAACTGCCCACTTCCATTTGCTCGTGAAAAGAAGAAATTTTTAAGTAAATGGGACTGCACATAATGCTGCATTCATGAACTGATGTCAAAACCTCATGACTTAATGAGTGTATGAAGCCACAGACCAAACAAATAATGTCTTTTTTGAGGCTGCCAGATCGAGGCCTTGGGGTTGGGGAAAGAAGGGTCTCAGCGTAGGTCAGACTGAAATAGCTTTTATTCAGCATTTTGAGTAAAATGAATAAACAGAATGGCTATGGTCAATCCAAAACTGAACACATGTTTGTGTAAGGTTATTTGCTCTTTTTTTGGGGGGGGATTAAGTTCCATTTTTAAGGAATGCTGTTTTGAAATGAAAGGTTTTAAAATCTATCTTTTATTATGTTTTGGCATGTGTGAAATTAACTGTTTGGGGTTGGGTGTGGGGGGTTTTTTGTTGGTGGTTTTTTTTTAAATTCATACTTTAAAAATCTCATCCATTTGGTTTAAGGACGTTCAGTGAATTCAGCTGCCCTTGGGCAGGTTCAGCTCTGAACCTGCACCCTCAGAGTGTCTTACAGTGACCCCATTTCTAGCATCCGAATTGGGCCTTCTGGGTTTCGTTTGTGTCTTCGTGTGGCAGTGGGATTCATTCCATGGAGTTGGCAACAGATAATCAAGATACTTTTTGCAGCAATGCCAGCCATCGTCTTTAAAAGCACTTAACTCTATTGACTTGTTTACCTTGGTTATTTATGACCTTCCAGCCACGTGCTGTCCATTATTTGTTTTCCTTTTTTCATACCAGCCATTGGACTCGCTTCCCTGCCCTCTCTGTCTCTCATTCCACTGCAGACCTGGAGGCGAGTCTCCCTCGTTACCCGCTGAGCTCCTGCTCAGTCTGTGTTACACACGGCATTACAGGGTGGCCAACTACAACCTGAAGTGATTTTAAACACAGGTCCCTTACAGGATAGGTGAACACCACAACTGCTCAAGTACGGGGCATTCTGAGTGCCCAGCCTGGGCAAGAATCAAAGCTCCCTGCTGTGCTGTGCTTCACAAGCAACACTCACTGTTTCTCACTGGTTTGCTTTTCTTTGATTTTGAAAAATGAGAATATGTTCAGTTTGTTGCTGTGTCAATATTAAGTATATATTTATTGTTTTTCGGACATACATACATAGATATAAATGCTATATATATATATAATGTCAACGCATGGACATATGTACAGTAGATATTTTAAAGAGCTATTTATCAAGAAAAGTAAGTGTTATAAGTAAACAGAGTTTATATTTTATATATTATGTAGATAGCAAAAAAAAAAAAAGTGGTTAAATTATACTAGGACTTCTGGGGGTGGGGTTGGAGAAATGGGCAAGGACTGGTTCTAGCATTTTAAACAGCCAAACTCCTTTGTACGGAAGCTGCCTGCTGTGCCTCTCGGCTGCAATATCTGTTTGTTTCTTCTTTTGGAAGATGATGTGCATTGTTACTTTTACATTGCTTGGGGAATGTAGTTAGTTTTTTCTCAGCCAACTGGTATGTGCTGCTTAAAACATGGTTTCCTGCTGTTCTGCATATTTGCATTGATGGAATAAAAGGATCTTAACTGGCAAATAAAGACGTAAAAGGATGTGATCCCAGCTGTCTGTGGTTTTTCCCCACACTTGTATTTTGGGGGAGGTGGGAGGAGGGGTGTAATTACCGTCACCTTTGCCTTGTTTCTGGCCTGCCTGTTAAGTTCAGCATATCAGAGTGAAATACACGGGCTTTGTGCTTCGAGGTGGGGATTTTGATGGAGGGAGAGGAGGAACGAGGTTTAACACTCAGCTGTTGAAGGTTTTATGTTATGGCAAAGACTGAACTAATGCCTGTGGAGGGATGTTTTGATCCTTTTGTTTTGAAAGGATGCAGTTAAGTCCAATAGCACAGCAAAATTGTTGCATTGGACATCCTCCCCCACCCCCGCTGCCTGGAGATCCTTTCCCCTGAATTTTCTCTTTCTTCTGGATCATTTCACTCCTTTTTTCTCCAGCACAGCCTGGAGATCCTCTTCCTACCTCCCCACTGGTATTGTGGAATGTTTTTGCTTTCCCAGTCTTCAGCTGCCTCCACTGACTTCCCCGTGCCTACCCCCATCCTTGCTCCCATCTGCCAGGAGCTGCCTGCTTATCCGGTGCTCCTTTTCTCCTCTCTATGTGGGAGTATCTAAAGTCTCATAAGGATCTTGTTATTCCAGCCCTTCAGTTGCTGAGTAAAACCTCACTTGGGTATGAAGCAGAAGAAATTCTGGGATCTGAGGGAAGAGATTATTGCCTCTGTGATTGATGTGTAAAAATAGATGGAGCATTTCCTACGTTACCTTTTAGAGCAGAGCACACAGAAGGATGTTGGATTCTACTTGTGTCAGTGCACACTTCATTCCCAAGCACTATGAAAGTATGTAAATCTGAGGCACAAATCTGTGAAGGAATGGGAAATTATCATCACTTACAATGTACACTCCCCTCAGATCACGTGATCTTGTACACTGTATATTTTTCATAAATATACAAATTTACAGAGTGGGTATATTTTATATAAAATTTACAGAGTCTGGTTTCATCACAGAAATGTAACATGTTAGCAACTTCTATTAGTACCACTGCAGTTATCATACTGTAAAGATGTACTGATGTTTATATACGCATAAAATATTCTTCATCAGTTTTAATACACATTATTTTCTTAGTCTGAAGAGAAGAAAAGCACAAGACAAGGAAGCATCAGTGCCCAGGTCTTCAGGAATTATAGTTTAATGTTTGCCTTGTCCTCATGAGTAAATGTAGTATAACCTTGCTCAGGTTTCCAGATCACCGTCTCCAGCCAATTAATTAGGCACTGAATTAGAATAGGGCCAAATTTCACGGTATATCCTTTCCCATCAACTTCAGAGTAAAACAAGGTCTACTTGTCTTTCAAAGGCTAAAACGTGGAAATCTCTGGAAAACAGCACCTGGGGGAGCAATTACTGTGAAACAGTGTTGGGAGATACAGTGGGGTCATTAATACAGCATTCCAGAGCACAGTGTATAACTGTACAGGTAAGTGCGAGTGCAAGAGCGAGTCTAAACATTCTACACTAATGAGGCTGCACAAGTGCTAAGATAAACACTTCCAAACCTGTGTCAGCACACCGAGACACTTAAGGGTAGATTTATGAACCCAAGTAAAAGTTCTGCTTTTAAAACAAACTGCAAAAATGTAGGTGAGGGGGGAAACCTCTTGCCATTTTCCCTAGTTTTGGAAGAACCGAGGCTGCCACAGTTTACCCTGGCTTGTCCTGCTGTTTTCTGGAGCCCCTATTGATTAGCAGCTATGCAATAAAAACAATGGGTGGCTTGTAGCCATAAATATTAATCAGAAGAATGTTAAATGCATTGCATTGTTCTCTTTGGGAATGGAGAGTTTGCTGGGGCAGGGGTTATTAAAACACGCTGCTGTGCCAAAGAGAAGATGCACTTAATGCCTTTGCTATTTATTCCTGTTGGGCAGCGGAAAGCCCGTGTTTCAGAGCTGGCACAGGTGATGCCCAGAACAACAGGGCTTTGCACCAGTGTAGCTCCAGTGGGGTTACACGGCACGGCTCTTCCGTGACTGGGCAGCCTTTCCTGGCTCGGAGGCTGGGAGAAGGTGCCTCTCTGCTCAGTCTGCTTGGGCCCACGTGCCTGTGCTGGTCACAGCTGCAGTCACCATGTTCAGCATGGACTGCTTGGGCCCACATCAGGCGTCCCCTTCCATCAGGTGTTTCCAGCAGGCAGCCCTTGGAGTCACCAGAATTGTCACTGTCCCACAGCACTGGCTTAGTCCAAGCTATAACTTGTGTCCTGCACACGTTGTCTTTTCTAATGTATTTTCCACTTGGGAGTGCTCCAACCGGTGCATTTAGCACCACAAACCTTGTTGTGCACCACATCTTTGCTTTAAAATTAATCCCTGCAGCTCCACAAACGGTTCCTGAGGGATGAGGCAGGGCTGCTGCCAGGCCCAGGGTACCACTCCTTCCTCTTGTCCCTAGCTGCTTGTTCCTGCCTTCCTTGAGTACAGGCACTGGGGAGAACGCGTGCGGCCACCTGGTTAACGCAGCCGTGGATTTAGCTGAAAACTAACTCTGTGAGGTTCTTACTAGGTTAGTTTTCAGGCAGAACAATTCCCTGGTCTGAGTAATTGTCGACAGAAATTTATGCCAGATCACTCTAATAGCAGAATGTAAACAGAAACCAGGTCTGCTGACTGCCAGAAATGTGCTTTTTTCATCAGATCAAAGAGTTAGTAGAGTAACTACAGAATAATAAACAGGCCCAAAAGAAAAGCTAATAGAGGAAAACAATTTTAGGTTCTGCATGTCCCTGCAAAAGGATATACATGTAAGCAAGTGTTTCTTAAGTGGCCCCCTCCTCCAGACATGGAAGTGGTGTATATAGAGATTCAAGAGAAATGTTTCGCAGCCTGCTGCAATCTGTTTTAATAACTCTGCTTTTCACAGTTAATCACATCTTGCAGACTAAAGGCTTTTGCAGATTATCAGATCCCATCCAGGCAATGACAATAGCCTCTGAATGCAACCAGTGTTGCCACTCGTGCAAGTAAGTTTTACATGGTGTTTCAGCCAAACCTGGAAAAGCTGAGACCCACTTTTCAGACTTTGAGAAGGCAGAGATAGTTGGAGATGGAAATGGTGCTTGACAAGCTTCTTTATTTTCCCAATGCTATCCCTAAATTGCTAGATTTTATATTTTAACACTCCTAGTCAGTGGTGCTAGCTGTGCACCTTACGGAAGTACCTGTGATGAAAAGATGCCTTCCATTATTAGCTGTGACAAGCTCTCCAGCTCAAGAAGGAAGGAAGCTCAGAATGTCAGAATCAGGATAAAAAGCAGATTCAGAAGAAACCAGGACATTCCTGGGCTCTGATGATTGACTCTATCCTGTTAATTGTTAGAAACATCCCAAGCATGATTTCTGGCTTAGATTATTTGTCTAGATCCTTTCTGTGGCACTTTTAGGAAGTTAGCACACAGCAGACACGATTCCCACTAAGCAAACTGCTTGAAACCACTCTCTTTTTTGGTGATTATGAAATTAATAATTGGCATTCTGTGCCAATAGCCCCTAGTGGCAGAGGGTGGGCCTCGGTGCTTCCTCTGCTGCTGTGGATGCAGCCGAGTGCTGAGGACTGATGGCAGAATGGAAGGATGTTGGGATTACGAAACCTGTGTGTTAAGAAATGAGTCTGTCTGTGTCACAGTGTGAGGAAATGCAGGTATAAACTGTGCCAAGCTCTTTCAGCACAACATTTTTTGTTGAAACGGACTATTTTTTTCCATTTACTTTTCTATGCTTTTTACATGCTTTTTCTCCATGACAGGAGAAACAACTTTCTCGAAGATGTCCTTCCCTTTTGGCTGTACACCTTTCTAGCTGGAATTAATTCCTGTCTAGGCCTGCTGCAGGACCAGGACCTCTGTGAAGAAGAAAGGACTAAGTCACTTGCTGAATTGACAGAGCTCCCAGCTATCCACCCACGTTTGGCAAACTTTGTCTGTACTGCTTCACACGTATGAAGTGTCTTATAAACATTAACAAATCCCCTCCAAATGAGCTGTTGTGATTATTCCCATTTTGCAGCTGGCAAGGTGGAGGCAGAAGTGAAGTTGGTGAGATCATTCTCTAATGAATTTCTCTTTTCTCTGAATATCCTACTTGGATTATTAGGTTTGCTCTGTCCCAGTGTCCGAACCTATCACTCAAAATGTCAGTTTCAGAGGGCCTTCCAAATGTCTAAGATTATAGAAATGGCCCATTCCAGACCAGGTTCAAGCTCAGGTCTTTATGGAATTTCAGCTCACTTGGAAATACTCTTACGAAGAGCAATATCATTTTATCCCTATTTTTAAGGCAGATTTTGGTAGGATTTTCCTCCTTTTATGGATGAGGTGGTCAGAACTGTTTAGCTTTATAAAATTATTTTTATATTTTTTACTGTGAGAATGGCGAGACACTGGCACAGGCTGCCCAGAGAAGTTGTGGATGCCCCATCCCTGCCACTATTCAAGGCCAGGCTGGATGGGGCATGGAGCAACCTGTCTTAGTGGAAAGTGTCCCTGCCCATGGCAGGGGGGTTGGAATTAGAGGATCTTTAAGGTCCCTTCCAAGCCAAGACATTCTAAGATTCTATGATTTTAAAACTGTAGTGCTGGAAGATTTGAAATTACAATTAATATTTCTGTTTATAACAGGATGTCATTTGCTTTACAAAGAAGGCACACACCATTACCTTCACCTTGTCTTTTCAGAATTAGAGATGAATGGCCACCCATGCTGCTCAAGGCCATGCAGAACAAGTCTATGACAAGCCAGATCCACATCCTGTTGCTTTAATTTCTGGTTCCCTTTAAATAGTCCTCAAACCTAATATAATTCCCACTCATTATAATTAATATAATTAGTCATATATAATTAATGCCTAATATGCTGCTGCGGTGTGTGAATACCGAATAAGCTGGGGTTGGCTGCACAGTCTGTGTTCAAATTCATCTGGTCAGAGCAGTGCTGGCAGCACCAAAGCCAACACCAACAGCTTCACAGCTATGTGAACGCCTGTTGTGCAGTTCCATCCACGGAGGGGAAGGTGAGAGACGCCGCACTCTCCATGCATTGATTTTAGAACCAAACTGATAAAATGAGCACCATGTGCTGACCAGAAAGTCACTGGAATATTCAGTCAGGTAGCACAAAGCTGCACTTCTGTTGTGTGTTTTGAGAAAGGATGTTAGAGGAGTGTTATCTGCCGGCACCCTATAGGTCACAATGCTCAACTCGACAAGGACTTCTGGCCCCAAATCCTTCAGAGAACATCGCTTCCAGTTCCCAACAGCAAGTTCTCAATGGTAATGGCTGCAAACCATTGCTTGTAGAGGCAGATGATAATCATCCTGGTGTAATTCAGAAATTGGTGGGGTAAATTGTCCTATGATTTTTACAACTTCGCATTAAAGCAGGACATTGACAGTACCTCTGAAAACCACAGGAATGCAGACCTAGAAGGCTGACAGAAAATCACCATCAGGAGAGAGGGGGAGACTACGTTGTCCTGTCTCAAAATAAACGCCAGTTCACTACTCCAGCTTTACAGCTTGTCTTCGTATATTGAAACAAGCCTGCAAAGCATGGCTGATATAATTTCGAGTCATTAATTAGTTGCTGCTCAATCCTTTATGAACGCGCTAGCAAAGCCCTCTGAGCTTCACTGAGATCAAAAGCCTGCTTGTGCACAGGGCTCCCCTCCCCCTGGGCACGCAGGCTTTCTGAAAGAGAGTGATTAAGTGACAAATTACTCTTTGGAGGTACAAGTGCTGTGTTTGCTGGGTTGCTTTGGTTGGATCCGATCGTTTCACCCTTACATCAGTGGTCCCAGTGAAGCAACGGGGTTGGGCTCCTGCCTTTGAGCCTAGGCAGCAGGGTGGAGCTATGAACTTGTTTCTGTGGCCAAACGTGCTGGCAGCTACTTGGGTGCTGTTCTCAGCTCAGGTCCTGGCCGAGGAGGGTAGAAATAAGGGGGCAAAGCTTAATCCTAAAATAGTTTGGGTTGGAAGGGACCTGTAAAGCTCATCTAGACCAATTCTCCCGCAATGAGCAGGGACGTCTTCAACTAGATCAGGTAACTCAGCCTGCCATCCAACCCGAAAATCAATGTTCTCAGGAATGGGGCATCCAGCACCCCTGCAATCAGGGATACTTGGTTGAGTGAGGTAAACAGAATCTAAGTATCATATTCCACTTGTGACCTTGAACTGGCTTCTGGGCACATTCGTGGCTTTGGTGCAAAGAGAAATATTGCAAAGACTGAAACCCATTCCTAATTCCTACTTGGTTTCGCATTTTGTCACAGATACCTGCATATTTTTGCCTCATCTCTAACCATATATAGTGATCATAATAACTATGCCTCATCCAAATACCAGAACTCTTGATTAGGCTCCTCAAGACATCTTATTTAATTTTCCCACCGTCCCTAAACTGACCATCCTTTGTCTCATTGTCACCTCATTGCCCTTTCTCAATTAAAGAGTAACAAACCCGAGATAATATTATTTGGGACTGTTTATTAGTTACTGTGTAGTGCCCCAAATGTGCCATGCTCAGTGACAGCACAAAGCATGTGTTTGGTGCTATTTAAAAACTTGCAAGCCTTTTTCAGGCAAAAATGTCAATCTTAACACAGCTACTAATCAGGTTGGTAGAAGAATAATTAGGGCAGGCACAGCTGAGGTTACACAACAAATCAAAGTTATGACTAGAATCCAGAAGACATCATCCTAAAAAAATGGCTAACGTAATCTTAAAAAAAACCCTTTACATTTGGAGCAAGCAACAGCAGTTGGTTATTTCCTTAATAATTGTCTTGCAGTTTCTGTATATCTTTGCAGACAAAAGCATGTCACCTCTGAAGAACTCTCTCTCTTTAGCAGGAGGAGAAAACAGAGAAGTAGGACACATTTGAACTCCGATTTCCAAGTTCAGCCGCTCCTCTTCCTATTTTCAGCCCCGTAAGCCTTTTCCTTGCTGTCATTTGGGGATGTGTGTTCATGATTACAGGGACAGTGTTTGGTCTGCCAGGAGACAGACCTGCCTGTTGTGCTGTGATGCTAAAATGAAAGACTGAATTCCCCTTTGATGCCAAACAGCTTTATAATTTTTTTTACCTTGGAGTGTTATATTTTTTCCATCTGACTTCCACAAGGAATTGCGTTGTGAACATTAATAGTGCCAACATTTGCATTCTTCTCTCAGGTAGAATGTAAACAGCACAGTGATGCTGTTTTGGCCAGGAAATGGGGCCAAGCTTTTCCAGGTCTGCCGATCTTCATAATGAAAAGGTTATGTGAATGTATAAGTAAATTGTCCTTTCCACTAACACGGCCCTACTCTCCATCTGGAAATATTCATGCTTCTGAAAAAACAGGAGATGATATCTTAGAAAAGCTGAAATGACCAAACTTGTAACTCCTTTCCTGAACATCAATCATTTCCTCTTACGACAGGAACAAGGGATGTTGCGTTAGCAAGCTGAAAGCACACACTGAATCTGATACACTGTGAAGATATTATCAGACAAGTATCTTTTTTTAAAAAAAATACATCTTCCATAGGTTTAGAGCAAATGAAACCCACAGGAAAACTCCAGTTATTTTTTGTATGTTACATCCTTGTGTCATAACACCACGCAAATATGGACCTCCATGCTGCATAAAATTGTCATTCCATTGCTTCCCATTTTCCACTTTTTTGGATAAATTCACATAACGAGGTGTGCTTCTGATCTGTGGTTCTGATCTGTAATTCCACTGATAGGTCAGTCACACAGCACAGACCGAACTGACTTTCCAAGAGAAGCACGTTGTTCACAGAAAATTAGTGCAGCTTTAACAGCAAAAGCATTGCTTTTCGTGAAGAAACATGGACACAATGCAGTCCATATTTTGCAATAAAACACATTAAACAATGCCTGTTTGGCTTCCTTCTCATGTGACCTTGTATGTCAGTGAGTAATTCACTTGAGCAACATAAAGATATCACTACAAAATGCAAGCACGGTAATACTCACAGTCCCAGACAAAAATAAGAGATGCAGGATGGTAGCAGGGTACTAATTAGTTTGGCTCTGCTATCTCAGATAATCCCAAGCCAATTCCAAACCTGTATCCCTTTTGTCTTTAATGTGTGCTACCTTTTCTGATGTTATTGCAGTTTAAAAGAATCCAGTGTTTAGGTTATCATGTTTGGATAAATGCCTAGTTATGCATTATTGATTAATGATGTAATAATCAATTTTACTACAAGCACAGTCCTCCACTTGGCTGATTGACACTAGCAGCTATAAATGATTAAATTCTGCTTTCATTTACAGTGGCAAGAAAGAGATTCTGTCAATAGGAATGAAGATACTTTATGTCCCTAGACAGGAAAAGAAGGTTATTATTTGGTTTATGAAAATATAAAATGTTTTAAATTAAATATTTAAGTAATGAGTCACTTGTGTGCTTTACAACACCGAGTTACAGCATGTAGAGTCACTTGGCAAGTGCAGGTGGATGTAGAAGGGCAGTTAAAAGATAAAAAGGCTGTTAGAGTAAGAAAGTCCAACCCAAAAAATAGGTTAGTCATCTTTGGTTTGCCGTGGCTGCGTCACCACATAACAATCGTTGTAGTCATTAGCAGTTCATGCTCAACCTATGCTTTTAATTTCATTCGTGTTTTGAAAAATACCAAATTAAATTCTTTATGTCCCACCGACCTAAATATTTATGTATATTTACAACTGATCTCACTATAACCTATTATGTTAGAAACAGGCACCATTAAGAAAACCTTTGTGTGTAAGAAGCTTTCTCTATATGGGGTTTAAAAACTTTACTAGGGGAAGAACATTAATTTTATCGTTTTTCAGGACAGGTATTGATTTTATGCTATATTTTTATTCAGCTAAATCTTTCAGAACCTGATTTTTTTTAGGAATTTTTAGCAATGGCATAACATTCTGTTAACATTCTGTATCTCCTGCACTGTAAATTAGTGCTAAAATAAATTGTGTTAGCTTCAGGCTTTTTCAGAGCACCACTATAGCTACGTAATACATCTTGACAAGGCCAGAAATGAATGATTGAAAATTACAGAGATTTAATTTCAGTAGCTGTTTCCTGAACCGTGTGATAACCGTGGTTAGCTCCCAACACCACCGAACAGCTCTCATCCCGAGACAAGTGCCATCTATCGATAAAAGGTGCATTTGAGTTGAGGAAGCCCCAAATGACTAAAAATGGAGCCAGCCTGCCACCTGCTGCTGAGTAGAATTATTTCAAGATTTGCTAGGACTTGTACCGACCCAACAAAAACCACTCCTGTATGAGCTGGGTTTGACAAAAGCCTTGCCCATTCTGCAAGAGCGCGCTTTCTCCATGGCTACTTCAAAAGTGTTGGGCAAGATTAAAATGATGGGATGTTCTGTGCATTTGAAAATAGGCCCCATAACCTAAGCAGCTGCCTTGTCTTCTCTCCCTGGCATTGGGGAGGCCACAGCTCGAGTGCTATGCCCAGTTCTGGGATCCTCAATTCAAGAATGATGCTGAGGTGCTGGAGCAGGTCCAGAGAAGGGCAGCGGAGCTGGGGAAGGGTCTGGAGCACAAGTCCCACGAGGAGCGGCTGTGGGAGCTGGGGGTGTTGAGCCTGGAGAAAAGCAGGCTCAGGATGGGACCTTATCGCTCTCTGCAACTGCCTGAAAGGAGGGTGAAGCCAGGTGGGGGTCAGCCTCCTCTCCGGAGTTTCAGGTTGGACATAAGGAATAATTTCTTCACAGGAAGGGTGACTAAACACTGGAATGGGCTGCCCGGGGAGGTGGTTGAGTCACTGTCCCTGGAAGCGTTTAATGAAAGACTGGACGTAGCACTCTGGTCTAGTTGGCGAGGTGGCGTTTAATCAAAGGTTGGACTCGATGATCTCAAAGGTCTTTTCCAGCCTAATTGACTCTGTGATTCTAGCGCTTCAAAACCCTGCTGCAGCTAACTCAAGCGCTCGATGGCCTCGCTCAAGTTTCTGCTCCTGGAAAGGGGCCACGAGCTGAAAACTCGGCTCCTGCCACAAGCAGCTGCCTGGTCCTTGCAATTGCACTGCGAGGGGCTGGCAAGGTCTCGAACATAAACATCACCCACAACTAGAAAAGAACCCTAACCCCGAGTCAAAATCACACTGCTAGTTGGATGCCCCACAGTTTCAGCAGCACGGGTTGATTTTCGAGGCTTTCAGCAGCGAGATGTAGGTCCTTTATTTGTTTTGAGGGGCGGGATATTTAGCATCCAGTACTTTGATCACATGCACCTGAGTAAACCTTGGTTTTGCGAAATGCACTTCGCTTCCCAGAGGTCTCTCCAACTAACGCGTCCCTGGGAGTCACCGCGGATGGGGCAAAAGCGCCGAGCACACGCATTACACAGCAAAGAACGCGGTGCAGCCCTCAGCGTACCCCGCGCCATGCGGGCGGCCGGCTCTGAGTGAGGGACGGATGGATGCCCTCTGAGGGCAGAGGACTGAGCTGAGAGGTGACGGGGAGCACAGGCGGGGTGCGTGAGGGGGCCCGTCAGCCCGAGAGGCTCCGGGACGCCCACAGGAGAACCCGCGGACCCCGAATGTCCCCAGCACAGTCACTCCAGCGCCCCGCCCGCCGCCGGGGCGGGACGNTCCCGTGCCCAAATGTGCCCGTGTTTTCCTCTGGGAGTGTGACGGAGGCCGGGAATTGAGCCCCGAGGTACGGCCGGGTGGGGGGGCCCCTCCGGCAGGGCCTGCGAGGGAAGGGTGCTCGGTCGGGGGCGGAGTGCGGTGGCTCCGCACCCCGGGCCTGTGCGGCGCTGCTGCGGCTTCACCTGGCGTGACACTGAATGGTACCGTGAGAGCCGCTACTGAGGCCGGAAATGCATTCATTGAAGACAGAACGAGTTCATTGCACTCTTCTGTACAGCACACTTCCAATGAGCTGGCTAAGGATTTGCTTCCCCCCTTTCTTTTTCCAGTTTGTTAAAGATCGGTGTAAAGATTGGCACGTTGGTCGTTTGTCTGACATGAAAATACAAATCCTAAATTGTGAGCGAGGATGTAAACTGTCTTCCTCCTTTTACCACCGAGTAAATAAAATGTACTGCTGTTATAGTGCTGGTTTAAAATGATTTAAAAAGTATTCCTGACTAATAGATCATGCTATTATTCTTCAAATTATGTTCTGTGCCTTTCCTGTCAGCTTTCCACAAGTGGTACGGGCTAGATGTGGGTTTTTTAAAAAATTATTTTTCTAAATAACACTTAATAAATTCAGCTTTTCAAAATTTGAAAATGTAAATGAAAATCTGAAAATTTTCAAAAGTAGTTGAGTGTCTATCGCATCTTAAGTCTGCTTTTAGACGGGGCTGCAATGTAAATAGTGAGCACTATGATCACTGGACCCTTAAATGCACCATACATGAACATCACAGTTGTTTTCATAGGGATAGTGCAGGACTGGAATGTGTTGCAAGTAATATTTATTTCTTTTTTTCTCTGGTTTTGAAGTAATATTTGGCCTATCTCAGAAAGCACTAATTCAGTCGTTTTCTGGTTTGTATTTTGCTATCTGGTCTTGGCCCTGATCCTACAAAGCACTAAAAACAAACATAATTTGGAACACTAATAGGCCTGCTGGATATACAAATTTAAATGTGTGCACTCTTTATATTTGTGGCCTTTGTTTAAGTCCATAAGTGCTTTGCTCCTGAAGTATTCTTTGGTCCTGCAAGGAAAAGAAGAATTTAACTGTAAAAGCTGCTCAGTGCGTCATTCCCGGCTCTTTGCTGAAAAGAAATTATTTTTCTCCGAGTTTTTCTTTTGTTACTGGGGACATAAAAGTTAAGATTGTTCTTAGTCCTTTGAGTTAGGAAACAGAACTTTCTCATGTTTGCAAGCCCGCAGAGAGGAGAAAATTTCTAGTTAGAGGGTTGAACGGAATTGAAATGTCATTTACAGTTGTTATGATACACAGA
The DNA here is from genome assembly GCA_013398855.1 of Mohoua ochrocephala. Classification (NCBI taxonomy): domain Eukaryota; kingdom Metazoa; phylum Chordata; class Aves; order Passeriformes; family Acanthizidae; genus Mohoua; species Mohoua ochrocephala. The sequence continues at coordinate 199,641 of VZTA01007517.1, read as the reverse complement.
GCACTCACTGGAATTTACCTTTGTTTCCACTACAGGGATGAGACATTTACTTGGTTTTAGTGCTGGAATAACAAGCTCAGGGCTGTGGCTGTTACAGGAGCCAGAAACAACATGAACATTTAATTCGTATCTGCAGCTTAAGAAGAAACCCACATACCCAGCCTTATTCTTCCTGGTCATCCCTGTGCCACTGAGGCCAACACTGGCTAGTCCTTGCTTCTGATTACCTTGGCTAGTGAGTATGAAACCTAATAATTTTACTTACCTGGGTAACACTTGTACTTGAGTAGGGTTTTTGTAGTCAAAATTTTGTCAGACTCGTAGCTGTAGTTTTTATATTGGTTTTGAAGTACACAGTATAGCATAAAAGACTTGTTTCTGCAGCAATTTTTTAAAAAACTTTTTGAAAATTAGCATAATTTGCTATGTGAATAATTTTTTAAAATCCATGTATTTTGTTTGTAAAGTTGGTATCTTTAGACCTTGTTTAGATTAAATTATGTTTATAATTATTTATGTTAGCATGTGACAAAAAAACTCCTAGAAGATTTTAATATTCTGTAGGGTTTATTAATACTGTAGAGACGTAGGCAGTAAAGTTCTGTCAGTGTGCAAAATTAATTGACCTTAAAGCAATAGCAATGCATTCTTGTAAGTCCTCAGAGGAATTAATCGTTTCTCCAGGAGGAATCAGTCATGGCTGACGACTCTCAGAGAAACTTCCGCTCGGTGTATTATGAAAAAGTGGGGTTTCGTGGAGTTGAAGAAAAGAAGTCGCTGGAAATTCTGTTAAAAGATGACCGTTTGGGCAAGTTGCTTTCACTGTTCCCTCTATTTCTTGGGGATTAGGGGCTGGGGAGGGAGTAATAGAAAATGTTTACCTGCTGTGCTTAATACTTATTTAAGTTTTGCATCTTTTACCAATAATCTCTCACTTAGTGCTAGCAGACCTTTCATCTTCAAAGATCTGGAAATCTGATTTTTAAAACTATTAAAGATTTGTCAGCTTGCTTGTTTCTTTTTTTTCCCCTTCTCTCGTTCTCTGTGCCCAAGAAACTAAAAGCTTTTTGGGGAAAGCAATTTTAATCTGAGAATGCATCATCTCATGCTGTCAATTCCATCTAACTTCAAAGCAATGAAGATGTTATTGCTGTTGGTCCCTGAGGAGTGCCACATCTCTTAACAGAACAGAAAGATAAATGTTGTGCCTTTAAAAAAGGCCCTAATTGTTTTGACAGCGACACACTTTACAAAATGCCTGTAAAAATGGCACAGTTTCCTCCTGATGAGACCTGGAGTAGTTTTACCATAAGTCAGGCCAACGTATGTATTTGTCAAAATTGTCGCACTTTATAGAGCACAGTCTATTCTCAATTTGAAGCAGTGAAAGCATTTGTTGACAGTAAATGATGAAAGTGGGGATTTCAATCTGCAGCTAAAGTTTGTCATACTTAGCTGGGTGGGAGATGCAAACCCATTTATAATCATATTTAAATTTGTCCTGATATTTTTTTTCTTTTTATTTCTTAACAGATATTGAGAAGCTTTGCACATTTAGTCAAAGGTTTCCTCTTCCATCCATGTATCGTATACTGGTGTGGAAAGTACTTCTAGGTATGAAGTATAACATGGACTGTAGAATGTAGGAAGGTGCATTTTTTTCTGTTTGGTTTGGGGTGGTTTTTTGTCTTTAAAGAAGTAATGACATGGATTATTCCGTACTCCCTTGCCTACTGATACATATTTAGCCTACTTTCGTATCCACCTCAGATATACAATGGCAATTATAAAACAAGTTTTTGAGAACTTTGCTGAAATGTGCCTAGGAGAGTGTGTTTCTGTATTTAACTTCATAACATTATCCATGTAAATTTATGAAATGGATTTGAAAGGTGGATTATAAGAAGTCATTGATGTCTGATAAGATATTCAGTTGTGTTCCTGAAATAACAGACAATTAAGTTGAAGTAAAGTTGTGATGAATTTTAAACTGGGTGAAGCATGGAATGCATGTTTATTCTAAAGAGAAGCTCGTGCTCTGCAGAATCTTGGTTTCTTATGGTTTTGCTTCTGGCTTTGAATTGTATTTGCCATTGAAGAAGATAGGGGGCTGAAGACAAGTTAATGGTATCCCCAGGAACTGTAAAAACCATAAATAGATTATATTTTCCTAGAAGTGCACTAGTCAGATGACTAATTAAAAAGTACTAATGACTTTGCACTAACTGGTCATGTATGTTGGCTGACTAGATGCAAGGTAATGTCCGCTTGGAGACAGGAGGGATTTTAAAAAAAAAATCTTAATTTTTTATTTCATTTTTTTCCCCCTCCAGTTTTTTACAGTTTGAAAGTTGTGACTTCATATTCCCGATTGTTTGGATTCGTAAGCCTTTTTTTGGCAAAGGGGGTGAATGAATAGTGCACAGAAGGGGAAAGATCTAATTACAAAACTTGAAGTTCTTGGCGTTGAACTAACAGAGTGGTCCTACTTGGTAAAAGCCTTTGCCATTAGAAAGATTATTGTACCCTGGGCACAAGTGAAGTAGTCAGCATCCTTTAAAATATTAGTAGTGGGAAATATAGCATAGGAGTTTTAGACAAGTGACTCAGTACAGAATCCTTCAGCCAAAATTATAATAGCAAAATACAGTCTCTTTGCAAAATTTTGGCTCACTGCAGAGCCAGAACTTGGGCTGTTTTAGATAAAGGATCTGTGAATCATATGGTAACCCAAAACACCTTCTGAGTCAACTGCATGGAAAATTATACTGGTTCTTAAAAGTATTTTGTATTTTAAACCCGGAGTGATTCATTTCACAGCATGAAGTTGTCTCAGGGGATGTTTAAGTTGGATATCAGGAAAAGGTTCTTCACCCAGGGGGTGGCTGGGCACTGGAACAGGCTCCCCAGGGAAGTGGTCACGGCACCAAGCCTGACAGAGTTCAAGAAGCGTTTGGACAGTGCTCTCAGGCACTTGGTGTGATTTTTTGGAGTGGTCCTGTGCAGGGCCAGGAGGGGGACTCAGTGGTCCTTGTGGGTCCCTTCCAACTTGGGATATTCTATGATTTCAAATATTTGTACTGTCATTCTCTGACATGCCTTGGGTGAACAGAGGTACAGGAGCTTTTCTTACACTGCATTTCAGTGTTAACAGTTGTTAGAAAAGCTGGTGTTGAGAAGGACAGTGCAAAATCTCTCTCCCTAAATGATTGGAACCACAGCCCAGTCCATTTCTGATGGGAGGTGTTACATGTCCTCTAAGTAGTGTTAATAATTTAAGAAAAGGAAGTCTGTCCTGTCAACAGAACTGTCTCAAGGCTTGCTGATGTCCCAGGTGACGTGGTGTGTCAGCAAGGCCTCCCTTACCTTCCTGCTCAAGGATGACTCATGATGGTTTCCAGGCACCCCTCTGTTGTTTCAGCTTCTTTTTGCCTGGCTGAGGTTGTCCTCCGTGTTTGAGGAGAGCAGTTGGCAGTGTGTACATACAGTTATGATGTTGACTCTCTTTTGGCATATCGTGAAAAATGTCTTGCTTTGTCCCAGCTTTCGAAATGCAGACAGGTTTGCAGCTGGAAAAGAAAAGATAATTTTCTGTTTGATGTGCTTGTTCCTAAACTCAGCCATTTCGTGGTTTAACACTTGGCAGCAATATTTTTTTCTTTAAATGAGAGGTAAAAGGAGCAGGTAGCTTGTTTCAGAACTGACTTTTGAAGAATACTTTGTTCTCATGGGTTTCTATAGTGAGAAAAATTCTGCTCCACTAGTGATAGGGAAGTGGCATTTTTTTGCCTAGGTGTATGTAACTTTTTATTTCTGTTGAAGTCTGAGACAGTTTTGTTGTGAACATCAGTGCATGGCAAGATCGAGTCTTGAGTAGGGGGAAGGATTGAGTGAAATGCTGACTATCTGCTCTGGAGATGCCATGTAATTTTCTTTGCCTTTCTACTTAGATACTTCTTAAATTTTTTTTTTCCCAGGAAACGAGAAAAAATATTTGTGTTGTGCTAAGAAAATAACAAATGTTACTTTGCAAGTGACTATGTGGCGTTCTTAAGTTTTAATCTTTAACTGATTCAACTGATTGATTTTGGTTTTTGAATGCCATTTTAGGGAGAATTAATCTATGATACAGTGAGTAAAGTAGTTAATACTGCAGTGTACAGTATCTTTCCATTAGTTAATTGCATGTATATATTCTCTGTCATCTCAGTGTAGAATTTGAGAAAATGAATAGCTAACATACATAAAAATCATTCTACACTGATGTGTTCAAAATAAATGGAAGCTGGGCACAAATGTACAACTAATACTGTACTGAGAACTAGATAGGTATAAAAAGTATATATTTTTCTTTTAATTATTTTCTTTATTTTCTTTTTTTTTTTTTTCTAGGAATTATTCCTCCTCATCATGAATCTCATGCTTTGGTGATGAAGTACCGGAAGGAGCAGTACTGGGATATCCACCACGCTCTTCGTGTGATTCGATTTATTAACGATTCTACCCCACAGGTTGATGTTTTCCTCCGCATACATCAACTGGAATCAGGAAAATTGCCTCGAAACGTAGCTTTTCCATTGGTCAGTTGTCATTTTAACAGTCTTTTCAATACAGTAGTACTTTGTTGAACTTGAAACTATAAACCAGTGAGAAACTGAACTGCAAGTCACCCCACAAATGCTTGTAGATAGACCAAGTAAGGTGAATGGTGTCAGAGAAGCGCTAGTATAAAATGAGGAATTTTAGTCAAAGCGCTTATCTCTTTTTCTTCCCCTAAGTACTTAGGTAAGATTTTATGCCTTAAAATCTCTTTTGTGCATTTTGCCTGCTAGGTTTCAAGCCTTTTGTACTCCAGGGCACTTCTGTTTCTTTGTAGCACTGAAATGAAAATGACATAATCTCATTTGAGCTCCTAGGTTCTTATGTGTTGTGGAACAAGGATAATTCAGAGCCTGTACAAGCAATGATTTAATGCAAGTTGCATCAAATATTTAAATTATTTGTGTTTAAATCTAGACTTTAGTGTACTGTCCTCCTTTTTTTTTTTAGTACTGAACTGACCTGGGCTTCTGTCAGGTAATGCATGTACTCTGCAGTTCAGAGTGTGCACCCATGTGGTTAAATGAGGCTGTGTTGTGATAATAAGTTGGTAGTGTGATGATAAAAACACTGTGTGATTCTTTTTGTATCAGCCTTCATGAAATAGGAGATGATGAAAGGAGCCACGGAGCTTTCTAAGTGGATTTCGTCCCGTAGTTAATGTTAATGTATCCATATTCACTCTAGCCCAGCTTAATTTGTAATTTTTCATCTATAATCACAAATTTTGACATAAGTACTTAAAGAAAAGTTCAAAATCAAAAAAAAGAGTTAAAGTTAATATGGAAAATACAGTAATATTTTGAACTGGAGGATTACATGATTACATGCAGCATTCTCTTGTCAGAGGAGGGAATGTTTTCATGCCCTTACTGTTTCCTAGGAATGTGGCCATCCTACCCTGCAAATTTCCAGTAGAGAAATTTCCTGGATCTTGGCAGGTGACCCAGTGGGCTGAAAATTCCTCCCTTCTAGAGCAGTATGGCCTTCTGAGCAGGTGTTTTGTCGGTGCATCCCAGAGCTGCTCTCAGGACTGCGGGGAGGTTTCATAGCGATGGTGTTTAGCAGAGCCCCAATCATTAGCCCTGTAACTCAGGTTTGTCTTGCTGCTCCTGAAAGCATTTGCTCTCTTGTCAATGCAGTCACTGTCCCCTTAAACTTATGAGAGGTTACTCTTGACAGTAATGCAGGTGTTTTGTTGTAGAGGCAGAGGGAGATAAAGAGATGTCAGAATGATCTAAATATTTTGAAATGTTTGGGTAACAAACAGAAGTCTGCCAAGTGTTTTGTGCATCCAAATGCAGAGAGTTCAAGTAGGGATATGCGTGCGTTGCAGCAGTCTGTGTGGCAGAGACATATCCCAGTGGTATTTAAGACTCTCCATATACTGAAGCATATTTTGGTTTTAAAAGCAAGACAAGTCTTACTTGTTCTGTTTTAATAGATATCTGTCATCATCATGCAGCTGCTGCCCGATATCTTGTTTAGGAGTGTCAGAACAGCTCTTTGTGTGTGTCGATTCCTGGGTTTTTTTTTCCCCAAATAGCAGAGCAAAGGAATATATGAATAATTTTAATTAGAATAGTCCAATACTTCTGTGTAGTTCACTTTTTTTGGCTTTGTTTTCCAGGAACCTGAAGACGAAGTGTTTCTTGCTATTGCTAAAGCAATGGAGGAAATGGTGGAGGATCCTATAGAATGCTATTGGCTTGTCAGCTGCTTTGTGAATCAGCTGAACAACAAGCACAAAGATTCATTGCAACAACTGGTACGGAAAAAACACCTTTGTTTTTTTACTTTTTGCGAGGAGAAGCAGTCATGGAAAGCATTAATAATATAGGGAGACACCTGGAACATCAGTGGTGACACCCTTGGATTCTGTTCCACCAGCTGTTTTGAGAATAAGGGAGGAGTGCTTTTTGCATTGTGATTGTGCTGTCCTGTCTAATGTAACATTAGAAATTGTTTTTGCTACATGGTAATTTTCAATTACCTTTTTTTTTTTGTTGTTAGTTTGCCTAAAGGTTACATTGTATCTAGTTGAATTATATGCCTCACAAATTGGTCACTTAAGAATTTTCTTTAAACAATTAAAAATGTCAAAAGTTAAGAACATCTTGATGTATATCTGCTACTTTTTAGGCTGCATCTCTGACATCCATATGCTGCTCATTGGATGATAGACAAAGCACAGTTGTTTTGTTTTATAAATGGAGCAGGGTACTCTGTCTTCAGAAAAGCAGTATGTTGCAAATTAGGTTATGATAAAGAGTGGAGTAGCTTTCTTTTAGCACTGATCATTTAAACACCACCGTAGAATATTCATTTTGAATTTCTATCTTACTGATGTATAAAATTAAAGTTTCATTGTCATGTGTACTTATCAAAATTATGAAAGCTCTTGTAATTCATCAAATAGCCTTAAGAGATAAGGAGCTTTTAGTTAACAATATCCTCTGAGGTAAAAGTGTTGAGTACATGTGCACCAGCAATTTCTGAATGGAAATTTGTTGTGGAAAATTATGCCTGCCCTTGTTAATTCTTTTGGAACTAAGAAATCATTTTTAAATCTACCTCCTGTTTCTGTGAGTGGTACATTCAACTACACCAGTTCAAAGGAGAAAGGAGTATTTTTAAAGAGAGTGTGTGTTCGTACTGTGTAAAGAGTGCCAAGTGTCTCCCTCCTTAGGTTTTTTTTTCCTTTTGTAATACAAACAACGTACCAAGACTCAGTAGGTGAGAATATGGGCAAAGGAATTGTTTCCTGCCTTTGACAGCTGAAGTCCTCAGCAGTTTGCCTAACTGTGACAGAAAGCATAAAGGTACTCAAGAATTTATGATAATGTGTATTGTGTTACATTAAAATTTAAAACAAGATGAGAAAATTATCTACTTGTTTATGCTTTAAATACTTCTGTTTTTTAAACAGTAAATCAATGTCCAGCTTTTAATGGGTTGCACAGGGATTTGCTCTCAGAATAGATTTTTTGGGTTTTGCTGCATTGTGTGTAGATTTTTTTTGATGTGTGCTAAAGCGATTAGGTTTGAGGTGAATGAAACTCAATTTTATTTGTGAAAGTAGCAGTAATTAGTGCACGCTTAATCTCTGCATTGCCTTAAGCTCTGAAACACCTCCTTGCACTAGGGAATACTGCATATCTTGGAAGTTCTGCTGGTGGTCAGCAATTTAAGGAAGCTGAAGTTGTTTCTTTGGTTAAGTACATAATTAATTAATTGCAAAAGTCAGGAACACCCGTATTTTGGAACAGGTAAAACAATGAAGGTACATTATTTTAACATGTTATTTTATGCCAGTTGAATTTTTAAGACAATGCTTGTCTTACAGTGTGCATTAACTGTGAAGATATTCTGATGTGAGTTATCTAAAATTTTATTTTTCAGCCAAAAATTCTGGAGCAGTATTTGAACATTGAAGATAACAGACTACTGATGCATCTGAAGGCATGTGCTGCAATGAGCAAACTCCCTTACGATCTTTGGTTTAAAAAGTGTTTTGCAGGATGTTTACCTGAGTCCAGTTTACAGAGGCAAGTTCTTTTTCTTTTCTTTCTGTTTGTAACTGCATCGCAATTTCAGCTTTTGGTCATCACTAGCAGGCAAAGAGCTTTCCTTACTTTATCTGTAAGATTATGGTGTTAACTTTATTGCTAACTTGGAAATGATAAAATTGGATTTAATTCCCCTTGTTGCTGATGCAAAGTAATCAATCTCTGTGTGATCATTTCACCCACTGAAAATAAAAAGAATGGAGCTAAGTATACCAGCTGATTCTGTTAGACACTTCGTGCCTCCTGGGATGTAGAACTCCAAACCCTTTGCCAGTGTTACAGAGCTGAATCTTAGTCAGTGTTTGGGCTGATTTAACAAAAACCTGTGCTTAGGGAGTGACTGTAATATTGTATTAGTGTTAGATGAAAAAGATTTTGGGAATGTGTACAGGTTTTGGCTGGGCTGGAGTTAAATTTCTTCAGAGTAGCTGTATAGGGCTGTGTTTTGGAACACGGGGATGTTTTAGTTCCAGCAGAGCAGCGCTTACACAGCATCGTTCTGCTCCTCACCAGCAAGGGGGCACAAGGACATGGCTGGGAGGGGACCCAGCCCGCACAGCTGCCTCCAGCTGGCCCAAGGGATATCCCATTCCATGTAGAGGCATGCTCAGCAGTTAAGCTGGGGAAGAGGTTGGCAGGTGGGAGCACTTGCTTGGGGACTTGCTGGCCCTCACTCGGGTTGGTGGGCAACTGTTCTCAGTCGCATCGCTCGTCTCAGGTTTTATTTTCCTCTCTTTGTTGCATTTTTCTTCTCTTCCTTACAATTTTTTGAAATTATTACTTCCTTTTAATTGCAAAACTTTTTTTCTTCACTCATAAATTTGTTTCTTACTTGTACCCTTCCAATTCTTCCCCCATCCCACTGGTAGGGGTATTAAATGAGTGGCTGTCTGGTGCTCAGTTGCTGGCTGGGATTAAACCATGACGGAATGTTTATTTTAAAAATTACTAGGGCAAGTTGAATATTACAAAATTAATGAAATAGTGGATTATATCAGGATTCTACAGTTAGAAATAGGTTGTTGAGCTTTTAGAAGGGAAAAATCCTTGTGCATGACACTTCATTGAAGGGCTTTTGAAATGAAGCTTGTATGATTTCTCTAATTCTGCTGCCTGAGAACTCTTGGAAAGCAGGAAATTCAAGCTTAGTGTAGAGAAACATCTTTCTGCATTAATAAGAGTTGCTGATAGCTGAACAGGATGTGGCACAAAGAAAACAATGGTGTCATTTTCAGCTGTCTGAAAACTTTGAGAGCTTACAATGTTCAAGGGAAGTTTTACTTTGAGGGAATCACAGGATTTCTGTGTCTAGAATAGGAACCTAGCATGGAAACAGTGCTTTGTAAATTGCTTTGTAGAAAGTGCTTTTATGGTGGTAAAGTTCGTGAATCTGAACGTAATCTGAATCGTGGATGCAATGTTTATTTGTTTATCTGGGACTTCACGTTCCATGGAGGAGAGTGGGAAATGGCTGCTTTTAAAAATGTTTTATTTACCCTTATAAGAATAAGAAGATTTTAGAGAACAAGCTGTAAGATTAGAAATCATGCTCTCTGCTCTTGTTGGACCACGGTCTTTGAGGTTCTGTAGGTTTTACTGTTGCCAAGGGTTACGTTTGAGAGAAAAAACATTTTGTGAAGGATTGAGACCTTTAGGTGCAACATGGTAATTGTTACATGGCAAGTTCCTCTCATCAAGCACCTATAAGGCTCCAAAATAGTCTTGTCTGTGTAGTGATTGTCTGTGCTGTGGTGGTTGAAAGCTTTTACTACTTCTGTGACTACAGAAATTATGTAAGCCTGCATAGTATAGGACATTTGTTACAGTTTAGGGCTCATGTGATTCAATTTTGCTACTGGATCTTACAGCTGTGGACGAGAGCTGAAAGAGGAATTTGTATCAGAGCAGATTTGCTCTTGGAAGATGAAGGGGTTTTCTAAAATTTCTGTTGAAAATTGAAAATTTTATTGGAGCTGTGTCATCTTGATGGTGTAAAAGGAGAAATCTAGATGAAGAATTTTGATTTCATATTTCATCTTGCCAGAATATTTGGTTTCAAATGTCGACCATTTTGAATCAGTTTTATTTATATGAAATATTTTGTCTAATCAGTATACATCTTTAGCATTCCCATATACTGTTTTACCTTACTGAAATAGAATATTTTGATTACTTGGAATTTTTAAATACTTTTTTCCCCCCTGGAAAAGGTCAAAATACTGGCTTTTTGTATCACTCTGGAGTAAAAACAAATTTCAGAGTTGGTACTTCTGACGGCAGAACAATCCCTTTTCCCAACAGTTCTTGTGGGAACACGATGAAAGTGCACTTTTTCTTGGCAGTTTGGGTTTCTGAATTATTCAGTTGTAATCATAATGGCCTTATTCGCTGAGGAAATAACATACTTCATGGGTAGTATGTGACAGATGAACTTAATTAATGCTCGGAGATTCAGTTTGGATTAGGATCTAGAAGCCCCAATGCTTATCTGAAAAGCATCCAAATGTCAGCGTTGGAACTGCTGAGGTTTGAAGGTCTCCAGTTCTCCTGTGAATTTTGCTTACTTTCCTGTCAAGTGAGAGATTATCTGAACACAGTCTTTTATGATTTAACTCATGATTTAGCACTGTGTTTCTTGGAGAGGCTGCTTGCTTTCTATGAACTGTGGTCTTCTCTGCCACGCAGCGAAATCTATGTTTCATGGTTTTCTTTGTTTGTTTGTTTCCCTCTAAGGTGTACAAGACTGGTACGTGCTGTGCAGAAATTTTACCTGATAATGGTGAGATGAAGTTGCACCATGCCAATACCTGACAGGCTTTGCCAGTCAGTATAAAAACTGTTTTATAGCACACTTCAAGTTAGACCACAGGTAAAATTTATGCATCAGTTTAATTTAAATGGGCTTGGAAAATACATACAGACAGGTTTCATGGGGAAGTTTTTCCTTTGAGCTTATGCAGTGTCTAATACACTTGGCATGTTATGTGATGAGCTTCTTAACAAACTTCTTAAAGGTGTCACATTGGTAAAAGGGAGGAGCAGACTGGCCATTTCAAAGACTCTGTATCCCACCTGGAATATAGACAGGGTGCTTCCTGGAATATGAACCAGCCTGTAGTACAAGTTTGAGAGGCACAGAAAGGTGTACTTCTCCCTGAGACAGGGAGAGAACTGGATCACACCTTTGTTTTCATACTCATCACTGCCCTGTTTGCTTGATTTGTGCAGCAGCATATCTGGTCATCTGTTTGGTAAGCCCATATGTGGAGAGCTTTCCAGTGGTGCTGTGTGAGCCGTCAGCTGGAGATCCCTGCTCTTAAAGCTTGGGATCCTGTTTGTGGCTGGAGCTCTACAGGCAAAATGGCACTTTGGCTGCCAGTTTAATCTGGCACTGTCACCCCAGCTGATCCAGCAGAAGCAGCGTGGCTTTGCAGTTGTAATTGTGAATGAGCCAGGCCTTGTTTTTTACGGCCTGATGATGCCAATCACGTATCAGGCCCCTGACTAATGTTGTTTGTGCTCTGCACTGAAGGCTTGGCATTAGCTGGGTGGTGTTAGGTTATTAGTCTCTGGTGACTTGCTAGTGGCAAAGTATTTGGTCATTTTCCCGAAGTCTTATTACTTTCAAACTGGCACTACCACATGTATTAATATAATTCTATAGTTTTACATCTGTGATCTCCATGCCCTGCATAAATTACATTTAGTTGTCAAAATGTAAGTCATTTGTTAATAGAAACAACAGAAATATGGAAAATGCCTTAATTTTACTGTGGAGCAGGAGGGCATAAGAATGTGCATGTGGGTTGCTACTACAGAGAAACTTAATTCAGTTTGCCTTTGTCTCACTGAGCTGCTTCCCAGGTCTGCAAATGGATGGGCACAAGATCATGATGTGACACCAGGGTGAGATTTGTGTGAGCCTCATTGTGTCTCTCCATGCTCAGTTACCACTGGAAGGACACCCAGAAGTGCAGGCAGAGGGGAAAGCATTGGTTCTTTTTAGGTATCTCTTGCCTGCATGACTGGAGGACCAGAACCAGGAAATAAGGTTGAGTGTGTTCACCCTGCAGTGTAGGGGAAAACTGTGAGATTAATGGTAATATTTCAGCAAAAGAGAGAGCAGCAATGCTGGGATGCCTCCTGTGTATTACTGCATTGTAGTGGGGCAGGAAGCTCAGAAAGTACCTGGAGAATGGCATCCCTTCACAAACAGGTGCACATGGAGTGAGGCGTGCCTTGTCTACAGAAGAAGCTCAGTGGAAAGTAAATGGTTTCATTTGCATAATCCTTGGCATGCTCTTTGCCTTTATAGCTTCCTATTTCTTTTTATTTTTCCTTGTGGTTGTCAATAGTGCTTCACTGTTCAGGAAACACCTACTGGAGTGTTCCTGTGGTTAATTGAATAGTTGTATTTCACGGAGGGTGATAGTCACAGGAAACATAGTGAATTTCATTCAAAATGCGTGTTTCTTTTTCTGCATTCCTGAGCAGGGCTGTAGGCACAGTTTCATGATGTTTCTCTTATACTTTTCTCGTGTCTAGGAGTATCAAAGAATGGGTAAAAAGTTGCAGTCTCTAGCAGTAAACTTGACCTTAAATGATTGCTGTTATTCAAAGAGTGAAAGCAGGACACCTGTTACCATCAGTAGATACACAGTGTCTAAAGACTGCTGCATTAGAAGAGGGTCATCAGCAAATGCGTTTCCTTGGAACTGCTGTGGGTTTTTTCCATTTTTGACACAGTTTATGTTGTTGTTCCTGGCTCTGCTGGTACAGACAAGGTGCTGACTGTTGATCACAGTGCTGCACAGTCATTCCCGGTTATTGTCACAGATGGGGTTGTACTGAGACTAACAATAGCTGGAAATGTTAAGGGAAAAAGTATTGCAGCAGACACAGCTGGTTAGTGCTGACATCTCACTCACTTTTCTGTGCACCATCTTCCAAAATTTGTTAAGACGCTGGTGATTTAGATACTGCGTCTGTTTTGCCATTGTTAAAACATTTGTTCTGGAATCAGACTAAATAATGCAGGAAAACAATAGAGCGTTCTCTGAGCATAGCATGTAACCTAATGTCATTATGGAGACTGAAATCAGAAGGATTGGAAGCAAAATAATGAAAGAAGACTGGGTATTTTATAATAGGATTAGTAAGTTTGTTTTCAAATTAACACGAGCTTTAATATGAACTTTAACAATTATTTCCTGTTTTTGAGATCTGCTACTCTGTATAATTGTCACTCATAATTATAGTTCTCATGCACATGAAACACATGAAACAAGTTGTTCTTGGGTTCTAAACAGGTGTGTTTGTGAAGGAAAATGCTCTAGAAGTAAAGAGGGGTGACCTGTACAGTGTGGAACCGAATCGTTGTCTCAGTTTTCTCATATCCTTGCTTAAAGCTTCCTAGGCCTGACTTCAACAGCAGTGTAATATTTGCAGTGATCATTTGTCCTGGGATGCTTGAACCACAAATGAAGCAGTAAAATTTTGATCTCGGATTGTGTGTTGTTCCTGTCCCTGTGGGAATTGTGCTAATTGTTCAATCATAGCAAGACAGGGAATTAAAACTAAATTGCAAGGGGGAAAGAAATTGGCTGTGCCTTTTTTTTTCCTTTCTGTCTGTGTGGGTTTTTTGTTTCCTTCTACTTTCAGGATAGTCCTGAGGATGTTACACATTCTTTCCCTCCCTTTTTCATTATTAATTAAAATCTAGTCCTGTGTTTGAGTTTGTGCCTGTTGCCTCAGGTCCCTTTACTAGGCACGGTTGGAATGAGCCTGGCTCTGCCCTTTTGGCACTCTCCCATCAGGTACTTGTATACATTGATGAGATTACCCAGATCCCTCTCTTCTTCAGGCTGAGCAGTCCAGGCTCTCTCACCTTTCCTCATAGGAGAGATGCCACAGTCCCTTCATAATCTTAATGGCTCTTGGCTGGGCCCTCCCCTCTGAACTCCTCGTGTCAAAGTGTGACCCTGCACTTCATTCCAGCTGTCAAAGTTTGCGTTGTGCCTGCCTTGTGCTCTCCTGGCACTCTGGGCTGAAGGGCAAATTCTTCTGAGAGAGGTCAATACAAAAATTGAGTTGTCCCTGGAAGGAGCACACCCATAGATCCAAATTTATAGATGGGCTGCAGAAGATGTTTTTCAGCTAGCGTTACTATATTCAGAAATTACGGAGGATAGTGTGTGATCTTTGCTCCCCCATGCTTTTATTTGGAAGGAGAAATACTTTGAACAAGTGCCCAGAAGGAGCAAGAACTGTAATCCTCAGAAACTCTTTCTGACACAGCTCTTAAAATTCAAGAACTAAAAATAATGTGAGCCCATAAAAGCTGCCATCTGACAGATGGTTTCACACTGTTTTGTGTAATCTTTCATCCCAAGTCTGTTGAGCTGGGCCTGAGAGAGAGCTGCTGGATGAAGAATGATTTCAAATCGTTGCAGGCTGTTTCGGTAGTGGTGATCCATTTTAATATTCCTCTGAGTTCTGTTGCTGAAGCCTTTGGAGGCCTGCCCTTCAGGTTTTCTTAAAGCTGTGAGGTCCAGGTACGGTTTCACACGAGATGTAGAAGTGCTTAAGTATTTCTGAGAGTGTCTGTGCACAGTGGGATGGATTGGAAGACTTAATAGTTGTTCCTTGTGCCTAATTTAAACATCACGGATTATATATCCTGCTGATAGGTCATATTTGTATCTCATACAGCAATGACCTGGAATATTTACCTGCTTGAGATGTAGTAGTTCAGTCTTACATACCTTTGAATTTTTAGCAATTTAGCTGTTTGAAGAGCATCTTCATTAAGCATGCTAATGAAGTTAATTTCTTTTTTTTGCGCTAGGAAAAACTCTCACCTTTACCACACGCTGTAGAGTGGTTGTTACAGTCCAGGCTATTAAGCCAAGATTTGCTTTTTGTACTTGAGCTTGTAAACAGTTCAATTTCTAAACAGCAACACACCATATCAGTACGTACCAATTACTGCTTGCCATCCCTCTGCTCTGTGCGGATTGAGGAGTTGATAAAATGTCTTCTGTTTATCCTGACCTGAATAATTCAATATGTTGCTGTTCTTCAGAAAAATAAGCTGGATGGAGATGGTTGTACAAATGCTGTTCTAGCAGAGAAATAAGCAGATAAGCACTGCAATGATGTTTAGTGATTCCTTTTCACTTTCTTGTAGAGTTTGGGACAAAGTTATTAGTGGATCCTGCAAGATTCTTGTTTTCGTTGCTGTGGAGATATTATTAACCTTTAAAATGAAGATAATAGCACTGAATACTGCAGAAAAGATCACACAGTTTTTGGAAAATGTAAGTACTCTAATTATGCTTTGCATTACCTTTTATAGCTTGTAACTGTTTCAGCCCGAATCGCTTGCCTGCTGCAGAGGTACCAAAAGATATTATTGCCTTACTGAGAACAGTCTGGCAGTGCCAAGGTGAAGGGAGAATGCACAGCAATCAAAATAATAACTTTTTCTGTCAGGAGGTAAGGCTTCCATAGAATGCAGTGGTTTTTAGGCTTGGGGAATGTATTATCTATGTCTGTACAGAATTAACATTCCTTGTGATACTAAAGGGTTTTTCTGTGAAAGTAAGTGCAGGTCAGGTTAGGTTAATTTTTCTGGAGGCTTCTTGGAAGGGTCGGTTTCTGGCACCGTTTTTTGCTTCTTGCCTGAATGAGAATCCGTAGACTCAAGGGGTGTTTTCTGCTGACGTGAGGATGGGATCATGAACCTGACCCTGAACCTCCTGACCCCGAATAGTAAGGAGCCATCTCAGCAGGGCCGCAGGGTCCCAGTGTAACCCAGGTGAGGTAAATGAGATGCAGTTTGTGGTCATGGATGGCCAGCGTGAGTTATGCTGGGTGTCAGGGGTGTGGGAACTGTGAGATGCCTGGCTGCTTGTCAGCGTTTTGGAAATAAAAGCTTTTTGTCCAAAACCTGGCTGTAGGACTGAGGGATGGTGGAATGGGAAGACAGGGAGGTGGGATTCTAGTTTTATTTTCTTTTTTATAAAGAGATAAAATCTGAACTGGAAATTGAAAATCTTTATGTTAAGTGAAAGAGTCCAAATGGACTGCTCTGACCAGGCGCCTTGCCCTGATCTTTTGTAGATTCCTCAGGACAACACCGACGCCATTGTCAGCAAAGCCGTGGATTTGTGGCGCACGCACTGCGGGACTCCAGCACACTCAGTCTGACAGCTCTCTTGGCTTGTGACAGCTTAAAAAAAGACTTTTGAAAAGACATTTTACCATCCTAGTGTGATGCTCTTCATTAACCCTTTTGTGTAAAGATGCTATTAAAGCATGGTGACCAATATGTAAATATTTTTCAATATTCACAGATGGAGTGAAGATAGTTAGTGGTGGTGCGATGATGTCTGAAGTGTTAATTGATCATCCAGCTACAGTATTTTGATTGCACAGTGTGCTCTCTTGCTTTTGCAGAAGTAAACCTAACTCTTGAAGCAAGGTAAATTGATTTACTTGTAATTTAAAAACATTTCAGTATGCCAACTTATACTAGATATAGCTAGTTACTACTTGGAGGTGTTTGTGCGGTGAATTTACTGAATGTCAGCCTGCTGGGTGGTGAACAAGCATGCTTTTGCTAGAAACGTAATTGTACTCTTTTAACACTGTAAATTTTCAGGTAAGTGAAGCTTCTCAAATCTGAGGTACAGGACATCACAATGGTGATTGTGATGGTGACATCACAATCTGAAGTGTTGACAGGGGTGACATCCTTTTCTGAAGTGTTTTAAAATACTTTCTTTTTATCTGTCAGACAGCTCTCTGTGGTTATATCTCCTTTGTTCTTCATGGAAGACATTCTAGAGAAGTGGATCTGTGCAGGTGTGGAGAAAATCAGTGGGATGAGCCAATATAATTCAGAATTACAGCCCAGTAATAACCATTGCCTCTGTTGAGTGCTTGGCTCAAAGCTGTTGTAATTTGATTCTTGTTTGGTTTAGATTTCAAAATAAATTCAATACAGAAATGTAATTCACGATGTAAGTAAAAGCAGAGTGATTAGCCATAGATAGAGGTTTACGGGGGAACTGATGTTTTTCTTGTAAAAGTGTAAAATTCTATTTGTACCTCTTGCATAGGCCAGGGAATTGTACATAAAAATGTGTTTGTTGCTTAGCTGTTATTTGACTCCAATTGGTGCTCAGCGTGCTGAGTGCCAAGGATGCTCATTGCAGTTGAGAGAGTGTGTTTAGCTTGCACTCGGCGCCGTGCAGACTTGAAATGCTTTAGAAACTTTGGTTTTAAACTGGGTCAGGTTTACCTTGCAGCACATTAAGTGGGGAAGCCTGGGACTCGGCTGGGGTTACCCCTGAAATCCTGGGGAGATGATCTCTGCTGGATACTGGGACCTTGCTGTTGGTGTTGCTGGAATGCCCGAGTTCAGCCGGTTCAAGAAAAGCGTGTTTGTGTCTGCTTTGGGATCCACTGTTGTGCCTGCACTGCAGTGTAATCCACTGAGTTCACTTCGGATGGGCGCTTGTTTTCCTAGCACAGGCACAGGAGATTCTGAGATATCTGAAAGACACAGATTCTGCTACCAATAGCTCTGCATTCCAAAACATGCAGTGCCCAGGTGTTTCAGATAATGGCCACGGGTGCAGTCTGAGGGGTTGCCCATGGGAAGGCTCCCCCCCAGCTGCACACAATTCACACAACCCCAAGGGTGCGGGTGCCTCACTGGGGCCTTCACACGGCGGATGACTCGGTCATTTAAAAACAAGCAGCGATGACACTGGAGGTATTCAGCAGTTTCAGTCCTGAAAGGGAATCAATAACTCATATTCTGTGAAGAGAGGTGCACTGAATCAAGATTAGAAATGCCAGTCAGCGTTACTGCTTCCAGCCTTGCCAGTGAGTGTTCCTCCAATTAGTGTTTGACTGAAGGCTCCAGAAGTTTTCTTTTAATTTAAAGAAGCCTTTCTCTATCAGTAGGCAGGCCTGAAGCTGCACAGAAGAGAGAGACCAACTTTTACAGAACCTCAGAAAGGCTGAGGTTGGCAGGGACCTCTGGAGTCCATGTGGTCTGACCCTCCTGCCCAAGCAGGGCCACCTAGAGCTGGTTGCCCAGGACCAAGCATGTCCATGTGGCTTCTGACCGTCTCCAAGGAGAGGGATTCCAACACCTCTTTGGGCAACCTGTACTCGGTCATCCTCGCAGTAAAAAATCTTTGTGTTTCCACATAAGCAGCAGCAATTTTACTTAAACATCCCATTGTATGTGGGATGGATCCCCAAATGCTGCTCCACTGTAATGTCCAGCTGAAGTTTGCGTGTAGCTTTTTCAGTTCCATGTACAAAGAAGGATCAAGAGTTTTTCTTCCATGCACAGGTCATTATTTATTGTGGGCTGTGCTGAAGAAGGGGAGCTCTCAAGGGAGTGCATGGTGGTTTAACTCCATCTTTCTTCACTGCTGGTAAGAGGCATTCGTGTGTCTCATAATGGATCCACTCACAAGCTGTGGATTTACGAGGGAATCAGTTTATGCAGAAGATGCACTGAATTCCCAACAGACTGGAAGTATGAATCTGGCTCACTGACACTCAATTTTTGGTGATTGCTGAGTTGCTCATACACCCAGTGGAACATAATGCTTTAGCTCAGAGCCCTGCTTCCCAAGAGAGCAGAACTGCGCAATGGGAGCTTCCACTGCCCAGAGCATGGGATGGTCAGGGGAAAGTTGAGGCAAGGCACCTCTGCAGTCCCAGCCTGGAGAAGAGTCCACTGTTTGGGAAGCCTGGGTCTGTGCCTGCAGTGATTGCCACCAGCCTGGGGTTGGTGGTGAGCAGTTGTTCTTGGACCCCTTGCACTAAACCAGTGCAGGAGCTGTGGTGTCCACCTCGGCCCTTCTAATGGGAAACCCAAGTTTGGTCCTTTATCTGTTATGGACTAGTAGTTCCTAACACAGAACGTTTCAATGTTGCACGTAGTTGAGCCTCCCACTGAAACCCTTGGCTAAATAAGGTGAGGAAGGGTTTGTCTTTGATATTTGTTTTCTGTTAACCTCTATGTCATCCAGGAGGAACATGAAAACAAGTTACTTGATGTTCATTTTTCCTGAGAAGCTTGAAAATGAGGTATTTTGTCTTTATTTACATAATGTCTCCTTGAATGGCTAAGTATGTAACTGCTTGCTGCATACTTGCTTGTTCATTTAGAACTAGCTGCTAAATGTTGGGTTTTTTTCTTTTTTTTTTCTTCCTTCTGCTTTTTTTTTCCCCCAGAGACAGCATTGAAGCATTCACTTTGGACAGTGAAAGCCCTTCCCCTCCAGCTTTGCCCTGCCAAATATCTTCATGGGCTTTGCAAACAAGAAAAATAAGCTTAATTTGGTCCAGTTCTCCCCTCAAGCCATACTTTGTCTCTCGAGAGGTTTAGAGTTGTGCCACATGTCTGCGCTCCCCCGTGCTGCACGCACCAGTTCTTTTCCAGCTGATGTCCAAATGTGATGGAAACTCCCGATAAGCAAAGTAATGGCAGATGTCAGAGGATGATGCTTGAAAAGTGATGAGTGATTTGAACTTTATTAAAGGGCCTGACTGCATGGAAAGAAAAGCAGGAGAGCAGGGAGACAAAAGTAGCTGGAATACAGTAATTCAGAGGCTCATAAAGTAACAGTGATACAGAGCAGATTTCTGTGGACAGGAGATCCACTGTCATCTCCACATGAGACAGCTTCAGCTGATGGCCTTCTGAGCAGCACAGCTCCCGTGGCACAGATTTACCTAAAAGCCAAGTTTTTGTTCATTCTGCCACTTGGGGGAAGAATTCTGTGAGCAGCTTTGCACCATTTGAAGGCACTGCTGGCCCGTGTGGCCTGAGGGTGGTGTTGCACCGCCTGCACCCTGCCCTGACAGCTGCACCAGAAGCTCCCACTGCTCAGGAGCAGGGAGCTGCTTTGTCCCACACGGAGCAGCTTGACGGTGTGACCAGGGCATGGCCATGCCGTTGTTTTTGGTTATCGTTGTCTGGGAACCTTGATCCGAGGAGTGAAGGGGAGAAATGGAGGTAAGGAAGGTGATGGCAAAGCAATCCAGCCTGTGCCAAGGGACTGAGCTCTTAGCCAGGCACTGCCAAGCAGCTGAGTGTGTTTGTGCAGGTGTGTCTGTTAAATGGAGAACTGATGTTTTTCCAGCCTCCTCCGTTTCCTGCCTACAGATGGCATTGGATTGCAATTTGATTGCCAGTAATCACATGGACTTCACGGAAGACACACACATCCCTTCACTTAGACTGGTTTTAAGAAATGCTTCCATTAAAACATAAAACCCATCCCTTTTGTAGAGGTCTCAGTGCAAGAGACTGGACTGTGTTCTCACATTCCCTGTGCAATGTATTCTCACCAATATTTTCCCTGTTAAAGCACAGAAATTACCATATGTAACCAAACCACTGTGTACTGCTGCTATGGAAGCCGATGTGGGGGGAAGGGGGTCTTCAGTCAAAACCTACACTTTTGTTTACTTTTTTTACCCAAATCTCACTGGATAGCCACAAACTCATTGGCTGTCAGAACAGAAATACATACAAACACACACAAACAAGGATTGTGAGGTAGGTGAAAAGTTGCCCAGATGGAAGCAAACCGAAAAAGCCCAATACCAGAGTTTTGATCATGTTCTGTTTCCCTATCAGCAAGGGAAAGGAACAGAATTTGGGCAGTTAAAGTAGATGGATCTTTAATTTTTATGTAATTGGAAGCCTCTGTGTGTCAGGGGAGGGGAGGTGCTCCCAGCTGCCAGTTCCAGTGAGGATGCTCAGTGTCACTCGTCTCCTCGGGGTCAGAATGTTTGTGCCCTCAGCTCCCAACACTGAAGAGCCTCAGCAGAGCTGTCACCTTCAGTACTTTCTGCAGGAGGCCAGCGAGCCCGTTTGAAGGCACGTAGTTATTCTTGGGAAGGCTTTTCCTCCTCTTTTCACTACACGGAGGCTTCAACTTGTCACAGCCTGAAACGCTGTGCAACCACCGAAGCTACTCGCGGGAAAAGGGGAACAAAAAATTGTCCAGGAATACGGGACACGGACGTGCAGGAATGGCCCCTCTGCTGAGCAGCAACAGCGCTTGCCGGTGCTGCTGGTGGCTGCACATTGACTCTGGCAGTGCACAGCCGGCACCAGCAGCATTGTGCTGGCAGATGGGGTTTGGTTGCGGGGTTTTTGGATGCCCGTGTGTGTCTAGTGCAGACTGCTGGGTTTGCTCCTCACCAGAGTGGTGCCAGGTACCATTTCAGCAGCTGAGGTACCGCTCGTCCGTCCTTGCTGTGCTGAACCAGCCCGGTGATGGTGCTCGGGGCTCATCTGATCTGTCCCACCCACCTGCTCTGGAAAGTCTCTCCTGCTTTGCTCCCACGGAGGTGTGGGTGAGCCTGGCTGGTATCCTTGACTGCCTGCGTGTGTTACATCGTCAGTCACTGGGACAGAGGGTGATAAAACACACAGGCACTGGAACACTTTTTTTTAAATGAATTTTTTTAAGAAACTGCATACATCAGAGACAAACAATAATTTAAATACCATGCAGTTTCAGTATGTACAAAAACTAGGACATAGAGATCCAGTTTAATTTTTTCTAGTTATTTACATCATTTTCATACAGCCATAATCTGTTAAATTACAATACTGGAAGAGCACGATTGACAGCCACCACACTCACTCCTATACAAAGACAAACTATATACATACACTTGGATATCAACTGGAAAATGCAACTGGTGCAGGAGTAACTGGGACACACAGGAACACAGGAAATGTGCCCGTCACCTCCTCTTTGTTTACAGAAGTTGTTCCAAGCTCGAGCAGACTGAACACCTGGGAAAAATAATTTGTCCCCTTTTTCTTTCCTGATTTTTTTATTAGCCTAGTCATCTCCCATGGCTATTTATACAAAGTGATTTTATTTGCAGGCACGTTAGGGAGCCCCCATTCACGTATAACTATGGGTTTCCACCTTGCCCATCTATTTTTATGAGTGCAAGCTTCACTAGGCATGTTGGAAGTGCTCCCCCCTCTCTTGGTTTATAGTGTTTGCACTGCACAGGTGGTGCTGCAGGAACAGGGAAGGGTGAGTTTGGTGAGTAGTTGCAGTGATGACAGAATGCAGTGGTTACACAGGTATTAGGATGAGATGTATTTGTGTCATGGGCTCACTGAATGGTTTAACATAAAATACCTGGAAGTCTGTTATGTTCTTTCCCCCGCCTCTTCCTTCTCTTCTGATAATGCCCAGAGTGTTCACTAGGAATTGCCCAGACACGAAAGTTGGCCTGAGCCCCTTCCCAGCAAACCTGCAGCCTGAAACTTCCTCAGCCTGCAAGCACCTGCCCAGTGGGCTGTAGGATGGGCAAAAGCCACCATGACCCCATTCCCTCTGAGTCAGAATTGTGTCACCAGGTGCCTGCAACCCTCTGCCGGTGAAGGTGTGGGTAGGAGGGTGATGTCACTATTGGGCTTCCTCACCATCGCTTTTCCCAAACAATCAAAACTTTTTTGTCCAGACATTTTGGAATTGCTTTTTCAATCCCCATCATCTCCCCAGCCACCCCTTACTCCCCATTTCCACTTCGTTATTCCGCAGGCTGCTGAGCAGATGTCAAAATACTTGCACATTTTAAGTATTCAGGATTAGGCAGATCATAACAAAAACGCTTCTATTCCTTGACTCCAGATTATTATCTCTGGAGATGGATGACTGGAATAGTCATTTTTGTTCCGCGTTGATTTTTCCATTCTCTAAAGCTGCTGTAATTTCTTTATTACCTATTAATCCCCTCTCAATCAGAATGGGGATGACTCTGCTAACAGAGTCTTAGCAGGAATGCCATCATTACATCCTACACATAATCCAGGTCAAAGGGAGAGAAATCATGACTATTGTTTGATTTTTTTTTTACCCCCAACAGAATCACAGCTCCTTTGCTGTGGTGGAGATTGCTTTCACAGATGAGAAATCAATTCTCAAGAAACCAGATTTATAAAAAAAGGGACCAGCAGTTCCCCAGTCTGTGTGCAACTTCCCGTGGATGCCAGAGGCGGGTGTGCACGCTGAGGATACGCTGCCATGTTCAGGCCCTGAAAGGCTGTTGTGGAATGATGCCTTGACAAAGGTTAACTTTGCAAACCACCCAGAGCCACTGAAGCTAAAAGCAGATGAAGTGTGAGTTGGGTGATCCTGCAGTGCCAAACACCTTGTATGGCTTCTTTCTCCTCCCCTTCCCCCTTTCCAGGAATAAGGTCTATTTGCAACTGGGGAGAAATATGGCAGTTCTTCCACTTGTGTCCTGGTGTCTGATCAGCCAGGAGTTAATTAAAAAAACCCAAAGAAATAAGAAAAAAAAAAGCATGGCTGCATGGAGCTGGGGACAGCACGAATCATGGGGCAAGGCTGTGTGGCAACTTGCTGAGTGGCCAGCAGGGTCCTGCCATAGGCTCATTTGGATGAAGGTGCTGGGGAATGTTTGGCCATCACTCAGGACTTGGCTGTTGTGTGTCTCAACCAGTGCTCAAGGGTTTATTTTGGGTGCCAGATGCAGTGTGTGCACTGCTTGGGGCTGTGCCCGTGAGGGACGGTGGCAGTGCCCAGACTGACCATTGCCCTGAGGATTCCAGCACTAACAATGGACTGACAGCAGCAGCCTGCGACTTCCACCTCCCTCCTCTTAATTTTATTAGTAAAAATCAAACAAATCCTCACCTTTCCTTCCCACTAGCCTACCAAGCCCTGTGATTTCTGTCACCACTGCTCCTTAAACGGTGTCCCTTCCATTTCACAGTGATCCTCTAAGGTAGCAATGCGGGCAGGTGTGAGAGCCATGCTGGGAACACAAGGATTTGTTGTTCTTCAGAACAGCTCTGTTGCAGAGCCCTTTGCTAATGTAGTGTCTGTGCAGTGAAAAGCGTAAAGGCTTTTTCCCCCTTTCTTAAAGCTGTGATGCATTCTTGTAACTTGTGTGCACTTGTATGTGAATGAACTTATAAACAGGAACCCGAGGTTTTCATGAAGATAACCCCAAAGCAGTGTGTTCCTGGCTGGTACGTTAAGGGCTCTGCCTCTGCTGCACCGAGCTGATAACATTGCACATTGAAGGCTTTCACTACTGATGAACTTCTATCTAAAGCAAGTGTGAGCTGGTGATACAGGGATCATGCTGTGTTTCCTCAGAAATCATCACCCAGTCTGGGAAGCACTAGAAACCACCTGGCTTTTACTTTCCTTTGATCTTCCATCCTACAACAGCCAATCCTCTTTTAATAGCTAATAATCCACAGCATTGCAAGGACGGCCATGAATGAGAATGAAAAGCTTTTGCTTGTCTCTGATGGAGAGCCCATCTGCGAGGCACTGAGTGCCACCACCCAGCGTAGATGGAGGGCGTTACCCTCGCTGCCAGGGCTGTCAGGGCAGGCTGGGTGCTAGAGCCACTCCATGGGCTACATGCAGGTCCTTTGGCTGTACTCCTGCATCCAGAGGAGTGAGATGAGGCCTGAGAAGAGGCAGGAGTGTTGGCACTACACTGCACTGGCCATTAAATGCTCAAGTGTGAGAGGCTTCTCGGCCCGCAATCAGTGAAGGGCGGTGTTAGCATGGCACGGGGGGAGCTGGACAGGGAGCACAGAAGAGAGGATAGATACATGGAAGACAGTGAGAAAGGAAAAATCAGTAAAAGAAGAACAGAAATAACAATTCTGTAGTAAAAAACTTTGGCCTCTCTGTTCACACTGTCAAAGGAAAATAGCTATTGTGGAAGAAAAGGTGTCCTGAAGTAATAATCTGGAAATTCTTACAGTAATGTTGCTACAGTGCTTTTGGCCACCATCCCAAAACACGGCATAACAGCGTCTTGTAAGAGCTTGAAAGGAATCCTGACAATATTTTCCCCAGCTTGCTGGCATTATACTAGTTAAGGACTTAATTATGGAAGGTGATGGCCTAAGTTCAGAAAAGCACTTAACTGTGTTCAGGTTCAAATAAGCCTGTCAGACACGTTCTTGAAAGCAGTGAGGCTGTGCGTGCTTCCTTACCGTAGAGCACGCGCTTGAGTTGGCAAGTGCACCAGGCCCAGAGTGACTACTCTCCGGGCTCTGCTGGGTCAGTTTGTGTGTTAAACCACTGTAATAAAAATAAATTAAAACCAAAATTAAAACCAATAAATGCAGAACACCTCTGAATGGCTGTCCTTACGCCTCAGCTGGGAGTACCAGTGACAAGTCCCACCATCCGTAAGAATGCCCCGGACTCCTTTTGTTAGGCCAGGTCACACACTTTGTCATTCTTTGCTCAGTGTGAGCTTAGGATCAGTTCTTGAGACACCTGATACAGAGATGGTAGATATCCCTCATGGAACCTCCAGCCCCTCCTGTTGCGTGTCCCTCTGCAGAGCCGGAGGGGAATCCCAGCCTTTCCTGCTGCCAGGGGCACGTCGGCTCTCACACAGTCACGAGGTTTGGGTGTAAGACAAACTACAAGCGGAGCAGATGCCATGCAGTGACCATGAAGAGATGGGTTTTTGCTTGCTGGTCCTCAACGTTGTCACTTACTTCTAATGGGCTCACAACTGGGTTTAGAAAATTATACTTGAAAGAGATGGAAAACAAACAGTTGCTAGAACTGAAGTAGCCTTCAGTAGGGAGTCCTGTTCTTTAGAGGCGATGCCTTTTTCTGCTTGGAAGCTGAACAATGTCTACTGACTGGCTGCAGACTTCTCCAGGGAAAGAAATGCCTTTCTAGTCAGATGATATTCACAGATGGGCTGGCCCACGGAGTAGTTTCGCTCCTTCACCGTCCTCATAAGGTGCTCTCAGCTTGAAAGGAGTGTTTGGTGTAAGTGCTTTAGTGCCAGAGGGGCTCACCTTTTGGAGACTTCACCCAGGCCAAGTGGTTCCCTGAACACCATCTCAGGACTCTCTAGAGTTGATGACAGAGGCTTGTCAGGATGAGGGGTGCCTGAAGACAACAATGGTTGCACCACCAGCTGGGCTTGAACACGTATGGCAAATCCACATGCCGGGAAAGTCCTATACATAGATGCCAAGTCTTGGCACGATTCCCACCAGGGGTATTTTCTGTTACTGAAGCTTGAACCAGCAGGTCTGATGATGCTGCAGTACTCATCACATGTAAATACAATTCTCCTTTTTTTTTTTAATATTTATTTTTCTACTCTTTTTTTCTTTTTTTTTTTTTAAAAAGGCAGTTCGGAAGATTTACATTGTACGTAACAGGGAAGTGAATAATACCAGCACTTATGGTTCCTTTTAGTTATGTTTTGAAGATGGCATAGTAGTCAGGTAGAATTGATCTGCTACGGTCTATGAAACCTGAAACCCAAGGGGAAAAAAAAAAAAGAGAAACTGTAAGATAATATCCTCACATGTATATTGCACATAAAAAAAATAGGACAACTAATTGCTACAGTGACACCATGAGGCAGTTCAATTCCTGCAGCGTTGGCATCAGCCACGCTGGCAAGAGGACCCAGAACAGACACACTTCCTTGGTCCTTGCCAGACTCACAGTTCATAGGCATAAGCTGTTTGCACCAAAATCTACCAGAGACATTCATGCACTTTGGGTCCGTCCTATGGGATCCCTGAGTGGGCGGCAGCAGATCAGCTCGCCCTCTTTCAGGCCACACAAGGCCTGATTCTACAAAAATTGTCTGGTTTAGACAAACCTTATGCTATTCTGCCAGAAAGATTTACATACAGTTTCACTATGATTATTCCTTAATGTTGGAGGCTAAAGAGACAAATGGAGCTAAAATGGCCACCCTTCCTGCGAGGCACCCAGTGTCAGAAGGCCTGGGTTTATCAGATCTGCAAATACATTTTTTTTAAGCTTTGATTTTTCACTCTATTATGACTTAATTAATGTGTCCCACTAGAAAAGTGACAGTCACTCTCTTTGCTCATGCCACTGCTTAATGACATGAAGAGCTCATTACCTCGCTAATGACTTTATAATGGTGATTTATCTAAGTTTATTTAAGGGAATTACTCTCTTTTGTTTAAGCATGCTTCCTTCAAGTGCGCATTTCCCAAAGTCTAACCAGTAAGTCCCACTGTTCTTCAGGCAAACCCTTATTCCAGTGTCTGTTGTACGAGCTATGGCTCTCTGCATGCCTGGCCCAGACTTACTGAGTCCAAGCTGCTCAGTGACTTTCAGATACAAACTTTAAAGGGTCCCTGCTCACTCCAGCACCGGAAGAGAATGAAAACACTGCCCAGAAACCTGTGAAAGCCAAGCAGCCAGAGAGACGTCTGGACAACAGTATTCAGTCTATATATTGTGGGATGCTAAAGGCTTCATGGAATTCAATGGAGCTCTCAATGGCACTTGTAGCAACACCCCCTTTAAAACAGCCTCATTCTCTCTACATTTGTCACCTCGCCCTGGAGGAGCTGAATGTCCCTCAAAGGCTCAGTCACCAGGGCCAACAGATCTAGGCCAGTTGTACATCCTAAGGCTTCTCCCAGACCTTGTGGCTCAGGAGCAGCTGGCTTGTCTCTAGCAGCACTCCGTCTCTACAACCCCCAGTGCAACCAGCCTAGCACACGCTAAGATGGAGAAGGGAGATCATTTCTGCAAGGTAATATATGCATAATGCATGTGGTGAATTTTAATATAATTATTAATTTATACACATAAAAATCCCCTAATACAAAATTGATTTTGCCTTAAGCTTTTCTGTATTTTTCCTAAAAGTAGCGCCTGCATTTTTCATGAGCACTGAGCTGATGAACACATTAATACAAGGGCGGCTCCAGTTTTGCACCAGATCTCACTGTCACTTCTCTTCAGTACCCAACACTTGTCTGTAAAGTCTGAAGTGTTGATTTGCAAAGGGCTCACTTCAGCCCTAGCCTGTCAGAGAGGAAGGTGGTTGGTCTGGGCTCATGGATAATTCATTCAGTCTCTACCTTCAAAACTAAAAAAAAGCCCAAGGTGTAAATAATAGTGCCTCTCTTACAGTGTGGGTCTTGCTGTGCCCCACTGTGTCACCCATGGCTGGATATGGAGGACAAGACTGAGAGATCTGTGGGTGGCAACTGCGTGGTGTGGAACAGCTGCACACTCAGCAGGGCTCAGTGTGCGCTCATGCAGACTTTGCTACGTGCTCCACAAGGGTTCCCTGCCCTCCTTCAGACACCGACGCTTTTTTTAAACTTTTGATCGCAGAAGAACAGATATGCAGCATGACAATTTGAAAAAAAAGAGGTTATACTTCATTAAACGGCACGTGCCTGCGTAATGCCACATAATGGGGCAGCATGTGTTCATCTGTGTGAGTTGCCTTTACAGCCTGTAGTGCTAAATGTTGTCTAGACCTCATGGTGTGTTCAGTGCATGCTGGAGAAACAGCTGCCGGCTTTGTTTTTTTTTTTTTGAAAACAACAGTATTCATTTATAGTCTTAAAAAATTAATCTCTCAGCTTACCTTGTTAGATGCCTACTTAATTCATGAACTTCCATTTCAGAGCTTTTAAATTCATTAAGCTCCTTTCGAATGGCTGCCTGCAAAGGAGAAATAAACTCATAAATGTATAAATGAGATCAAAATAAGTTCACTTTGTTCTCAAAACAGTATATTAAAAGTAAAGTAGATAGATAACATTATCAGAGAGAAAAAGACAAGCATAAAGACTTTCAAATGTGAAAAGGAGCAGAGATAAGCATGTTCTAAATCACATAAAGGGAAGAGAGATGCTTCCGTGGAATGGCTCAATTTGAAAACGCATCACAGACAATGCAGGTACAGAACGCAGTTCTGGCTTATTATGTAAACATTTGCATGTACAAAATCCAAATTAGCACAAGCATGAGGAAAAAAAAAAAGTGCACTGCAGTTTGTGAAACACTGTGATCTGTTCCAGAGCTGGACTGTGACTAGACTGGGCCCAGATCCTGACAGACTTGTGTCTGAGATGTCTTCTGCCTTTATCGGGCCTGAATTTCCTCAGGTGAAGTTACCTAAAGAGACTGATCTTACGTGGGAAGGAAAGAGGGATACCTGGCTCCCTGCCCTCTACTCTGCCTCGGGCTGTGCCCCTCTGCCCTGCTCCTCCCTTCTGACCCAGCTGTACTATTTATTGAACTGATTCAACAAATTAACCCAGCAGAAAACCTGCCATGGTGTGGTGGTATTCAGCCTCTGTGGCTTGTCTGTGAGGGAAAAGCAAACCAGGGGCACTGGCAGGAAGAGAAATACTGAAGAATAAAAAGAGGGGGTGACTTAGAGGGACTCAGCTGCGTGGTAGAGATGGTGCTCAGCACAAATGGCTCAAGTCCCAGGCCCAAGGTCAAGACCTCTGACAGCCCCGTGATATTTGTAGCTCATGAGTGGTTTCACTGTGAGCATTTGGAGGGGATGTGCAAGGTGTCTGCTGTGGCCAAACGCTCCCATGGGTCCAAGGTGTGTGCACTGCCTTTCTGTGTGATGCTGAAAACATCAGCATCAGGGGTGGAAAGGGGGTGTTCCAGTAAATGGTACTCGTGTCTGTCAGGAATTTTTCTCAATGAAGGAAATCTAAACCAGTATGAGTAGCATGAGCCCAAAACAGGACTTTTGCAACAGCCACTCACTCATTCAGTCACCAACTACCTTTGTTTTGACAAGCCCTAAGTGATGGATTTTGCAAGTGTTTTTCTACAGAAAAAGCCCTTTCTGCTCCTTCTCCACAGCTTTGGTTTCTTATTTCCCTTAGAAGTGCCTGTCAGGCGTTGCCTCATCCATCAGGACAGAGTGATGGCTATGCAGCAGCTCCAGGGCTGCCTTCAGCAGAACAATCTGCTGCTGAAGTGACTGTGAAGGAGGCCACAGGGGCTGCTGACTCCTACAGGGACTGAGATCTATTCCCCCCTCCATCCCTTGTGTGTTGGAGAGATGCAAAAATGTCCTTTTCCTTCCCCTAAGAGTCAGACCTGCTAAAGACAAACTCTGACTGAAGGCAGCTCCCTTCACCCAGCACACAGAGCAAGATTTACTGGCAAACAGAAAAGCCCATTGCTAAAATCTGTTTTTGCAATAAATCTGGCCTGTGCTGACCAGTGAAGACAGCTATTGAATCACAGCTCTGGAAGAAAATAATCCTATATAGGATGATGCAGCTTTGTTTCAATTTGTCTGGCTATTTTTTCCAACAGTGGACATAGCGTTGAGGAAAAGCAAGTCATCTGACTGGCAGAAATCAGAACACTGCCCACAGGACCCAAACAAAAACCAATCCATCTGCTTCCTCATGCCATAAAGGGCATTAATATTAGAATGACAAATGTCTCTTCTTCTGATGGTGTTTTGCTGAGAAAAGGTTAATTTGAAGGACTTAACCCTTTTCTCTGATTACTGAACTTGCACATGCATTATAAAAAAAGTGACATCAAAGTACTCTGCCTTAATACTAAACTCTTTACTAGGTTACATTTAATAGTGGTATTCAATGCTTGTTCTTTTCAGAGACACAGGATGAGGAAGGACTTGTCTGGAAATCAAATCTCCATGCCCAGCTGAAGTTTCTCTACACCTTTCATCCCACACAGGGATCTCTCAAAGGGTACAGAACCAGTTGGGAGATTTATTCCCTCCCTCATCTACCAATTAAGAGAATAAAACTAAGTCAGTTGACTAATATCTTGTCAAACACGGTGAGGTAAAATGAGAAAAGCTAATTTAACCCAGTATGTTATGGTCTATGGACAGTCCAGAGGAAGTTTTTTTCCGGATCAGTTTATGCTACATTAACTTAACCAAAGCTAAACTGAAAAAATCCCTCTATCAAGGACGAGACCAATGCCACAAAACTACACAAGTCCTTTGGTTGAACCATACAAGCATAACAGGCTGTCCTTTGTGAACAAAACCAAGAGCAGCATAGATGAGTGGCATGGCTGGAAATTCTGCTAATTCTCTAAACATTGGACATCATGCTCTCCCCATTGCTGAATGAGTGAATTTCATGGCAAAGAAATAGTCAGGGCTTGAATTCAGGTATCTGAAAGTCTTTAAAATTACAAGGGCATCATAGAGTGACTGTAAGATTCATGACTGAGTCACCGAGCCTCATAGTCCTTGCTTCTTATAATGTCCATAAAATCTTTTAGATCTTTTTCCTGAGGTCTCATTAAGACCCTCAGCATGTGACTGATAGAATTTGACAGCAATTTAATCCCTCTGCCATCAATGCCAACACCAGAGACACCATTTACTGGAGGTTCCACCAGTGCTCAGAGGGCAGTGCCATCAATACCACATGTGTGTCTTTTTTTCATCTGCAGGTCTTTTGTGATTTCAGTTCAGTGCTTAAAACACTCTGTGGCAGAAATCCTGAGAAAAGGCCCCTGTTGTAACACAGTAGAGAGAAGTGACCTGGCTTGGGAGGGATGGAGGTACCTTTGCCAAATTGACCTGCTGGCATTTTCACACCCAAGCCTGTCCTGTCCTGGCACAGCCATTCTGGCACACGCTCTTGTCTCTGCTAAGTCTTGCCAGAGCTCTCAGCTGGCAGCATAATGTGGCAAAACCAAAACCAACAAACAAACAACCGGGCTGTCATTAAGACCTCTCCTCAAGGGGCTTGGGATTCCTTCCCTCTCCTGGTTTCCATGCATACAGAAACCTTCTCGCCAAAGATTTATGCTTCAAACAAACAAACAAACAAACCTTGTGAATGGAAAAAAACCACAGGTGTGTTGGGAAGGGATGTCAGGTGGATGGGACCTGTGGGACCCAAGGGATGCTGTTTGCCACAACATGCTCTGGCTGTTCAGGCCATGGCTCTCCCAGAGTTGCCTCACTTACTTTGTCGGCGGCTGTGAGTCGTGTCCAGGGTTTGTCCGCCCTCCTGTCGTAGTCCTGCGCGTCTGCCACTTCCACGTAGTCACTGAAGCGGATGAGGATCTTCCTCTCACGTAGCTCTTCTACTGTGGGCCTTTGACTCAGCTGCAGGTTTGAGGAAGGAGTGGAAAAAGGCATCAGGACGTTGCTTTTTCCCTGCAGAGTGCTGCTTGAGGATTCACTTTACCACAACCACCGTTATGGTAATAAGAGGGTTCGGACATTCCCAGTGCTTTGTTTTTATTGGCCTTTCACAGAATTGCTACCTGGGAAATGCCCTCTTGTTACAACACCTTGAACATCATCTCACCTTGCTGCCAGAGCAGCCCACTGTTCTTTGGGAAGCTGCTGTGGCTGGAGACCCCAATTCCCAGCTGAGCTCGATCACCCTTGGCAGAAATGAGATGTAATGCAAGAAAGTCTCCTGGTGCACTGGTGTCCCAGGAAGAGACAAGGACCACAACACAACTTTAAAACCGCCTGCACAGGCTGTTCACTTTCCAGCCTTCTGCTGCAGTTGTCTGTAGTTCTGCACTGCCTGGGAAGAGTCAGGCCAAGGCATGGAGGGGGTCCTGCCCTGAATTACGTGCAAAAGGTGAAAAACAACTTCCTTTACCATTCTGATATTCTGCAGACCTGTCCTTACCTCCAGAAAAGGCAGGCAGGATGATTAGTGCTCATTGAACTTTTTGCTGTATTTATTGACAGCTGTGGTTTGTGTCACAGCATATTTGACTTTTAAAAGTTTCTGTTGCATGCTACAAGCCAAAAAAAAAGAGGCAAGAGTGGATTGTATCAAGTCAAGAAAGCATCTTCATTATTTCAAAGCATTCCTTTCAAATTCCACAGCAGAGTAGGCAGCCACAGTCAAAACTCCTCTTAAATTAGTGTGCTGATAGTCCACGTGTCGCACAGCCAGTTACATGGGCAGGGACAGGAGCTGGCTTTCAGGGATCAGTTCTCCTTGGATGCACAGCATGCTGGTGAATGTCAAAAGCAATGACACAATTGTTTCTAAAGAAGCTGCTACATAAATGTCTGCATGCGGCTGTAGATCAGCCGAAAAGTTTCACTTTGAGAGTAGAACATCTGTAAGCAGGGTACATCAGGAAAAATAATATCCTGATAATAATTTCCTACACGGTGTGCGATGCTCTTCCCACTCACTAGAAATAGATGTGTTTGAAATATTTACCCTTGTGAAGGGTGAAAGGCCTAAATATTTAATAAAATGCTTGAGATTCTATTCTGCAACATTATTTATGTTCCTGAATCCACCTTTCTTCCGAATTAAGTATCTCAGTTCCCTGCATTTCATCTTCCAGGGAGAATTACGATCTAAACCAGCCAGGATACTAAGTGAAGGATGAAAAATCCCTCCTTTCTTCAGCATTTGGGTGGAGCCCCACCGCCCTATCCTGCATCTGGCTGTAAGCCTGTGTGCTTGTTCTTGGCATGGTTGGTTGTCTTTCTCTTCTCTGTTTAGAAAAGATGATTGTGAGGGGAGGTGGCAGTGGGGCTGCTCTCCTTACACCAGCATCCCTGAGCATGCACACACAAACTGGGTTCAAACACCTCATGTGGAGGTGGTCTGCAGAGCTGCGCTAACGTCCTGCCTGTGAGATGCTCAGGAGAACGGGAATGAAGACGGAAAAAAGATGCACTGACTCTTGTGCCAGTGCTCTGGCTGTGAAAGAGTCCTGAAATCCATGGCTGATATCACACAGTTCATGTGTAGCCATAAATCTACATATATTTCCATATATAAATACACGCACACAAAATACATTCAGTGCATTAAACCAAAGTGCCAATCTGATCATGCTAAGTGTAAAGAGAGAGACGACCATGCTAAGTCATTTTCTAAAAGCCATTAATTAAAGCTACATTATTTGAATGGTTAACAAATTTCCCTGCCTTCTTCTCATGACATTGCAGAGATTTCTTGTGACCTTATAAGTGTGAGGGTCTTGCAGTATCGTTGGGCTGCCCAGAGCTCCCTTAACTCTTGAAGAGCTGGGGAACCAGCTTTGCAGGACAGACTGTAAGCAGCCCACTGCAGGTGTCAGTTCAGTGTGTGTCCACGCTGAGGGCACGGCTCATCTGAGATCTCACCTTGCAGTTTATTTTCATGACCTTTGAGCTGTGGTCTCTTGGGTCTAAATTGCTTAATGCTGCAGAGTCCTTCTCGAGCAACACCTGAGAAATTCTTCTAACAGGCAGAAAGAATAGGGCACATTCAAAAATTACAGGACAAGGACATGGCCAAGGGCATGATGCAATTGTCTGCACAAGGTGTGGTGCTGCAAGCAGGGAGAAGGGGTTCTTAATGAGCTGGACCCTTTTTAATTTACTTCTGTTAATGTCAAAGGGATGTACGTGCATAAGTGTGTCTGGAATTTTTCTGTGCACACTACCTGGGCACATATGTTTCTATTTACCTGTTTGTGAAGATTTGGGAGCTAAAGGAGAAGGGTAATTCTACAGCGAGTGACTCATTGTTTGAGTGTGAACCAGGGTAAAATTCCCTTTCAAAATAAATGGGTTTGTATTAATGCAAAAGCAGTAAATGAGGATAGGACCTCTCATGCCTTGTCACAGGAGGTCAAATTTTCTTCTGTATATTCTGGAGCACTGTAGATACAAATGGGCATCTTCCAGGCTTTGATACTAAGGCAATTTGGAAGGGAAGGTTTGTTAACACAACCCCCTTTGTCTGCAGCATGGGAAATGAAGCAAACCCAAGCACCACCACCACCAGGTAAAGTGGAGGGGGACTTACTCTTGCCAGTCTGGTCTCGGGATTTAGTCAAATGCAAAATGCTGACTTTGCGCCATTTCAGTCACAAGGAAGCTTGTTGTCTTGGCACATCATCATTGTTACTTCATTAAAATGTTACAGTTGTTATTTAAGGAAGAAATCAAGCAGAAAAATTACAAACCCTAACCAGCAGCACACACAACCCCCTCTCTCCTTTGCTCCCCACCTTCTGCGGTAAAGACATAGGAGCAGGATGTGATGAAAATGCCCTGCAGACCTTTCCCTCTGACTATAAATGCAGTTTATCCAAATTAGCCACTAACCTTTTTTTTCTTCTCTGACCTTTCTCCTCCCCGCTGCCTCTCTCTCACCTCTCTCTGATGAGTCCCACCTCTCTCAAGAGTTCATTATTTTCAACAGCCTTTGCTGATGCAAACCAGTGGAGGTCAGTTAAAGAAAAGCTTGAACATCTTCAAGAAAGGGAGACTTTTCCCAGAGAGGCACCAGTGAACAGAGAATTTAAATTGGACCAGGGCAGGGATTTAACTGAAGCAAAGATTTCAGATTATTCCATGGATTTTAGGAAACGGCCACACCTCTTCAATTTGGTAGTCAGTATTACAGCTCTGAGAGATCTCATTTTGGAGCTAAACCTTTGAGAAAAATAAGCTATTGGCAGTGGGGGGCATAGGAAGCAGTAAACAGCTCTGGGGATTAGGGAGCATGGTGCCATTTAAGAGAAGAGAAGGTAGGTAAAGAAGAGTTCTATTCCACTTTGCAAGTGATTTGTAACGTGTTCTGTTAATCCAGGCTACGATTCTCTCTCTGTAATGGAAGTCCTCAGGGGACACTCAGGCCTGCGTTAATTGCCTTGGTCCTTGGCCAAGTTTGTCGTGGTTCAGAGAGGACACATTCTTGGTAATAATTCCTGGGGGCCCAGATCTCCCCGTGGATGTGACCCATCTGCAACACTTCCAGAGGGCTTCTGCACATTAATATTCTTTGAATGGGCTGGGGGTCGAGACCGGTGCTCAGAGAAAGAAACTTTCCTAATCCACACGTCCTTCCACTCAAATGACGCAAGTCCATGTGCCCAAAGGCGCTCGGTGGGCCTGAGGGGCAGGGAGAGAGAGGGCAGGGGTGGCTGAGCATCTCAGGTGACAGGCAAATACGCTTCCCCCTCTCCTTCTTTGGGAAGGAGGGACACGAGCTACCGAGAAACTTAGCCAACAGCATGTGCCTCCATTTTGTTATTGGAATGGTAGCTATTCCTCACCCCAGTTAATGTGGAGCTAGATGAGTCTGAGAGGATAGAAAGTGCTAAAAGGGGCAGCTCGCTATAGGTCACCTGATTTCTTTATAATTTTTTTTTTTAGAAATTGCCTGTCCAGGTGATGAATTCAACTGGATATTTATTGCTGACTTTAATAAGGCATCTAGACCTAGCAAGGTAATCTTACTTATTACAGCATGTCATGTTACAACTTATCATCATAACACTGTAACAAAATGTCAGTGCTGACGGAATTTTAAGAACAGCTTCTTTATGGATGGAGTGGGTTCTTCCCTTGGAATTGGAATGTTGCCACCAGAAAAACCGGGTACAGAAGCAGTTTCTGTAGAGCAAGGTCAAAAGTCTCATCACTGGCTTCTACAGAACCCACTTCCCATCATATTCCCAACTACACAGGTTTACAAAAGAGGCAACATGGCAGAGTTTCCTTATGTTGAATTTATCCTGCGGGCGTGTGTGTGCTTGAAAACTCGGTGCAAACGGAAAGGGCTGCTGGGCAACACACTTGCTGTGCTCAATTAAACTTCTGCTTGATCTGAGGTTTAAAATCCTTTGGTAATAAGACTTCAGTACAAACTGACAGAAGGAGCTTGCCACTCTGCTGTAAACGCGACGACACATCTGGGACAGGCTCATGAAAGACACAGCTGGGGAATAACAACTATTTTTGCAGGATTCACTCGGTGGTTGGCATTTCTAGTTGTTATCTAAAACACTTGCACACTTTATTCACTTCTTTTCTCTAGTGATTTCCGAGCTTTTATGATGGTATGTTTGGTAGGTGAGAACAAAATCTGTTGTTAGATCAGCCCTGCAGTTCTTTCATTAAAATTACATGTGTCACTAGAACAATTTACAACAGTTTAAAAAGATGATCCAAACCAAACAATGCTAAGTCGTGTTGCTATCAATCTCAGAAGTGTGGGGGAGAAAAATCTTTACCAAAAGGGACCAGGAATGGGGGTATGAACATTAAAGACCCAAATGCCAGGGCCTCGGACTGATGCTGCTCTCCCTGTAGTTCCTACTTAAAAGTGCAAACAAGACAAAGCAAAAAATCTCACAGAAAAGTGCTGAGGTTTTAGGGAGCAGAGACTGACGTGAAGCAGTGGCAGCCTGGGTGCTGAGCTGTGGCCTCTGCCTTTGACAAACAGTTCCTGTGCTCGGCACCTTTCCTACAGGACAGTGGAGGATGGGAACCGTGTGGCGATGACGCCGGCTCAGTCAGCAAGCCCTGGCTTCTTAGGCGGCACATTGGGGAT
The DNA here is from genome assembly GCA_013398855.1 of Mohoua ochrocephala. Lineage (NCBI taxonomy): Eukaryota > Metazoa > Chordata > Aves > Passeriformes > Acanthizidae > Mohoua > Mohoua ochrocephala. The sequence continues at coordinate 162,285 of VZTA01007517.1, read as the reverse complement.
GGGGAGCTGTGCTCTGTATCTGCTACAGCCACTCCTCAAACGGCATCAAGCTCTGCATTGGATTCTTGCACGTGTTTACCCTTCAATGTACAGGGAAATTGAAAGCCTGGTAAAATGGTATTTCCAGCCTTTGCGCAGAGCCTCAATCCCATGAAACATCTGCAATGCAGTTAGGATCTTTTCTTTCAGGCAGTGCTAAGAGGGAATGCAAAATCATCCCTGTCACTGTGGTCAGGAATGTAAGTGGTTAACAAGCAATATTATGGCTCTCTAGCTCCTGCAGACAACAGCCGTATCCCCCCACCAGTGACCAAGAATTCTACCTATTTACATGAACTGAGAATAAGGCATGAGATTTTTAACCATGGAAGAAAGCAATTTGGTTCTCTGAATGCAACCTTTCCACACATATTTAGAGACCTTTTCTTGTTATTAGTTATACCATGAAAGCTGTGATCACATAGGTCAGAAAAATTAAGCCATCCAAAAGCGTACAGAAAGGGAATGGTGCTGCTTCACAAGTATGTGAGTTTTTAGGGGGCTTTCTTCACCTCTGGAGAGAGGAAATAGATCAGTGGTGAAAGAAAGTTTATCTGCAATAGCAGGATGGATTGTTCACTGGGTATGTTTGGGCATCTGTAGGCATTTACGCCAGCTGCAAAACTGAATGTGTACATCTAAAATGACTGTTCTTCAGTTTCAAGAGTAAATGACTTTGGAATCAAGCGACGCTGTTTTGTTTGTCCCTCCCTGCCAGTACAAGATTGTTTTCTGCACTATGCGCTTTTTTCGCAAATGCTTGTCTCTATTTAGTTTAAAATGCCTCAACTGACAACCTCCCTTTCCAGAAAATGTTTAGCTTCCACTTTTATGAGGGTGTTTTTTTTGGTGGAATTTTCAAATCAGCGTTGCTTTAACTTTGCTCTCTGTAACGGCTACAGAAGCCATTACATTTACAAGAAACACTGATCCATATAAAAGCTGGTCTCTATCCTTCACTGTTTAAAACTCCTTCAGTTATGAAGACGAGATCTTCTTTTGTTGTGTTTGAAATTTTACCAGCAGTAGCCTGAAAAGTGGTTTCCTTCGCTCTCTGTGGACTTATGCCCTGCAACACTGCTGATTTCTTTCACAGATTTTTTTTTTTTAAGACTTGTTTCACACTCTACTTTTGAAAGTGGTGCTGAAGAAAAGGAAAAAGGCAAACAACTGTGCAGTAGGGAGAAAGTTACAGTAGTGTCATAATAGGATCAAAGTTGCTTCTCACCTTACGTGTTAATCTTCTCTTAATCTCTCGTTTTTCCTCCTGTTCCTCTTGCTCATTCCGGGCTGTAAAAGATTTACAAGGATCTCAGACTATGGACTCATCAGGCATGCACAGTTTGCAACAAAATAAGCCTTTCCATCAGTATATTAATGTTTCAGGACCTCTCTGATGCACAGTTCTTTCACAGAGGGCTGGTGAACAGTATGGCCCTGTGGGCCTCGATCCGTAGCTACTGCGCTTCTTCACACGCTTCATAAAACATCTACAGCTTCCTTCCTTTCCCTGTGTTGGCACCTCTTCATGTGTGTCACTTTCTAGAAGGGCTGGGCAGCAAGCCAGCTCTTCAAAAAATGTTATCTCCCTGCCCACAGGCCTGGCGGCCTCAGGGGGCTCAGCTACGATATGGTTGGATTCTGCAAGGTCAATGGTTGGAAAAGAAACACATGCGTTTTTTTTCCATCTACAGAATAATTTCTTGCAGCTACTCTCTGGAGACAATAGAAAAAACCCTTCGGAAGAGAGGCGCCAGGCAAATCATGCAACTTCCCGTGGTCTGAGCAGAGTTAAGGAGAGCGTGTCCTTCCATCGTGAGCCTTCAAAGTATCACACTGGAGCATAAAAGCACATCCCAGGGCAATTAACTTCCAACATGAAGCCAAAAGATCACGTGCTACAAGTTCTTACCAGGGCATGCCTCAACTCTTCTCCCTCAAGAGCACAATAACATTTGAGTACACTAATTCTTTTTCAACTTAGGAGCAGGCTGTCATGCATTGTCTTTGTATTGAACTTTACCAAAAGTCACTAAAATCCCAGGTTTCCAGCTTCTCGATCAGTTAGGATCTGTCTCCACTGCTTCGCTGATGGCTGAAATGCTCCTTACTCCAATCATGCCGGCACATTAACAGGTGAGAGCCAAACACAACTCATCAGCTTTTCCAGCAAGTACCCTGTGCTCCTGCTGGGATCTGGTTTTTGCTCAGATGGGACTAGCACAGGCAGGAATAACTCTCTGCAGGGGAGATTATGGACCTCAAAGGCCAGCTGAGGATGGGTGCCTTGATTTAAATTGTTAAACTTTGGACTGCTCTAAACTCAAGGGGGAATCCCACGTTCCCCTCTGCTGATCCTGCAGATGGAGCAGGCACCTCCTGCAGAGGGGCAGTAACAATCCACTGGCCACACAGCTTCTTCAGCTGTGAGAGCACAAGCCAGCACTCCCACTAGAAAACTGGGGCTTTCCCCACACAGAAATGAGACCCAAGGTTTAGAGACCACAGAAGCCTCTGAGCAGGTGAGGAGGGCTGGGCTGGAAGCCAGGTTTCTCACTGCTCAGGACAGTAGAGCTGATGGTGCTATCACAACTGCTCACTGACTGCAGCAGGACTGGGAAATCTCCGCCAGAGTGGACAAAAGAACCTGCCAATGTTGTGATGTTTCACACTACACTTCTGATCTTTAAGTGCCATTTTACCAAAAATACTGCTTATATCTTCAGAAGGAAGGAAACCAGTAGGGGAGTAAAAAGAACACCAGCTGTCAGGGAGTCACAACTGTCTTTTTAAGCGATCACTGGAGTACCTACACCAATAAATATAATTTTCCTCTCTCAATGGTTTCTATCCATACTGGGCTGGATTCTCTTCTTGCAATTGATCCTTTAGCAATTTTTTTCTTCCCCTTTTGTCTCAAATTTGGTGGAGTTGGTCCTGCAACTGCCTGCTTTCAGACACAGCACTAAAGAGAGTCCACACAGAGTGAGGGTAGAACAAGCAGCCAAGGAGTTATGTATAAAACTTAGTTCTGGCTATTCATTTTTGTCCTTGGCATCTGACGTTTTTCTCCTCTCCTCTCCTCTCTCTCAGCCCAGCCACCCACCTTCAGAGACAGCCAGGTCTCTGAAGGCAGGTAAAAGCTGGAAAATAGGAATACATTCTCCTTCCAAACTAGAAAGTGACTTTGTTTTAGTTATTTCTTTCAAGTTAAGTCATGCCAATCTTGTGAAGCTACAGAAGTGATACTTTATTTTATCTTATGTGTTCAGGAGATTTTCTGTTTCTCTAAACCTGTGTGTCAGGGTGAGTGGCTGGCTGTTGGTGCAATTTTCATGCCTGACTTCTGTGCCAGTGTGAAATGTCCCCCAATACAGTTTGAGGCATTCAGAGCCTACCTAACCCTCATTTTTGTGCGGAATTTATGCAACCCTGAATGTGCCAGGCTGCCAATTGGACTACTTTTATCCACCTGTGAAGTGGCACAGGGGTGGTGCATGGTGGGGGATTTGAGGCATCTTTCCTTATACACCTGGACAGCAAGAATAACTGCAAAGTGCTCTTTAGTCTTCAAACTAACCCTGCAGGTCTGGACTCCTCCCACTACTTGCCTTTGACTTAAATATGAGTCAGTGAATGGAATATGCTTCAGTGAAGGACCCTGCAAGAAGCAGTTGTCTCTGCTCTGTTTCCTTGCTGTGACTGCTGTGATCTTACTGTTGCTATCAGCAAGTAGTGGAACTTGGCAATGGATGCTTTGCCCTTGTAAAGATAACACATAATTATTGCAGCAGCACAGAGCTAGGAAGCGTTCAATTCATGCATGAAGACTGGCTGTCCCACCACATATTGCCTCATTTTTTCCCATCAGCATGGGCAGTAATGCAGTTACACGTGTAACAGGAACATCACGGTACCAGACATGACATTTTCATCAGGGAGATTTCAGCTTTAACTGCAGAGAAAATCCTGTTTAGTCTGCTCGAGAGCTTGGTAGGTTTTCTTTTGTGTGTGTGTGTGTGTGCTCTGAGCTGGGCTTTTGCAAATTGCTTGACCTGCTTATGCAGAGAATTTACACTCTTTTTATTATCACTTCTTAATGGACACTCCATTATATTTATTATAATTCTCCGTCTCAAAAATCTAGAGGAAGGAGACAAAGTGATGTCCAAACCAGAAAATATTTATATTTACTTGTTTAAGGGTAGAGCATGTTTGTGCTTTCTTTTTTTTAATTACGTAACTATTTAAATTTGTTTCTTTCCTGCTGTGGTTCACCAAAAGTTGGAATGCCTTGGAACCACCACATTACTCTTTCCTGTAAACTGGAAGCTGTTTGTCTACCAGGACACACATGTTTTGGGGCAGATCTGTGCTAAAGCAGGCTACAAAAATTCCATTTAGGAAATACAATATGGTTCTGGATTCAGGGTAATATTTTCAAACATCCGTGTCATTTAAGAGCCTTTATTCAATTAAAAAAGAAACCAATGTTACTCGAGGTAATTCCTCTGAAATGTAAGACATCTTTAGGGTGCTCTGTGACTGCTGTGCTTGGCAACCTGACCTTTAGGAATGCCTGCAAGGCACCCAGCACTGGAGATGCTGCTCTCTGCTGCTGCTGGTTCAAACGCTGCCGCCAAAGCAGGTGCCCACGACCCCACCTTCCCCAGGGCCAGGGCAGTGCTTGCTGGTCACGCACCAGTGCCAGGTGGTGCCTGACATGTGCTTGTTCATAGGTCCCCGATGACAACACGGGCTGCCAGAGAATTGGCCTCTGTCCCTCTGCGCCTGAGCCTGGCATCAGTCACGTCGCAGGTCCCCACTTCTCCAGCTGTTGTGCTATGCCCCTGTGAGACAATCACATCTGGATGTGCCAAGTATTTCCCCAGGTTCTGCCCCTGGCTTCCTCCAGCAGACAGTCACTGGAGTTCGGAGCAGATAGTTGGAGCACAGTTATTAAGAGAGGGCTGGTCCCCAACAAATGGCTTTTCTGGCAGCCTCAGGCTTGCTCACGCCACTCTGCTGTCCAGTCTTCTCTCCTCTTTGCACTGACAGTGGTGTCTCTCTCTCTCTCTCTGTCTGCCATGTGTAATAACATGAACAGATGAAAAGACCCTGCTGGGCATTAACACTATCATTAATTTGCTAAGAATTTGATTTTGAAGTATTTAATAAATGAATTTTGCTGATTTTTGGAGAATTAATCTTCTGCTACCACGTTTTTATGATTCTACACAATGCAGTTATTCGAACAAGAGAAGGTGAATTATGGACCTACCTAAGGAGACATTATGTATAAGGTACCATTTAGGCATACCTTTTTCTGTAGTAATTTTTGAAAATTTTCCTGGAAATACGTATTTACTAACTTAAAAGGGGAAGAACTTGTTTCTTTTGTTTTCTGTTTCCAAAGTAACAACAACTGTTAGATAAACAGCTTTTTTTTTTTTTTTTAATATTCAAACCACTTCCATGCGAGTAAAGAAACTGTCATTTTCTTCCTGTTCATTCACGAGGTTATAAAAGTTGGACTCAGTCCAGCTTCCCTTGAAGTCAGTGGCAAATGTATCTGCTAACTTAACTTGGTTCGGGATTTCTAAATGGTATTTTGTCCCTTTAAAATATCACATGCTGAGGGATCTACCAGCAAAGTTTTGGCTGATTTAAAAGAAGAGTTTCAGGGGAACATTTCAGGGAAATAACCCTGAGTCACACTGGATTCTTTTTAAAATTGAATAAAGGCTCCAGCTAGTGTAGATTGCTACGAAGATTTTTAGGAAAGCTAATCGAGCTATGCCCTAACTTACAATGGGATGCTCATCTATATAAGTGCTGCATAAAGGAGGCTTTTCAGGACGACTGACCCCCTGTTTGGAATGTCATTCAGCATCTGGGGTTTTTTCTCCATAGGTTGTTTATTCTTGTTAATTTACTGACTCTGATTTTAAAGAACTGTTTCTGCAGATCTAGATGTTATTACAGACTTCCACGCTTCTTTGCACTTATGATGCCCTTTATCATTTTTAATTATTGTTAGTGATGCTTACACAGAACAGTTGATGTTTATAAGAAACACCAAATGTACATGAAATCTAACCCAAGTTATCTGGCTTTAGGTTAAATGTCAGCAGAATCAGGACTTACGTTTCAGTATGTTCCTCTGCTCCAATTCTTCAGCAGTTGGCCTCTGGCTCAGTCGTCTGCGAAAAAAGTCCAAGATCAGTTTTTGGACCATATCATATTCTCCTCAGTTCTCTGTCTTGAAGAGTTACTTTGGGGTGTGAAAGGCAGAACAGAAAGCACTGACACTGCTCCATTATGTACTTGGAATGCCTGGACCATGCGTGACACACACCATGCTTCGCTTTCGCAGTTTCCTCTGTTTCCAACCCACGAAAGACAAAATACGTTATGTCATCTTCGGCATGACTCTCCCACCCCTACCCCAGGCAGAGCTGCTGAAAGCTAAGCCACACAGATGTCTCCACTTAATTTCCTTCCTTGCATGCCTGCTTCCTGACTTGCACAAGTATTTCTAGCTAGGATCCAGCTAACCCTCTCACTGCCCTCTCGCCAGCCTCCTGACTGCGCCCCATTTGTTCACACAGTTTGAACACACAGACACAGTCCACAGAAAAAACAAGGGACTGTTTGGCAGCACTGAGGGCAGAACAATAGCAGCCCTCTTCCTCCTCACCACACTCACTTCCCTCCTCCTCCTCTTGTGGCTTTTATTAAATCCTGTATTGAAGGATCAGTGTGACTTGGCTAGTCAACCTGTACGTAAAAGGGTCACAAACCCCACGATCTAATTACAAATGGGGACTCTGTACATAGGAATGACCCGAATATTCAGAATACAAAGCAAACACAAAAGGGTCTTTGCAAAACAAAGTAAACCAGAGAGATGACATCAGAAGTCAGCACTGTTGGGCATCCTCATACTCTTATCCGAGTCAATGGGAGTTTTGTCAGTGATACCAATGACAGGACAGAGCCTTTTCTTCCTTCAGACTTGGTCATTCAGACACATTTCCAACTTGAGGGCCCCAGTCTCTGCCAGCTGGACCAGTTTCCCTGTGCGTTACTGGGCACTGATAGGAAATGATAAGAATGCTGCACGGCTTCATCTTCTGCAATGAGTGTTCCCCCAACCCTGGGCACGGCGGCTCCCTGAAATGGAGCTGGCACTGCAAGGCTGGATGAGGGATGTCTGGCAATGGCTCCTCACCACACAGGGGCTAAGCTGCGGCTGCACACTCATCCCCAGCCTTCTCCAGAGCCAGGAGCTCATGGGTGTGTCAGTTCAAGACCCCTGCCCCTCACACTGTGTGCAGAGCACAGGGCTGAACAAAGGAAAAGCAGTGGGTAGGAGCCCACCTCCTACACCAGCTGTTGGAAGGCAGAAGCTTTACAGGCACCTGATTTTACAGTCTCAAGATTTCCACCAGCAGAGGTGATACCAGCCATACGTCCTTTGGGGGCAACTTTACACCATGAAAACAAAACAGCAGAACACAGCCCTATTTCAGTGTAGAATTCAGAGTCAGGAGCTTTGTCCCTTTCTCATGGCAGAATGAACATTTATCTCATTAGAAAAGCGTTAAAAGGGACAGAAACTGATCCTTAATTCAGAAGTAAAGAATGTCTGCAAAGTACCCTGAAGACAGAAAGTGCTACTCGAATGCTTGCTATTACCATCCTTAAGATACAGTAGCTGTTGCTAATGGGAGACTTTGCCTTAGGACTATGAAGCAATTAAAACTACTTAATTTCCAGCAGCACATGAGAACCAAAAAGAAAAAGTTGCCACTCTTAGCCCCACCATGTGTGTCTGCAAGAATTGTGTTATAAATGTTTTTAATCCCTCGCGCCATGACGCTTTTCAAGAGGATGGATCAGAGGGATGCTCAGGATAAACTCCAGCCATCCAGCATGTGGATGGCTTCTTCAGAAACAAACATCATAGTAAAAGGAGAAAGAAGAAAAAGCTCTTCCCCTTTCCAAGAAAACAGGGATTGAAGGACTCAGATAACTGTTCTGTCAGGAACAGTTCACATGAGGACGTTTCTAACAGAAGGCAGAAGTTTTATCTTCCTACAGAAGTGATTTGCAACAAGGATCGAGTCTTCTATGTGTTTAAAGAGGTACCTACCATGAAGTACATGCATTTAAACTAAGTTTTTACTCCATGTTACCATGTCATTGCTTCCACACAAGAGGACAGAGATTTCCTCCAAGTATGCCCTCGTTATTATATGCACCCTCTACTCCTATGCTGCTCAGGACCTATCGACCATGGGATTCTTCCCCACACTGACTGGTAGGGCCCCTAGTGAAAGCCAGCTGAGGACACCCATGCTCCCCATCAAGACTCAAATGACTTTGTAGATCCCATTATTCACCCTTTTCAGTCTGCAGAGTGCTCCCACCTAAATGGTGACCACCATTTTGAAATGATGCACAGCAGAAAAAGCCATGACACTTTGGATACATTCATTGACGGATTATCAATCACTTCTGCGTTTTATAATCCCAAGAATTTTTAGTAATATGACTGAGGCAGTAGGAAAAGCTAAGGTATCCTTGTAGCGGAACAAAATCTTAATTAGTCCTTAGAGCGCAAGTAGTAAAGCAGCGCTGGAGGACGAAGAAGGTCACGAATAGAAGCCGTGGAGGTTCCTGGCCTCCAGTACCACTGTCTGCTTTCATCTCCGTGAACGGCTGTTTCATCCCCATTACCATCATCCTTTGGGACTGACTGAGCCTGCTCCTGCTCCTTCGTTGCAAGTCCCTCCTTGATGAGCTCTTCAGACAAACCCAGCCCCTTCCACAGTCCTTCCCTTCCAAGCTCTCACAATTATCTCTTTTCATGATCTCTTGCTCATTTAATTTAATTTCTTCTGATGCTGTTACAGTGACTTCTGGCCCCAAACTGTTGGGGCTTTACAACCACCTCCACCAGCTCCTCAGAACAGCACCATTTTAGTTCTTGTTTCTTGCCTCCTGTCAGTGGCATTTGTCAGATGTTGAACAGCTGTTTACATCTCTGCTACTCTTTGAAAATCTTGATACTAGTCACAGATAATGTAAACCAAGAAACGCAAGCAGCTCTTGCTTTATTACTATGGCTGCAAAGACATGTTTTTTTTCTTTCACACTAAATTTCAGTACACCATCTCCAGCACACAGCTCTGACCTTGGCAAACACCAGTGGTGATAGCTCCCCTCTTCTGCCTTCCTTCCTGTGCTGCCCAGCATAAAAAGTTGTTAATGAAGCCCACCTAGCTTGCAGAGGTTGATTTCAGTGGTTTGATTGCCGGCTTGCTGCTGTGCCTTATTTCATTTAACATCACAGAGGCTGCATGAGGCAGTCAGGAGGCCACAGGTCAGCAAAAAGGTGTCTCATTAGCAGCACAATCAGAATAAACGGGAGAAAATGGAGGCGAGGAAGGAACCTGGTGCCATGGCAAAGAATGGATCTGCTTGTGCCAACTGTAAGGATGGAGTGGGATGTGTGCTGCTGCTGTTGATCAGCAAGGTAACTCCAGCTGTTTAATGAAATTAAGTGAGTGCAGGTGTCGAGCCAAGGAACAGGCGAGACAGACCTTAACAAGTAACCACCTGTAACAGCACTCTCTGCATTTAAAATCCCTTGTGTGAACATGCCTGACCTGCACTGTGCCATCCATACAGTTTTGCAATATGCTCCAGGCATTCAGGAGGACAGGAAAGTATTTTGTAATTTGTGCTTTACAGTGTGTTGCTCGGTTTATACTTCATACGTTTTTGCAATATTGATTACAACAGTTTTGCAAATACACTGTGACAAAGGTTTTACTACAAAGGAAACCTTCCTAAGATGTATGGTGACATAAGGACAGCCTTGCTAGGATTTCACTGAAAAAATCATATCCAAATGAGATTGTCAGTGAAAAATAAAAAGTTTGCTCACATTTACAAAGAAAAACTTGACAGCAAACCAATTTTCTGAATTAATTGCCTGCACGATCAAATGCATCACATTCCTTGTGCTAGACAACACGAGCTGAGCAGTTCTTCATGAGGACAGTGTATAGTGGGGCTTATTTTGTTGGGTGCTTTTATTTTTTTGTTTGTTTGCTTGTTCTTTTTGCTCTGGGCTGGACTGGTCACATTATGGCAGACGAGTAGGAGTTTGGGGCCAGAAGGGACAATCATGCAAAATCACTTGCTGCAGATCTAAAATACTGGCTGGTGCGGGTGTAATCTCTTCAGGGAGCAACAGGAAAGAAAGGCAGCATTTTGGCCGATGGATGCTACTGTTTGGAGCCTCCCCAGCAAACCGAGAACTCAGAATGAAAAGTTTCTGCTCCATGTGTCAGTGTTCTGCAGGAGCAATAAAAGAAAAAAACATCTCCTTGGGCACGACAAAACACTTAAATGAAGTACAGAGTGATGCTTACCCTGCCCAGTGTGGCCATTCCCTGAGGGCTCTCAGGACAGCAGCCAACCCGTTGTGGGGCCTTGGCTCAGATTTTTGCAGCCCTTTGTCTGGCAGCACCTTTGAAGAAAGATGCTCCTGGCTGCCTAGGCTGTCCCCTACCAGGAGTCATGGGTTTTCTCTCCTTCATCTCTTGTTTTGCTGTGGATGAGCTCCAAGAAAAATCTGGTTCATGCCATCCAGCTTGTTATGTGAACAGGATGATGTGGGATATGTGTTTTCTGTGTACCAGGAATTAATCTTTGCCTCTGTCCAGAGGACAAGAAAATTTAAGAGCCTAGCGTGGGGTCATACGCAAGTATAATGGCTGGATATAATACAGGGCTTGCTGGGAAATGATTCCCCACACACTTGCCAGGCTTATTAACTGTGAGTGTTTGCAGACACGAAAGGCAGAAACAAGCAGCTCTCTGGTGCTTGAACGGTGACATCTGGTGTGTGTGGCCCATGAGCAGGACTGGTGGACACGACAGGACCCACAGCAGTATGGTGAGATGTCCAGAATAACCCCAAGACATCTCTGAGCCAAGTCATGCTCACACAGCTGCTCCTCATGACTTAAGTCACCCTGATGTAAAAAAACTTCTGAGCACAGTGGGGCAAAACCTCTGGAGCAACTCCTGAAATTATTCTGTACGTGAAAATATCTTTAATCAGCTGCAACTGGGCTCATACTACCCTAGACACTGCTCTAACAGAGCAGTAAATCTGAGCTGGGCACACGAGAAACCGGCTGCTACAAAGAACTGTGTATCTGACACAAATGAGCGCGACTGAAGCCAGTAGAACTGCGCCGATTTACATCGGCAAAATAATTCCACATGAGGAAAAGTCAATGGGAGTAAAGAGTCTTAATTTACCTCGCCTTTCCCAATAATAATAATGCTGATAGCAAAGCAGAACTGATGACGTAAAGGCTATCAGGGGCTCTTTGCACTCCCATGCCACATACAGAAAATTTGGAGAAAAAGGGAGGAGAAGAAAATCTTGTATTTGCTTCTACCAGTTAACTGTTAGCAGAGGGCAGGAATGAACTACCTCCTTTCCTTACATCACTGCACAATGAGCAAAAAATCATTGTAAGCCTGGAGGTTCACTTTCTCTGAAGTGTCAGCCCAGATATTGCCAGCCAGACTGTAGAGCCTACAGAGGACTGTCATTCTCCTAAACAGGATTTATAAAATGGGATTAAATACAGTTTTATCAATGAGTGAATAAACTGAAGGCATATTAAATAGAAAATCCCTACCCAAAGAAGCAAGTGTAACAGTTTTATACCAATAAAATTCTTGTACTAGAGCCCATTAAAATGTTGGCTAATCTGTAGGATTATCACTTTTTTTTAAGCTCACTCACAGGTAAGTGTGACAAGTCTCCTGGTATCAGTCATGATAATACGCTTTATAACTCCTTTTCCTGAGAAATTAGGGCAATAAAACCATAAGGAGTGTTTGCCACGATTCAGCTATCATGTAATGACTGCTCTCCACTTCCCTGTTGATTTAAAATATTTAGCCTCTGGGAGATGGTGGTGCTTCTGCAGCTATAAAGAAGCCTGTGGCAATGACTAAAGCAGACCAGCGTGGGCAGAGATGCCTGTTCGTCCCCAGGAAAATGGGTGAAGCGTCACTGTGACAGAGTGTAGCAGAGAACTGGTTAGACGACTTTGATAGGAGGTGTTTGCTTTTGGTGAAAATCTAAAAAACTGCTAAGTGTCAGTTGAAGAGAAAAGTCCCTTCTGACGGCAAGGTACCTTACTGGCAAGGTACTACTTCTGCCTTAGTATCCCAGTGCGTTCCCTGGACTGGACCATTTGATCCAGGATAGCTACAACAGTCCCATATCCTGGAGGAGAGAGGCAATGCTTTTGCTCAGCATTAGTGCACTGCAAGAAATACAGAACAGAACAGTCTGGAATGAGAGCCAACCAAATTACAGTTCCCGTAACACATCTGCAGTTGTGTTTCCAGCTGGGCTCTACAAGAAAATCAGATTTACAACTAAAATTATTCAGACTTTAATTCAGGCTCTAAGCAGTCATTTACTACCCCCCAAAATTATCCTTATTCCAGACTTGATTTTGTGTTGAGAAACAGCTTCAATATAGACTTTAAAGCTCCGATTAGTCTAGATTGCAGTGAAGATTTTTGGGAAAACTAATCAGCAAATTTTCTGCTTGCTCAAGCATCTGTGTATAGTGAAAAATATAACCAAGCTGGCCCTTTGTTTAAAACTCTTAAAACTGACCAATTTGTTTTCCCATTCTTTAGATCATGTGAATCTATTCTTGAGTCATGGCTCAAATGATGCTGTTTTTCCTGTTTCAGCTCACTGAGGGATTGAATTATTATGATTTTGATTTATTCTTTGGAAAGTTACAAGCTTCCCGAGAAAGAACTGTCTGCCCAGAGTAGGTCTCCTGGGAAAAGAGAATCATATTCAAAATGTAGATTTTGACAATTCATTAAGTTTGCATAAGGTTAAAATCTTGTTCATCATATACAGAAAAAAATCCTTTAAAATACCCAAATAAAGCAGAACTATCTTGGGCCATGAAGTCTGTATTTTGTTAAAAGCAATAAAGCAATGACTAGATAGCCCTATAACTCTGACTACAAACAGTGCGAATAATGACATACCCAAGCCATCGGTCTTCCATTAGGTGGTCCATCACAATGCAGACACCTGCATTTTCCCAAGGAATCACTTCATTTCTTTTCTAAAGGTAATGCCAAGCAGTGATAGACACACAAATTCAGATTTTGGCCCCCTGTTCAATATGACTAACTGCTAAATGCCTCCTAGTTTGTGGAGCATTGCAAGATCATGCCTCGCACCTCAAGCTCTAAAATGGAGCCTCCTCCGTTTCATTACTGGGCTGTTCATTAATGTCAAAGCTCTCAGCCAAATGCTGGCTGTTCACATAAAATATGGTCATGTAAGTTTAAATGATTTAAAAAAAAGAGACATGGCTGAATTAATACAGTTATACCACATAAGCTTTGCAGCATTATTTCTCAAATCTCTTATCCCTAGCCCCAAGAACAAAATATCCAACAACTGCAGTAGGAGACAAAGAACAATCTTTTTTAGAAGAGGGAATTTACTATGTATCTAATTCAAGAATGTATTTTTGGAACAATAAAAGTGGGATATTTTTGAGTACTAGAAATCCAGAGGGAGAAATGTACTAAATGCTGGTTGAATATCTAAAGCATGCCAGAAAAAACAGATGGATGTTAGGACCCATTGTAATAGAGAAAAAAGTGTTCTAAAATGTTAGCGATTGTCCTTCTGTTGGAAATACAGCATTGTGAGAAGACACTTGCTTCACCAAATGTAATAATATTGAATTAAAAGCTGATTTTACAAAGCTACAGAGATCATAATTCACAGTTCGAAGTCAATCTATGAATGATTTGAGTAAAACGGCACCAAGAATAATCAATCTGAGCTGAACAGATATGCTTGCGGTCTATAGGCATTATTGAATGGTTTGTTTTAAAATCACTTCTCTCTACAGTAATGTTTCGTCTCTGTGAACAAACATACTGACAGCAATGAGTCTTTAAAGATACATTTTTGAGGTAAAGATCTAGAACTTGAACCTTAGGCCTTAAGGTTTAGTTGCCTTACACCTCAGAGCAAGTTTTTTTTTTTTTTTCTGGTTAAATACAACATTGTTTTCCTCCAAACACTTGTTTTTGAAGGCTTCTCCTACCAACTTCTGCACTTACTTGGTTTTGAGGTGCAACCTTGTATTTGGAAGATCTGTAGGAGACCAGATCACCACTATTACATTTGCAAAGGTGTCCCCAGTCTCCTGCTGCTGAAGGGTTTCATGGAGTATCCTATGGACCACCCTGCCAAACAACAGACCTGAGGTGGGGGCCCAGACCCCTTCAGCTCTCTATCACCCAGCCAAGCCAGCTGTGACTGGAGTTGTGACACCACCCCTGGTGTTTTTAGCAACTTGGATTAAACAAATCTGAGGTGTCTCTCTAGTTTCCAGCACACAGGTGCTTCTTACCATAAAAGTTACACTCTTAAAAGCAGAGCCATGTCCAAGTATGAGCCAGAAGAGCAGAACCCCCTTCTCTGTCGGAATTTTCCCCACCCTGGCTCCTGATGCTCAGGGAAGCTTGGATGTTGGAACATATTTCATATAGGAATAAAGCAGTTATTCCTCTGTGTATGTGGCATGGCCTTGGGATGGAGACAAAAAGCAATGCTGTAGATGGGAAGAAGTTCTGTGGGACCAGGGAAGAAAACATGGAGGGATGACAATGGAAGTACAGCCCCACTCCTCAAAGCTCCTCACCTTCTAAAGCTCCAGTGATCTTTCCCAGCAACAGTCTCTTCTAAAGATCCTTTTCTGAGAAATCTGCTGTCACAAACTTAAACGCAACGTACCCTGAGGAACCCTGGCTCTGAGGAAAGGTTGAGGGCTGAAGCACATCACGGAGGAACCATCTTCCCTACATTTAGTTAGCTTGAAGATCAAAGCCCCTGATGGGCCTCTGTGGACCACAGTGACTGCATGGTGTTTCTCTGTGGACCACAGTGACTGCACAAACATGAGCTGTGCAGTAGCAGGTGTGTCACACCTCCAGCGCTGCCAACACGCTCTATGTTTAACGAGAACAGCAGCAGCACCTTATCTTCTTATTCACATATGCACTAACACAACTGTAACCCTAAAATATCAAGCCAGGGACATTTTAAACATGTAAACAAAAAAACCAACTTTGCTTGGCAGTCCAAGTAATCTGTGACCATCACGGAAAATCTCAATCGAAAATGTAAAAAGCTGTTCATTTTAAGGAAGGAAATCTGGGTGGGGAGCTTCACCAGCTTGCTGATGTCAATCTCAACATATACATGGCCAACTTGATAAAATCTCCTC